>CP139503.1:251956675-252410611 GCA_021014915.2 Artemisia tridentata subsp. tridentata
GGTAACCATAAAAGAGGTATATCTATTGTTGAAAAACAACTTGTACATTATCAAGAAAATGAGTCTAAGTTTGCTGATGACATGAATGCTCTTCAAAGAAAAATAGTTTTTCAAGCTAAAATAATTTGCTCAGAAAGAGCAGCTCTAGCTAAAGCCCTAAATAACAGTGAAAATGTTAAGATAATAGTAGATGCTTTAGCTTATTCCTCATATGGAATGAATAAGATTTGGGAAGCTCAAGTAATCAATAAAGCTAAGTATGGTTTAGGATACAAATCTGTTCTTCCACCATACAGAGGTGTTCCTTCACCTCCAGGTATTGACCTAGCACACACAGGTTTCGCTGAGTTTCAAGAACCAAGAATGGAATATTGTTCTAAGTCTACTGAGGGTCCTAAGATAGAAAAAATAAGTGAGAGTTTAAATAAAACTTCACTTCTTCAGGACAAGGTGTCCTTTGTTAAGAAAGGAGATGCTATAGTTGTTGAGGATTGTACAACTGATAGTGATGAAGATGAACAGGTTATGTCTAAACCTGAAAAAGTTAAGAAAGCAGGAACAAAGGTTCCTAAAGTGGTCAAAAAGGATACTGATAGGCCTAAATCAAACATTAAACATGTTAGGCAACCAGTTAGGTATTGTGAACAATACAGATCCACTAGCAAACCCAGAGGTAACCAAAGAAATTGGAATAACCTCAAGTCTAACCAATTAGGTGATGACTTTGTTTTTTCCAACAAAGTTTGTTATACATGTGGTAGTTTTGACCATCTTGCAGCTTTCTGCAACCATTGGGTATCTGGGTATGAAAACAATAGAGTGAACTACAAAAGGCAATCACCTAAATCTCATTTTCACTCTAGTTCTAAGGTTAACAGAACTAAACCCACAACAGTCTCTGTTAAGTATGGCTTCAATAAAGATAATTCTGCTAGACCATATATGACTGTTTACCCAAAATCAACAGCTAAGGGTGCAAAAACATCTTACAAACATGCACCAAAGTCTGTTCAAAGGCCCATTCAAACAAAATCAGTGGTCCAAAAACAAGTTTGGAAACAAAAGGGGACAACTACAAAGTCAGCAGTTAATTCTGCTAAGCCAGCAGTTAATTCTGCTAGGCAAGCAGTTAATTCTAGTAGGCAAGTAGTTAAGTCTGCTGCTTGGGCAAAGAGGGAAAATGCTGTTAAGGCCTCAGCATGTTGGGTTTGGAATTCAACAAAATCCAATGTTGCATCAACTGTTCTAAAAAAATTAAATTACATTGATGCAAGAGGCAGATCCAAGTCAGTAATGGCTTGGGTCCCCAAAAGAAACTAATACTTCTCATTTATGTGCAGGAACATTCAATTGATCAACAAGAGGATCAAGGATACTCAGATAGTGGATGTTCTAGGCACATGACAGGCAACAAGTCCTATCTTTCTAATTTTCAAACATTAAATGGTGGCTATGTTACCTTTGGAGGAGGTGTTGGTGGCAAAATTTCCGGTAAAGGTACCATTAAAACTGGAAATTTAGATTTTGAAGATGTTGTTAGGAATATGAATATTCAGCAGAAGACTCGGTCACCCCGAGTACTTATTAGATCATCATAGCTCATAAGATTATTAGTAATATTATTAGTAGCTTAGTTATCAATTAGTATTGTGGAGTGGGTCGGGTCTTTACCCTCTGTCAGCTCGCTCCACAGTCCACTAGGGACATATTATGTAGGACTATATATACTCCCTTCCCACCCATGGGAAGGGTTGGACCTTTTCAATCTAATATTACACTAGTTCCTTTCTCTCTCTAAAAGGCTCCCACTTCTCTCTAGAAATCTAATCCATTCGATCCATACAAGCCTCTCAATAGTGATTCATGCATTGTGAATACCCTACAATTGGTATCAAGAGCCATGGTTAGGTCCATGAGAGTTGGTATTCACGGATTTGTGTAGTTTGTGAGGTGTTTTTACTTTTGGTCGATTTGGAGTTTTCAAAGTTTTTTTGTTCGGCTTGAGTAGTAGCATACATATCATTTTGTGCTTTGTTTAGTGATTAGAGGTTGTTTTATCTTGTATTTGTGTAGTTCTTTAGGCTTTTTCTTGGTTAGATTTGTAGGTTTTAAGTTTTTAGTTCGGTTTGTTTAAGTAGCATAAATTTCATCTTTGTACTTTGGTTAGTGATTAGAAGTTGTTTTACTTTGTACTTTCTTGATTAAGATTAGTATTAGAGTGGTATTTGGTGTTTGGATTCACAGATCCAAGAACCGTGTGGTGATTTTGGAGCAATTCGTGGGTTTTTTGTGGAAGTGTTCTTGAATGCGGTTTGTGTAGTTTGGACGTTCTTGAATGCGGTTTGTGTAGCATCGGGTACGCGGTTTGTCTTTATACTAGTTTAGGCAAAAGGACAAACGGCATTGATAGTGACAGGTTTGGAAGTTTGTGCCAACGCGGTTTGTCTCTACGGTGCGTACGCGGTTTGTGTCTACGCGGTTTGTCCTTCCAGTGTGAACTCGGTTTGTCTCTAAGGCGCACACGCGGTTTGTGTCAACGCGGTTTGTATATCCGGTGTGAACTCGGTTTGTCTATTTGGCGCATACGCGGTTTGTGTCAACGCGGTTTGTATCTTTGGTGTGAACTCGGTTTGTCTCTTGGCACATACGCGGTTTGTATATCCGGTGTGAACTCGGTTTGTCTATTTGGCGTATACGCGGTTTGTGTCTTTGGTGTGAACTCGGTTTGTCTCTTTGGCGCACACGCGGTTTGTGTCTCCTGTGTGAACTCGGTTTGTCTCTTAGGCACATACGCGGTTTGTGTCTACGCTGTTTGTCTAGGCGGTTTGTGTCTTGGTGATTTTAGAAATTCCCGCGAAAGATTCGATTTCTCGGTTAAATCACAAGATCAGTAAAATCCCGTAGTTACTATGGCTACCACATCAAGTACATCATCAGATGATATTCAAGCAGCAGGATCTGACACTCGTCCACCTATGCTAGATAGGACGGATTATGAGTCTTGGGCACAACGAATTAGACTTTACTGCTTGGGAAAAGATAATGGTGTTAACATTCTTAAGTCAATTGACGAAGGACCTTATCAGATGGGTACCACCAGAGACGTTGTTACAACTGGTGAAGATGGTACTGTAACTTGGGGCATCGACAGACCTAGAAACTACAATGATCTTAATGAAGAAGAAAAGAAGAGGTATGATGCCGATATTAGAGCCTCCAACATAGTTATTCAAGGTCTTCCAAAGGATGTATACAAGCTCATCAATTTTAACACTGAAGCCAAGGCTGTGTGGGACAACGTTAAAATGTTGTTGGCAGGGTCAGAACTCACAAAGGAAGATCGTGAGTCACAGCTGTATGATGAGTTCGAGCATTTCAAAATGAACCCAGGAGAAAATATCACAGATTACTATGTGAGATTTCATAAGTTGGTGAATGATATGAGGATGATCAGAATGACTATGCCCAACATCCAACTTAACTCAAAGTTTGTGAACAACATGACTCCGGAATGGGACAGATTTGTTACTGCCGTCAAACTCAACAAAGGTTTAAGGGAGACTAACTATGAACAGCTGTATGCTTACCTGCAACAACATGAGAAGCATGCTGCCTATGATCGGGTGCTGAGAGAAAAGTTGAATCCTTCAACTACGAATGACCCACTGGCTTTCATGACAAATGTACAACCAACAATCCAATCATCATCCAATCCAAGCTATCACCAACTTCACTCACAAGTACCTGCTATGAGTTCACAACTTGACTCAGGCTACTCTCAGACCGACAAAATGATTGACAACCTCACCAATCAAGTATCTCTACTGGTTCAACAGTTTCAAGCATCACTCCCTCAGACCAACAATCAGTTAAGGAATTCTTCCAACCCACGCAATCTAGCAATGGTAGAGGACGGGAAAATTGTGGTCCAGAATGTGCAAGGGAGAGCTGGTAGAAACATGGGTCGAGGTTATGTGCAGAACAGAGCAGGGAATGCCAATCAGGGGCAAGGGAAACAGATCAAGTGTTATAATTGTGGGGGCTTGGACACATTGCTAGAAACTGCAATCAACCTAAACGTCCTCAGAACTCAGATTACTTCAAAGACAAGATGCTGTTAATGCAAGCTCAAGAAAATGGTGCTGTATTGGATGAGGAAGAGTTATTGTTCTTGGCAGGAGATGGAGGAAATACTTTTGATGAAGATGTGGATGAGAAACCTGTTCAGGATCTGGCACTTAATGATCCTAACATCTTCAAGGCAGATGACTGTGATGCATTTGACTCTGATGTGGATAATGAACCTACTGCTCAAACAATCTTCATGGCCAACTTGTCTTCCCTGGCCTCATCTCGTCAAGCTGGTTCTTCTAATGCATCCGTGATTTCTGAGGTACTAAAAATTTATGACACATATAATATTGTCGAGGGACATCAGATTCCCGAAGAAGTACATCAGGCAGTTGTTTCTGACTCAAGTGATGTTGATATGGAAAATAGCAATATTGTCTCATATGAACAGTATTTGAATAGCAACAACTCGCCTGATGTACCAAATGGTGAATCCTTTGTCAATAATGATGTGTGTGCTATGAATAATGTATGTGCCTTAGATAATGCGAGTAATGTAGATAATGCTTGTGTGTACCATGAGAACCAATTGCCTGTCCCTGATAATAACTTGATCACTAGACTAAACATCTATAAAGAACAAGTTGCTATGTATGAACAGCGTGCTAAGTTTGAGCTTAATGATCGTGAGCAGAAATTAGAAGGTCAAATGAGTACACTTATTAAAGAGTCTAGAGTGCGAGAAGAAACATTAAAATTAGAGTTAAGTTCTCTGAAAAGTCAGCTAGAACAGTCTGTCATACAGAAACAAGAAGCACAAAAGTGTGTAACAACACTTAAGCAAGAATTCAAACAGAAAGAAACAACTCTTTTAAATAATTTCACTAGACTCAAGACGTTAAAAAATAAGCTTGAAGACAAGTTGTACACACAAAATCAAACCATACAAACTGCTCAAATGATTCATAAGCACAGAAAGTTGAGTGATAAGCACAGTAAAATCATGATAGGTGAACCTAAGTCAACCATCCTTAGGGACATGAAAATACTTCAACCATCCCTATATGATGGTAATGTGATGCTTAGGCCTATACATGACCAACCTGAGCATATCTACACTGATGAAGAGGATGAGTTGAGTGATAAAACAAAAGAAAAAATGAATGAGAAAATGAGGGATCCTGAGTGCATAGCCAGACGAATAATAATCAAACCCCATGATTATTATGAAGAAAATCGTTTGACTGTGTTTGCTCCTCAAAAGAAGTTAACACCTGAGCAGATATTTTGGAAACAAGATAATGAAAAACTTAAGGAAGAAAAACTTAAGGCCAACACCCCCCTCATTAGAAAAGTTGCGTCCATAACAGTGCATCCTCCCAATACACCTAGGAATTTGGTGCCATTGTCTCTTCCCACAGAATGCAAAACCTTTATCAGCTTATATGTGCTTTGGCAATTGTTTGCTGACTTCGATAAAACATGTAAGAAGAGAATCACACCCACTGGCATTACGGAGGGGGAAAGGTGTTTTGAACATGCAAAAAGGTGTTACTTAACTGAGGTCATGCCATTCTTTAAACTACTTAAAGAACACTTTGAAGGGTTGCAAACTGCCCTTAAAGCCGAAATAAATGAAATGAAAGTAGTGTTTAAAGATATGGAAAATGAGGTGAATGAACATGCAATAGAACTTAAGAGTCGAGAGATTGAAAGAAAAAACATACTCATCACTAATGACAACTTGATTGCTAAATGTATTGCACAAGATGTATTTTACACTGTCACTGATTCTGCATTGTCTGTTTGTCAATTTCATGAGTATGCTATTGCGTTAAATGTCACCCAGAATCGTGTTGTTGAGCTTGAGGGGGAGAATTTGAAATTGCTTGAAAAAATTCAAAATGATGACCATGATAACATGGTTAAACATTTTTCGAAACTAGAAGTTGATTATCTGAACTTGCAACTTAAACATCAACACTTAGAAGAAAAATGCAAAATATCAAATGTCAAGACATCCACGGATGCTCCTGAGTTTGATACATATTTTGAATTAAGCAAACGTGATGAATCAATTCAAGCTCACACGAACACGATTCGACTGCTGAGGGCCCAAATTGCCCAACTGAAATCCAACAAGCATGAAGTATATGGCACCAATAAACCTTCGTCTTCAGATTCTCAGAATTTTCAATATCAAAACACCATAAATAAGTTACATTATGAAAATGAGTGTTATCGAGAAGAAAATTCAAAGGTCAAACAACATTTCAAAGAGTTATATGATTCTATAAAAGTTACAAGAAACAATCACAATGATCAAATAACATCTTTGACAAATGAAATTGAGAATCTTAAGGCTCGGGTGAAAGGTAAAATGCCATGCACCACTTGTAATTGTGATGCACCAAAGGCTACTGATAGTAAGAAGTATGATGTTGATATTGGGCGCATTCCGATTAAGCTTAGAAATAACAGCCTTGTCCATCAAACATATCTAGATCATCTTAGAGAAGGCCTTGACACACTTCGTGAGGTAGTTGAAGAGGATAGGAATGATAAGCCACTTGATCAAGCAGTTGTCTATGCATGCAAACTCACGAAAAGGATTCAGGAAAACTTAGAATATGCCATAGGCTCAATTCCTAAGTTTAGAGGCCATAGAAATAGATTTGTTGCATCATCATCCAATGTTGTGAACAAGCATGTAGCCTTTGATCTACCACCCAAAACATCAGAACCCAACACATCATTATTAGGAAGGCATGTGACAGAAAAACAAACTAATGTTACCTTCGATACTTCTACAGGAGTAAAAAGTGACACCCAAGCTAGCGGGTCAAGGTCTAGAGGAAATGAAAGAAAGGATATGACTGCGCCAGCTAAGAATGATCACTTGAAGAATGTAGAAGCCCAACCTAGGAACAATAAGTTTACAATGAGTAGAATGAATCGTGTTGATTCTAGTATCAAAAGTACTGTAATTAATTCGAATTCTAATGCTATCTGTAAAACTTGCGACAATTGTTTAATTTCTGCTAATCATGATGAATGTGTTGTGTCTTTCCTGATGTCTTCTGCATCATCCCATGTTAAGAATGGTAGGATAACTGATGCATGCAAAAAGGTTTGGAAAGCAACAGGAAAAACATTTGCTAGCATAGGCTATCAATGGAGACCCACTGGAAGGAAATTCAATTTAGGAAAACAGTGCACGTTACCTAAAATGAATAAGCATAAAATTGTGAAAGTTAAGGAATGGAGACCCACTGGAAGGAAATTCAATTTAGGAAAACAGAGACCATTACCTAAAATGAATATGCATAAAATTGTGAAGAAAATGGAATGGAGACCAACTGGTAGAATCTTGCCTTTAGAATCACAATGCCTTCCATCTAGGTCTTGTCCTGTCTCAAGTTCTGTCTCCACAGTAAAGATAGTAGCATCTGTGAAATCTGTGATTCCTGAATATGTGTGTGCTGACCAATTGGACCCCAATTGCACTTGGGGATCCACATTTTTCAATTATCCATTGTTGTCTGGTTTCAAATGCAGGTCGTACAAATCGTCCTGTGGTATTTGGACTCAGGCTGCTCAAAACATATGACTGGAGATCGCTCACGGCTCAAGAACTTCGTGAAAAAGTTCATCGGGACAGTTAGATTTGGGAACGACCACTTTGGTGCTATTATGGGTTATGGAGATTATGAGTTTGGTAATAGTGTAATCTCAAGGGTATATTATGTGGAAGGACTAGGACACAATCTGTTTTCTGTGGGTCAATTTTGTGATTCAGATCTAGAAGTGGCTTTCAGAAAGCATACATGTTTCGTCAGAGAATTGGATGGTTTAGATCTCCTCAAGGGCAGTCGGGGCACCAATCTATACACCATCTCGATTGAAGAAATGTTGAAGTCCTCTCCTATATGCTTGCTCTCTAAAGCCTCTAAAACAAAATCATGGCTGTGGCATCGTCGTTTGAACCACTTGAACTTCGGTACCATTAATAATCTTTCCCGTAAAGATCTTGTTAGAGGGATGCCCAGACTGAAATATGAGAAAGATCATCTCTGCTCTGCATGTCAACTGGGTAAAAGCAAGAAACAAACCCATAAGCCTAAAACCATCAACACCAACTTGGAAGTTCTTCACACCCTCTACATGGACTTGTGCGGTCCAATGAGAATACAAACCATAAATGGAAAGAAGTATGTTCTGGTGATAGTAGATGATTATTCTCGGTTCACATGGGTAAAGTTTTTGAGAACCAAGGACGAAACTCCAGAGGTTATCATTAAACTGATAAAACAGCTGCAAGTAAGGCTAGATAAAACTGTCAGAATCATCCGCACAGATAATGGTACTGAGTTTGTTAACCAACAACTCCGTAATTTCTATGAAAATATTGGCATCACGCATCAGAAAAGTATCCCTCGCACGCCTCAACAGAACGGGGTGGTTGAACGAAGGAACCGTACTCTGGTGGAAGCTGCAAGAACCATGCTTATATTTTCAAAGACACCGATGTTTCTCTGGGCAGAAGCTATTGCAACAGCATGTTACACTCAAAACCGATCCCTAATTCATCCGGCTCATGAGAAGACTCCCTTCGAGTTAATTCATAACAAGAAACCAGATCTTTCCTTTCTGCGTGTGTTTGGTGCTCTTTGCTATCCAACTAATGATAGTCAAGACTTGGGAAAGTTAAGAGCTAAAGCAGATATAGGTATTTTCGTTGGATACGCACCTGACAGTAAAGGGTATCGAATCTACAATAAAAGGACCCGTAAAATCATGGAAACCATTCATGTTACGTTCGATGAGCTGAGTGAGCTACCTGTTTCAGGACAAATCAGTTCTGGACCCGATCTTCACCTTTTGTCTCCTGGACCCATTAGTTCAGGACTTGTACAGAATTCCACGCCTGCAGATTCTTATGTGCCTCCTACATGTGAGGAGTTGAAGAAGTTATTCGATCCTATGTTTGATGAATACTTTGAGCCAACGAATGGAACCATCCCGAGTGAACCAGATATAATTCCTATGGATGAGGTTCAAGCCCCACAAGGCTCAGAAGGCCCTGCAGCTTCAGTATCAGTCAGTCACAATGCTCCTGCTGCCAGTCAATCGCCTTCGTCATCAAACACTCAAACTTCTCCAGTAATGCAAGAATCTTCAGATAATAATCCTTTGGGAGTTAATCCTTTTGCTCCTGTTGAAGAGGCTCCTTTTGAAAACATATTTGCTCCTGAACATTCATCAGACACATCCTTACCTGAGGAACACAGCACTGCTACATCTGTTCATAACCATCAACCTCACGATCATCTCAGGAAATGGACCAGTGATCATCCAATCGACAACATCATTGGCAATCCCTCACGTCCAGTATCTACACGTAATCAACTAGCCACTGATGCACTATGGTGCTTCTTCAATTCCGTACTGTCTAAAGTCGAACCAAAGGATGCCAAAGAAGCAATGACTAAAGATTGCTGGTTCCAGGCCATGCAGGATGAAATCCATGAATTTGATCGACTTGAAGTTTGGGAATTAGTGCCTCCTCCGGAGCGTGCAATGATCATTGCTTTGAAGTGGATCTTCAAAGTGAAGCTTGACGAGTATGGTGATGTCCTAAAGAACAAGGCACGGCTAGTTGCTAAAGGGTTTAGACAAGAAGAGGGCATTGATTTTGAAGAATCGTTTGCTCCGGTTGCTAGAATTGAAGCCATAAGAATCTTCCTGGCAAATGCTGCGAGTCGTAATATGATAGTCTACCAGATGGATGTCAAAACGGCATTCTTGAATGGTGACTTAAAGGAAGAAGTTTATGTGAGTCAACCTGAGGGATTCGTGGATGCTGAACACCCTACTCATGTTTACCGCTTGAAGAAGGCTCTTTATGGGCTAAAACAGGCGCCAAGGGCATGGTATGATACATTGTCCAAGTTCCTCCTAGCGAACAGATTCTCCAAGGGTGTTGTTGATCCTACACTATTCACCAGGAAGTCAAGAAACCATCTACTGCTAGTTCAGATATATGTAGATGATATCATCTTTGCTTCAACGGATCCTGGTGAATGTGATAGTTTCTCAAAGGAGATGAATTCCAAATTCCAAATGTCCATGATGGGACAAATGTCATTCTTCTTAGGACTACAAGTTTCTCAAAGTCCCGGAGGCATATTCATCAATCAATCCAAATACGCCAACGAGATCCTGAAAAAGTTTGGATTCCATTCAAGTGAACCTGTTGACACTCCCATGGTTGATAGAACGAAGCTGGATGAAGATCCTTCAGGGATTCCAGTTTGATATAACACAGTATCGAAGCATGATTGGATCTTTGATGTACATCACGGCTAGCAGACCAGATCTTCTGTTTGCTGTGTGTATGTGTGCTCGGTATCAATCCAGACCAACCAAGAAGCATGTTGAAGCAGTGAAAAGGATCTTCCGATATCTTCAAGGCACGGTTCATATGGGTCTCTGGTATCCTAAGGACACTGCAATGGAGTTAACGGCATACGCAGATGCTGATCATGCGGGATGTCAAGACACTCGTCGAAGTACTTCAGGAGGAGCTCAATTTTTAGGGGAAAAGTTGGTTAGTTGGTCTTCTAAGAAACAGATGAGTACTTCCATATCATCTACTGAAGCTGAGTACATTGCTATGTCTGCTTGCTGTGCACAAATCCTTTGGATGCGATCACAGCTTTCGGACTATGGATTCTCATACAACAAAATTCCCCTATATTGTGACAACAAAAGCGCCATTGCTCTTTGTTGTAACAATGTTCAGCACTCCAGGTCAAAACACATCGACATCAGGCATCACTTCATCAGGGAACAGGTGGAAAAAGGAATTGTGGAGCTATACTTCGTGAGGACTGAGTTTCAGTTAGCTGACATCTTCACCAAGGCACTCCCAAGAGAAAGGTTTCAGTTTATTCTCCCACGCCTTGGCATGAAAAGCATGACTCCTGAAACCCTCAAGTGTCTTCAGGAAGAAAAGGAGGAGTAAAGGATTGTCTTCTTATATCCTTGTACATAGTTGTATATATCTTAAATCAAAAAGAAAAATACAAAAATATAAAACCTATAAAAACCATAAAAATCGAAAAATCAGAAAATACCAAAAATAGTTCTACCTAGGCATGTCTTCTGTTTATCGATAACATTTACGTATCTAGAAATGTCATTCAACAATGGCACGGATTCTTAAATGAAGCTCGAGCAGAAGTTATACTAATCAGTTAAAACATGTCTTAATGGCTTGCAGTTACTTCATACTGCAACCCGCACTGTACAATGGGGAAAGCATGTCGCCAAAAAGACAGCTGTTTCTCCAACCGGGTGATGTTCACCTGGGCATGGATTACTTTATATCCATGTTCTCCCGACTTGATGTACGTTTCAGTGCGTCATTTCGTGTATTAGAAGAGAAGTCTTCTTTACATCAGACTATTTATCTTGTTTGATTCTTCAAGAGAGTCTTGATGTTACACAAGGTGGTCAACTGACTTAAATTTTCAAATTTCTGCCACCTTACCAAATTTGTGCAACATCAGCAGTGACACTCTCTCGTTGTTTCAGGGGGAGCATCGTATGCTCCTAAATCAGAATACATTTAAACCTGACCACATTTTCTCCCGAATTTTTCTAAACGTATTTAAATCAATTGGGATCACAAATCTCAAATGGTTTGAAATTTTTGATCGGGGGAGAGAATGTGATTTAAATAGGAAATTCTGATAAAATGTGATGATTTGGTAATTAATGTAAGCTCTCCCGTATGTGCTAAACCATTTTGCATATCAAGGCACATATTGAGGGGGAGCAAAATGTTTTGGTCATAAAAGCAAGCTCCTCCATATGTACGAAAATCTTTCTTATATCAATGCATATATTGAGGGGGAGCAAAATGTTTTGGTCATAAAAGCAAGCTTCTCCATATGTACGAAAATCTTTCTTATATCAATGCATATATTGAGGGGGAGCAAATGGTTTTACAAAACAATGGATTATGGCATCTTGTGTGAACAAGGCTCAGACTTCACCTAAGAATTGACGAAACTTGAATTGTCATCAATCGAAAGGATACGCCTTGGCCGGGTAATAATTTCAAGCTGGTCTAACCAGTGATGTAAGCGTGTCTCGAAAAAGATGTATCTGAGTAGAGTGTACCGTTTCGAGAAACTTTCTATGGACTTGACCAGGACGGGTAATAATTTCAAGCTGGTTTAACCAGTGATGTAAGCGTGTCTCGAATCGGTCATGTTCACTGAAAGTGGATCAATTCAAAAAGTGCGAGCTCTACCTAACATGTGCAAATTTATAAAACAATCAACCAAGCACATGTTGAGGGGGAGCATTTGAAAAATATAAAACTCTCAAGTGTTTGCAAAAATGTGTTTCAGAATCATGAACACTTTGAGAGATTTTTCAAAGATTTGGTTTGGCAATTGTGGATGAATACCAAAGACCGACCATTTTAATTAATGCATGGAGTTATAAGGATGGTTAGGTTAGGCTCAAGTTCCCACGATCCCGCCAGAGCCGGAGGGATCTACCCAGGGACAATCCACTAGTTAGTGTAGAAGTCCTTAGGTATGATTAAAAAGGAGAAATGTGCATAAGGGAATAGTGCCGACTGAGATGGAGCTAACACTGGAACAAACCCAACAAGGTGTTAGTTTTGAAGTCTCGGTAAGCACTGAAGGGGTTGAAGAATGAAAAAGAATTGTAAAGAGAAAGGGTGAAAAGAAATAGCCCTCCTTACAACTTAGGCAGAAACCGGGTCAATACATATGCTGTCAGAATCACTTAGTTGATTGCTGGCATTGAAGACAAAGTATCATGGACCCAGTGATACGCTGCACAACCCTCCCTAGCCACTCAAGGTCCCTCAAAGGATTCTTGTTTCAATTGTCACGGAGTTCAATACATTACTATCGTCTCTCTCACTCCGAGTTAGATGATATTGAAAAGGTGGCAGTCCTCTCCAGCCTCCGATCACCAAATCAAAACGCACAATAGAGTCTAGAGCCACGAGATGCATAATAAGATCTCATAGGGACACAAATTATTTCTACACTGGGTGTTCAACATTAAGGACACCAGTTGTAATCTTAAGAGTCCTACGCAGATCGTAGCAATTTGCCAGAACATTTATGAGAGAATTTACTTATGTAATTCTCAATGATTGAATGGAAATTCCTGCCAGGGTCAACATCAAGCAGCCCTGAAAGCAGGTCACTTCGGTAATTCCTCGTGGATTACGCTTAGTGGTCGCGGCGGTTTCAACCGGTCTACAGTCGTGGAGTGATCTCCAGCGACTCACCTAATCGTTGATTTACTACGGTAAAATCTTAAAAAGCCCTCTGTGGGTTTTCGATTAGGAACGGTCTTGGTAAGGATTAGAGAGAGTTTTCACAATATGCTGTTGACTGTCTCGAAGTCCAAACTTGTAAGTACCGGTCGAATTATTGCTAACTGTCGTATGCAGGAACTTCTGGCGATTGTAGCTGTGGAAAGCTGTAGCTGGTTGCTGTTGTAGCTGGTTGCAGAAAAGATGCCAATCCATCACCACATGTTCACACCTCATCATCATCAAAGAAGTCATGATCACCCTAAAAGACCTTAAACACAGCTTCTGCTAACTCTGATGCTGAAGATCATGACCCCATATCGTGTGAGCATGTCGGCTCTAAGTATATTTCATCACATGGAGTATTACTACAGAAAGATGACTTGGAGACTCAAGTGGGATGATACGTTCAGAGATTATTCAAAGTTCATCCAAGACAAAAGAGAAGTCATCTTCAGATCACTGATGTTTGCACAGCAATCTATGACATTGAAGATTCAATGAGTACAAGCTATGATGTCAAGATCCAAGGAAGAAGTGCTGAATTTCAGAACATTACTTCTGGGGTGACCTCCCTTAGGGGGAGATTGTTAGGAATATGAATATTCAGCAGAAGACTCGGTCACCCCGAGTACTTATTAGATCATCATAGCTCATAAGATTATTAGTAATATTATTAGTAGCTTAGTTATCAATTAGTATTGTGGAGTGGGTCGGGTCTTTACCCTCTGTCAGCTCGCTCCACAGTCCACTAGGGACATATTATGTAGGACTATATATACTCCCTTCCCACCCATGGGAAGGGTTGGACCTTTTCAATCTAATATTACACTAGTTCCTTTCTCTCTCTAAAAGGCTCCCACTTCTCTCTAGAAATCTAATCCATTCGATCCATACAAGCCTCTCAATAGTGATTCATGCATTGTGAATACCCTACAGATGTGTACTATGTACAAGAGCTAAATTATAATCTTTTTAGTGTCTCACAAGTGTGTGACAAAAAGAACAAAGTTCTTTTCTGTGAGACTGAATGTCTTGTACTTTCTCCTGATTTTAAGATGCCTGATGAAAGTCAAGTACTTCTTAAAATTCTTAGAAAGGGCAATATGTACAGTGTTGACATGAAGAACATTGTTCCTAAAAAGGATTTAACTTGTCTTGTTGCAAAGGCCACATTGGATGAATCAATAAAATGGCATAGAAGGCTTGGTCATATTAATTTTAAAACCATAAATCAGATTGTTAAGAATGGTTTGGTAAGAGGTTTACCTCACAAAAGATTTGAAAATGATCAAACATGCATTGCTTGTCTTAAAGGCAAACAACACAAAGTCACTTGTAAGCCCAAGATTTTTAACTCTATCAATCAATCATTGTCTATGCTTCATATAGACTTATTTGGACCTGTTTCAGTAAGTAGTATAATGCATAAGAGATATTGTCTTGTTATAATTGATGACTATACCAGATTTACATGGGTTTTCTTTTTAGGTTATAAGGATGAAACTTCTAGCATTCTTAAGACATTCATTACACAGATAGAAAACCAAGTAGACAAGAAAGTGAAAGTCATTAGATGTGATAATGGAACAGAGTTTAAGAATAGAGTTATGGATGATTTCTGCAAACAAAAAGGTATTAGTTGAGAATTTAGTGTTGCTAGAACTCCACAACAGAATGGTGTTGTTGAGAGGAAGAATAGAACACTAATAGAAGCTGCTAGAACTATGTTAGCTGACTCTAAGCTACTTATAACTTTTTGGGCTGAAGCAATCAACACTGCTTGCTATGTTCAAAATAGAGTTTTAGTTGTTCAGTATCACAATAAGACATCATATGAACTTTTTAGAGGTAGAACTCCTGCAATAGGATTTCTCAGACCTTTTGGATGTCATGTGACAATTCTCAATACCTTAGACCATTTAGGAAAATTTGATGGTAAAGCAGATAAAGGTTTCTTTGTTGGATATTCTCTTAATAGCAAAGCATTTAGAGTATACAACATAAGAACTAGGATTGTAGAGGAAAATCTACATGTGGAGTTTTTGGAAGATAAATCCAATGTAGAAGGTCAAGGACCAAAATGGCTATTTGATCTTGAAACTCTAACCAAATCAATGAATTATGTGCCTGTTGTTGCAAAAACTAATGATTTTTCAGGTTCACAAGCAACAGATGAGGCAAGGTTAGAAAAGGAGACAAACCAAGATTATGTTTGGATGCCAATATGGTCAAGTACAAGTGTGGAATCAACTTCAACAATTGGTGAATCTTCTTCTGGTAAAGCTAAAGAAGATGTTGAAGATGAAAGCAAAGAAGATGAAACAAAGGAACAAGAAAATAGTTCTGCTGTTGATAATGCTGCTGAAACAGACTTAACTGAAGAAGCAGACTTAACAAAGGAAGCAGAATTAACAAACAATGAGGTGGATTTGAGCAATCTCCCAGCAAACTATCATGTTCCACTTACACCACAAACCAGAATTCACAAAGTCCACTCCCTAGAAAATGTGATAGGAGATGTACAATCAGAGGTGAAGACAAGACAACAACTGATGTCTTCAGACCAACAAGGGCTTCTTGATGCCCTTTATGCTTCAAAACAGCATGAGTTTTCAAACTCTTGCTTGTTTGGATGTTTTCTCTCACAAGCTGAACCAAAGAACATTCTGGAAGCCTTAGATGATTCAAGCTGGGTAGAAGCTATGCAAGAGGAGCTTCTTCAGTTCAAGATTCAGAAAGTTTGGGTGCTAGTTGATTTACCTAAGGATGCAAAGGTAATTGGCACTAGATGGGTTTTCAAGAATAAAAGGGATGAAAGGGGAATAGTGATTAGGAATAAGGCTAGATTAGTAGCCCAAGGGTACACACAACAAGAAGGTATAGACTATGATGAAGTTTTTGCTCCAGTAGCAAGACTTGAGGCAATTAGGCTTTTCTTAGCTTATGCTTCATTTTTAGGCTTCATAGTTTACCAAATGGATGTCAATAGTGCATTTCTATATGGCACAATTGAAGAAGAGGTGTATGTCTCACAACCTCCAGGGTTCATTGATCCTGACCATCCAGACAAAGTGTACAGAGTTGTAAAAGCTCTTTATGGCCTTCATCAGGCACCTAGAGCTTGGTATGAAACACTGGCTTCCTATTTAAAAGAGAATGGATTTTAAAGAGGAAAGATTGATCAGACACTTTTCATCAAACAGCACAAGAAGGATCTTCTGTTAGTGCAGGTGTATGTGGATGACATTATCTTTGGATCTAAAAGGAAGGAGATGTGTTTGGACTTTGAGAAGCTTATGCATGATAAGTTTCAGATGTGTTCCATGGGGGAACTTACATTCTTTTTGGGTTTGCAAGTTAAACAGTCATATGAAGGCATATTTATTAATCAAGATAAATATGTTGCTGAAATTCTTAGAAAGTTCAACTTTGCAGATTCAAAAATGGCAAGCACACCAATGGATTCTGAGAAACAACTTCCAAAAGATTTAGATGGAGAAAATGTGGATGTACACACATACAGATCTATGATAGGATCTTTGATGTATCTCACATCATCAAGACCTGACATCATGTTCTCTGTTTGTGCTTGTGCAAGATTTCAAGTAACTCCAAAGGTTTCTCATTTAACAGCAGTCAAGAGGATTTTTAGATATCTCAAGGGTCAGCCTAGGTTGGGTCTATGGTATTCAAGGGAATCACCTTTTGATTTGGTAGCATTTTTGGATAGTGATTATGCTGGTGCTAGCTTAGACAGAAAGTCAACAACTGGAGGATGTCAATTCCTTGGGTGTAGACTTATCTCATGGCAGTGTAAGAAGCAAACAACTGTGGCTACTTCAAAAACTGAAGCTGAATATGTAGCTGCTGCAAGTTGCTGTGCTCAAGTCTTGTGGCTTCAAAACCAACTTCTTGACTATGGGTACAATTTTATGAACACTATTATTCATATTGATAATAGTAGTACAATTTGCATTATTAAAAATCCGGTACAACATTCTAAAATAAAACACATTGAAATTAGACATCATTTTATTAGAGATTGCAATGAGAAAAAGTTAATTCAAGTAATGAAAATTGCTTCAGAACATAATTTTGCAGATCTACTAACAAAAGCTTTTGATGTTGGAAGGTTTCAGTACTTGGTAGCAAGTATTGGAATGCTTAATACTTAAATTTTTCAATCTATGTGTTTTTATATACCAGTGTGGTTAATTCTGGTGATTACTCAGTTAATTCTGGTGGTTACTCAATTAAGTCTGGTAGTTAAATTTTTGTTTGTGCTGTTGTCTTTGTAAATTGGTACTATCTATTACTTTAAAATTGTGTTATTTCATACAGTTAGTCACATGTTTATTCTAATATAAGACAAGTACTTTGTACATTGTTCTTTTGATTTTAGACTAATAATTTCAGGTATGAACATTTGAGCACAAAGGAAGTTTTCAAGTGAAATGGAAGCAGCAGAATGTTATATCAGTTGCTTAGATAACAGGTTTATGATGGACTGAGTTTGAGAATTCTTAACAAAGGTTTATACCTAAGTTCATTAATTCTTTAAAACTACTTTCTTGAAACCTGGTTATCATATTTCAATTTGAATTAATGACTTAGTTGATCAGACAGTAACTGATTCAACTCACTTTCTATCATTTTATACTTTTAAGTATAATGAGCAAGTCTAAGGACATCTGATAGAAAGAACAACTAGTAAAAGTGAATCTAACACTTGTGTTAGAGGCAACAATTACTATGAGATGGAAACCCTGTCAAGAAAGCCTTTTGAATAGGTTTATCTTTACACAGGCAATTATTTATAACTGAAAACATTGGTTCTCACACAACCAGAGGTTTCATTAAACCGAAATCTTGATTAAGTGTCTGTTATACACTTAATCCCTTCAAAATGGTTGAAAGCAGTATGATTTTTCTTAATAAAATCATATGCATACTGCTAAAAGTCAAAATTTTTCTTAAAAGGCTTTTTGAAATAAAAAAAATGACTCAGAAAACCATCAACTGATGGATTATTAGTTATTGCCCCATGAATCACCTCTCATATGAGTTAACACACCTAGAAGTGATGAGGGCAGCAAATTAAACTCTTAAGGAATTGATGGCTACATGTACAACATTATCTGATAACAAGTTCTAAATGATAGCTCAGATGATGAAGAGAGAAATATTTTGGTACATTGTGAGAGATCTTCCAAACAGGGGAGGAAATGTTATTTGCATCTCAGGGGAGGAAATAAAGCCCAAGGAAGTTTAACCAATGAAAGGGAGGAAAAGACAAAAGCATACAAGATGATGAGGAAGTTGAAAATGACAAGAATAGAGCTGATTCTGGAGTATTATATATATATTCAGAAGGGATGAAGCATTCCAAAGGAGAAAGTTCTATCTAGGTCAAACGAAGAAAGCTTTCAGTTTCAATTTCAGTTCGCTACGTTTGTTCATCACTTGCAAAGGCATGCTGATAGACGATTTCACTTGTTGAAACAATCATCCAAAATACACAGCACCATTGCCTCTTATAATTCCTCCATCCAAGGAAATTGCACCATCTTTTAGGTCAATGTTTTAAGCCTAAAGATGTGTGTATTGATATTGTTGAAATCAAATATCAGAAAGCAGATGAGTTACTGAGATAGATATTAATCTTTCAGAATAGAAGAAAGTTCAGTCCAAGGGTCTGACTATGAAGTGTTTGAAAGATCTTCACAATCCATAATTTAATACAGAAACATGTTGAAATGGATTCACATGTTTAGGGGAGGATTGTTGGGAATTAAATATTCTGAAGTTTAAGTATCGGGAAAATCTCTCAAGTGATTAAATCTGGTAGCAGTAGAGTTAAGTCTGGTGAGTTCCAAAGTTAAGTCTGCTGGTTATCTGCTGGTTAAGTCTGGTCGTTAAAGTTAAGTCTGGTGGTTAATTCAAGTGGTAATTCTGGTGACTATCAGAGTTAAGTATGCTTGATGAAGATATTAAGTCTGGTTGACTAAAAGTCAATAATACACGGTAGATAATATCTTACCCCATGTGCTCAGTCTTTATCTTATACTCACAGAACAAGTTGTAAACATAGATACATGTTGTATCTTAGTTACTGACACACATAAGATAAGCTAGCAAGTTGTTTGACAAGACTTAACATTATTGTAAAGATCTTTCTTATGTTATAAAAGAAATATCTTAGTCTAGAGATATAAGTGTGTGTTAAAACTTATAGTGCAAAATATATCTCTCAAGAACATAGAACAAAAACAATATCACAAGATATAGAAACATAAGATTCAAGGTTGTAACCCTAGTGATAACTCAAGATCACTCGTATTATTATCTTAATAATATTGAATCGTTTGGTGATAAGCTTTCATTGTTCATTGTCATATAACAAACACAACTGTTCCATTTCCATAACCATAATAACCTTCTAAGTGTGATTAAGTAGATTCCGCATACTTAATCATATTCACTCAATATATCATATACACAAAGTACAAAAGGTTTAACCACCTTATAGTGTATCGAATCCCAACAGAGAATAAAAAGAGAGAGCAGAATGGTGCTGCTTCTACTACTGTTGACAAAAAAAAGAAAATAGTATTGTCAAGTAAGTCAATTAATACTTTAGACCCATCGGTTATATGGGTCAAGTTGGGTAATATTTATGAGGTGACGTGTTTTGTTGGGTCTCCCTATTTATTTTAGATAGGTTCAAATGGGTATTTTAATATAACCTCCAATTGGATAACAATTAACCAATGGGTCTTACGGGTCAAAACAAATTTTGAGAACCTCTTTTTATTTTTATTTTTTCATTTTTCAAATCAAATAAAAAAAATGCTGTGAAAATCCGGTGGGTCAACCCAACCCCAAACCTATTTGACAAGCCCTAAAGGTACCCTCCATTTATGTCTTAATCGGCATTGCATGCTTATTAGTATAAATATTAACAATAATAAATAACGTAACAACGGCAGTTTTGAGTGGCTGAATGCCAATATTAGGCCAACGTGTGCTGGGTAAGTGGATAATCACACACTAGCTAAGAAAAGTGTATTTTGATTTCATCAGTAAAACTAGACACCTAGATCTTTCTAGGCATATAAGAAATATAGATTTTGGACATCGAAATCATTCCAGAACTTCAGACAAATACTGGTAATATGTATCTGATTTCCTTGCATCATTATCCGGACCCGTTCAGACACTAACCCATCTAGACCCGTGACCCAACCCGAACCACTCACTTTGCCACTTATAATTCATAGCAAGAAACAACCCTCTGGTGTAAGCACAAACGAATGTTTGAGTTCTATGTTTGATTTCTTTCTTCAAATATATATTTTTACTTTTAATTGAATTGTTCTTGATATGGTATATGTGCCGTTTCTTGAAGTCCTTAGGCATATATGTTTCTATAGAAATTTGAACTACATCGACAATAGTGAAATACATTCTGATTTACTTATTATAATTATGCTCATCTCATTTGTCAACTTTGTAGTTTGAATACAGTTTCATGCAAGAGCTCTTCAAGAACCCAGGACGGCCATTTCAGTTGTAATCATAAAATTGAAGATATAAAGATTTTCTTGGAAGAAGGTTATGTACATAATCTCCACCGCTTTTTTATTTAATGCAAGTTCTTAGTCTTAATGTCTTATAGCTATGAAAATTATTACTTTGAAAAATCGCATGAAAATGGTAAACATACACACATTATGTAACTTTTCAAAAACATATTAAACAGGTAAACGTCTCTTTGGGTGTTTGGACACTCACGTTTTGCTAATGATTATCTTTATAGTTGATGGTGGAATAAGCAGTGTGAGAGTTACTTCTTCAAACACAATTATTCACTATGCATTTAGCTACAACTGAATCTTATATATGGTAAGAGATAACACAAAATTGAAATGAGTACTTTGGATAAAACCAAATTGGACCAGTAGGAGAACTCAATTTCACCACGTGGCAACATTGAGTCATTTAAAGAACTGGTGATGGTGAGAAAACAGATGGAAGGTGGTTAAAGGATAGAAAAACAGAGAAAAAAAAAGGAAGAAACCAAAGCGTATATAATGCACAGCCCATAACGCCACTGTCAATTGCTGGTGTTGGTGTTATTGTTGCTTCAGTTGTAGCTGCTACTGCCACCTCATTGGGACATAGAAAGGACTAGGAGATGATGAAAACTAACTTAAAGGTTGCATTTGCAACTACCCTGATAGCGACTCAGTGTGTGGAAGCTGCCGTGGCTATGGGTGCTGAACGTGACCATTTAGCCTCGGTTGTTAGCTCAGCAGAAATGTCCGGTCACCTGGCGATATCATGACTTTAACAGCTGCGGACGCTACCGGTAACTCCATATTTTTTATTTTTCTTCTCAACTTCCCTTGCAAATAACCCTTTTTGGCGATACCATGTTGGTTGTTTAACAGAGAATGGAAGATGTGATTGAAAGTAAGCCAAAAAAAACTTTGTTTTCATCTAATCACTTGGTGTATTTATAGGCAGCTAAAGGTTAATCATATTTAATGAACTTTTACAGGCACTCAGATATATATGGATTTGTTGCCATCACTGTGATATGATTTGTGCCATTTTCAAGGTGTGGTTTACCAATGGAGGTGTAATTTCAGGTTCAGTGTTAAGTACAATAAACAAGAAAGACATATAGAAAGAACTAATCAATGGAGTCCCAAATGAATTAAGATGGCGGATGTTAACTGGGAAAAACCGCTATCTTGAACATTTGCCCCTACTGTGAAACGTTACTGCCATTTCGTGGGTATATTAATTGAAGTGATACTGAATTAATGGTCATAAAAGAATGATGTTACAATTCAATTGTGAGATTGATCGAGTATGTGTCTTTGTTTTTTCATGCCATCCATACAGCTTCCACCTTTGTCAATAGATTATATCATTATCAAGTTTGTGCTGTTCAAGTTACTATTTGTTATGCTACAATTATGATGTATCCATGTCCAGGAGTGTTTTGATCTCATTATGTGTATGTGGGTCATGTCTATTAGTTAAACCTTAAATCAAGTAAATGGAGTGTCATGTGCAATATGTAGAATATGTATTTGACTTATTCAAGTCAATATTTTCAAACACAAAGCGTTTGATGGTAAATACATTATACATTAACTATTTTTGATGTACGTACAAGAAACTCTTTGGACATGTTTGTTCTTCTATATAATAAGAGATTACATCATTTCAGATCAATTTTTATCAATGCGAAAATAGGATATACGATAACTAAACTTTTTGGGTAAAGTACGATAACTAAACTTTGTTTATAAGTTTTGTGATAACACTTTAAAAAAAAATATATATGAATCCTTGCTACGTGTCAAAAATAATTATCAACCAAAATTAACAATCATAATTAAAATAAGAAACAAACATAAAACTTTTTGTTTTTTAATAAATAAAAATGTATTTATTAAAAAAAATTAGAAAAAACTTTGTGCGTGCACGGGTATTATAACTAGTTTATTGATATAACAAAATAAACATGTGCAAATCACATATCTACTTTTGCTATAAATCCAGTACGATACAACAACCCTCATTTTTTATTTTCATATTAGTTCCTGTTTTATAGACAAATTTCATTACGACGTTATTTGTTTAGAATGTTTTCACGTCATATTTGTGGCAGTCTTTTGGCGTAACACTAAATTTCTTGATACATATATAACAAACACTTTAAAATTTTATTATATTTGTAGTAACACTAAATTTCTGGATACATTTATAGTGACACACTAAAATTTTAGTATATTTTTAGTGACACATTACCAAATTATAATACATTTGTAATGACACACTAATTTTTGTGACACGTTTCTAGTGACAAATTAAGTCTTTTGACACACTTAGTTTCATGATATTTCTAGTGCTACACTAAGTTTTTTGACACATTTTTTTTTGTGCACACTAGGTTTCATGATATTCCGTATATTTGTAGTAACACACTAAGTTTTTCGACACATTTTTTTTGTGACACACTTAGTTTCATGATACATTTATAGTGACTCACTTAGTAATTTAATACTTTTATAATGACACACTTAGTTTATGACATGTTTTGAAATTGAGATAGACACGGTCGCGTTGATTTCATGATGGGTTTATATTTAGTGTAATCAACCATAAGTTTTGACTTTTTAAGTCGGTTAACAGATTACAACTACATGTTTCACCTTTGAACACAACATACTTTGTTGTTCCTCCATTGTACATAAAGTAATTACAAACCTAGTATTAAAAAATATACACAATTAACAGTGATAATTATACATGTAACCAACTAATCACATTGGAACATCACGGATACCAACTGATACATATAACCAAAAACACACAAAACATCAAAGGGACCAACTGAGCATCAAAAATATTTACTTTTTGCCTGATGCACTATATGACTTCCATTTTGATAAAACAAGAAAGTTGAACATGCATAAAAAAAATTAATATATTAACTAAATAGCCATTATACTAAATAACATTTACCGGGCTTCTTATGAACAGTACCCCCTTTGCTACAGTACAGCTACAGTACTGTAGCTACAGTACTTTTTTTTTTTTTTTTTTTTTTTTTTTTTTTTTTTTTTTTTTTTAGTTTCAAAAATTCGCAAAAAATACCCCTGAAGCCGACAACTCTTTGCAAAATTAGTCCTTTTCCAAAAAATATGTTTCAAAATTAGCAAAAAATACCCCAAAAGTTAACAGCTCTTTGCAAAAGTAGTCCTTTTACAAAAAATCTGTTTGAAAATTGGCAAAAAATACCCCTGAAGTTCGCGTCTCTTTGCAAAAGAAGTCCTTTGTCAAAAAATCCATTTCGCATCAAAATACGACAAAACATGTATAGCACAAAAATTATAAGCAACACACACGCAGCAACGCGCGGGCTGCCCAACTCGCTAAATAACATTCGCAAAAAATACCCCTGAAGCCGACAACTCTTTGCAAAATTAGTCCTTTTCCAAAAAATATGTTTCAAAATTAGCAAAAAATACCCCAAAAGTTAACAGCTCTTTGCAAAAGTAGTCCTTTTACAAAAAATCTGTTTGAAAATTGGCAAAAAATACCCCTGAAGTTCGCGTCTCTTTGCAAAAGAAGTCCTTTGTCAAAAAATCCATTTCGCATCAAAATACGACAAAACATGTATAGCACAAAAATTATAAGCAACACACCCGCAGCAACGCGCGGGCTGCCCAACTCGCTAAATAACATTTAGTGGGGTTCTTATGAATAGTACCCCTTGCTACAGTACCTTTTTTTTTTTTTTTTTTAGTTTCAAAAATTCGAAAAAAATACCCCTGAAGTCGACAACTCTTTGCAAAATTAGTCCTTTTCCAAAAAATATGTTTCAAAATTAGCAAAAAATACCCCGAAAGTTGACAGCTCTTTGCAAAAGTAGTCCTTTTACAAAAAATCTGTTTGAAAATTGACAAAAAATACCCCTGAAGTTCGCATCTCTTTGCAAAAGAAGTCCTTTGTCAAAAAAACCATTTCGCATCAAAATACGACAAAACACGTATAGCACAAAAATTATAAGCAAAACTCCCGCAGCAATGCGCGGGCTGCCCAACTCGTGTAATACATCCGATGAGAATAAAACTAACTAAATCCCTTTTATACAATCAAGGCTCATATTGTTTTGTCAAATATTAAACAAAGCAAATTAAACAAATCTTTCAAATTCGAAGACGACGCTAGCACGTCTTTGAGGCAGAAAGTCGCGTTACTTGTTACACTCGTGCCCGCTTAGACCAAAAACTTTGAACTTTGACGCGGAAACGCTTGACTTTTATGGACATGCTGTCACTCTTTGGACAACTGACAAAAATCTATACACATTCAGGACTTGAGACTATTTTTAGATGAAAGTACATTCAATTACCTTCAAAACGACGGGTGGCACGACCCGTGACGACTTACGGTTTAAAAGATATGATTTTTCGAACATTGACAAAAATCTACCAAAACAACCTGAGTACCATACGCCCTTACGCCCAAGGTCCGGAAGGGCGTATGGTCTGTACTCAGAAACTGTGAAAATGCATTTTTAGGAAGAAGGCCTTATGCTTAGCCCATGAGGGCGTATGATCAGGGCGTATGACCTGTACTCAGAAACACATAAAACCTCTTTTAATTGAGGAAGGAAGTAGAAGGCCTTATGCTCCATTCTCAGATTTTTACCAAGACCACAACTTTTAGCAACTTACTCTAATTTCCGGAAAGACGACTTCCAAGACTCGAAACTTAATGAAACTTTCCATATTTCTTTAGTATGCCATTGGACTCATTTTCATACAAAAACATTTACCGAACGACTTCCCGAAAGGGGTACTTTACAAATGAGACGGGTTATGCAAATAACCCGTTTTGACCCATATTCACTACAAACAACCCATACGACTTCCGTTTTACATCAAACTTGACCAACATCGATAACTTATTATAACAAACATGCTTCAATGACACTTGAACCGTTTACTATCCAAAATGGGTACGTTTATACTAAATCCAAACGCCCCTTTAACATTACACCAAAAACACCTAACCCATACTTTGACTTATCAAACGACTACCAAATCGTTATACAACTTTTGACATACAATTTGCCATACGGCTACACTTTAACAACCCATAAAAGATTAACGGGGGTACAAGCTTACACATAAGCCCGGTATCTACCTAGGTTCTACATTCTTACCAATCTACCCACATCACATAACCAAGCCTTAACCCATATATCCAAATCATCCATATAAGCACGCCAACCTACAGAACGGTTAGACAACTAAACCGTAAGCACAAAGGCTTAGTAAGCAAAACGATCATAACATACAATTATACTCCAATCCACATAAGCATCATATACATAAACACTTACTTCATGGCTCACTACTCAAGTCTCATCTAGCACATAACATCAACATAATCCATAACACCAATTCATCACATAAGCCATATCCATGGCATCACATAAGCATAACACAAGCTCATATCACTTGTCATACAACATACATAACACATATGTTAGAAATCCATATAACACATGTTACCATCATTTTACTTACCTTAATCCAAGCTACATCATAACAAGAACATCATCATCATCTCATTCTTCCATCAACATCATCATCATCTTTAAAAATAATCAAAACGTAACAACATAACAATCAAATACATAAACAAGGGTTAACCTAACCCATAAAACATACCCATCTTTCATTCTACATCATCATATGATCATATCTTGATCATATGATGAAAACCCACTTAATCCATAATCTATAACTTCAATAACATCAAGAACATACATACTTACTTGTAGGGGATCATAGCTAGGAAGGACCATAAACATCAAGACTTGATCATTTTCTTTCTAAGCCATCAAGACAAGCCTTTTCCCTCCCATTTCTTGGTCTAGAACCGGCCTTCCACATACATGAATAATGTGGAATTATCTAGACTTCTTGGATAAATAATTGACTAGGCACAAGTTTGGGTTAATGGCACTAATGGTCCCTCAAGTCCTATTCCTTCTATTTTGGCCTCAACTAACTTTTTAACATAATTGACTTATGACAACATAAGTCCCTTAAGTCTATTCCCTTTCTATTCTTGCCACAATATACTTTCCATAGCTATATAACACATACTTTGACCATCACTTGACTATCGGGTTTGACTAAAACGCAACCTTTGTTGACTGGCCAATCACGTAAGGCCTTTGGTCCACTTTCATCTAGGGTGGGGTACCAATACCCGGGGAACGGGTCTAACAAGTCTACCCCCCTTATTTAGATTTCGTCCCCGAAATCTCTCGTCTACTTCTAACCAAAACTTAGTTTCACCTTACCTCCATTCTTAGCACTTTCCATTCTTCATCCCCCTTTTTGATTTCACGATCTAATGATCTTACAATTCAAGGTCCACTATACATACATCATACCCCTAGCTCATTCCATTTCTAGCTTAACTTTTCTAACATTTCGTTTCTTTTTAGTCATTATGTCATTCAAGACATAATCCTTGCTACCAATATATGCCATTTAACCATTTCTACGTCTATCACATAGCCTTCTAACTAGTTCCATTTAAACTTTCCAGTCAAGGACTATGTGTCACTTGAACATTACACACCCTTTTTAACTTTTTATAAGTCGATTATTCATTAACTTTCTACTTTTATCGCAACCTTACCACTAACTCATTGACATTTTACTACACGTTACATTCGCCTTTACTTTTCTTCTCAAAATTTTATAGAGCTTTTAGTCCATATTAGCATTTATTAGCATTCATTACTCTACATTTTCCCTCAATTTATATTGCAACAAGCGTATCATTTCAACTTTAATCGTTTCAACTCACACTTAAACACCTAAGTCCTATACTTCACTTGACGTTACCCACCTAGGGTCGTCATTCCACTCATCATCTATCCACCTATCTTAACTCTTTATGACTTCTAATCATCCTAGACTCCCTTTTTACCCTTTTACCCTACTCATGCCATGTCGGGAACACATAAGCCCACTCGTTCATACTTCCTCATTTACGTGGAGAGGTGTCCCAAACGATGTAAATCAAGAAATACAACCTCATGGTTCGGTGATTTACAACTTCTTTATTTAAATGAAAAGGCGTCCCAATCCATTTAAATAAGGAAATCATAAACCAGCCTACTCATACACTTTCGACATAACACTCGCACTACTATTTCTTGCTTTAACTTTCAATCTCTCATTTTTATTTTATATTTCACTCATTATTTAAACCTTTCCAATTTCTAGCTTGGATCCGCTTTACTTTAACATTTTCCCCGAAGGGACTATTACACATGCCAAGGATGTAGGCAATCTTTGCCGGTGAAGGCAATACGCTTCATCCCGAAGGATTTCTTTAACATTCATTGACTTGATCATCCCGAAGGATACTACCTTTAACATTCATCCCGAAGGATCATTAACATTCATCCCGAAAGATCTTTAACATTCACACTTTATCACTTTCACATTATAGTATTGGATCCAAGCTATTAACATTTTAACATACACTCCTTATCTCATCCATTTTATTTAGTGAACGCAAGCTCATAGTGCATATGAACTTGCTTATTATAAGTACACACGTCTATGTGTTTATCATTTTTCATTCTAAATTCGCTTTAATCATTTTCACTCTCTTACTTTATCCTCTAGTCCACCCGACTCTTTCCATTTTTAAACCTTGCATAGTGATGCGTGGTTTTACGACCTTACAACAGGTTTTACCTCTCGAGGGATCTCAAGAGGCTTGCAATCCCCACCAGGCAGTGTACCTGACCGATGTAGTATAGTGTAGTGGCAAGTACCGGGGGATTGATCGTTCTCTAGGGGAATAGTGTCGTTAGGATTGAAAAACTACTCTAATAGGTCTAAGGGTGAGGGAAGATTCTTTTTGTATTTTTTTATATTTTATGGAAAGCAAGTAAAATTTCGGGTTTGAAGGAGTGGGCGGAATTAGTTGCTAGTCAACTAACCCAAATAACTACAATTGCAAATAAAATAAAATAACTAAAAATGAAAAGGTTGTGAAACTTATATGGAGAGAAATGTGTTTACTTAGATTTCCTTACTCCCTAACTATCTTTTACCGGTTGATTAGTGTGTATTAATTGCGTGGATGATGGGTGTATTCCTTAATACCAATCGTGGGGTGGCGTACGTACTTCCCCAACTCTACAAGCTCCTACTTCACTCCTATGTCGAGCCGGCTAAGAAGCTCCTAACATGGGATCACTAGAATTCGCTCATGCATTAAATACAACCATAAAAACCTTAGTACGCATTGGTTCATGTTTCTTAAGACGTTCAAGCAAGTTACCGTATAGGAGGTTAGCCAGTTTTCTTAAGCCTAACATCGATAAACAATCATCCAATATAATTAATAACACACCAACAACCAATAATCAATAGTTAGGTTTCATTAGATCTAAGCAAACACAAGATAAATCTAGCCTAGCATGTTAATTAAAAGACAAGAACAAGATATAATCAAACAACACATAGACATATTGAATGATTAATTGATTACTTATCTTCAATTAAACATGGGAGATCCAAGGGTATAAAACCCTTAAAAATGGCAGAAAATTCGTCTTAGGGTTTCTCCTCACAAAGTTGCACACTAATGACTAAAAATTGCAAAACTATATATAGAATTTAGGGGCTGACGGCGTCACGTTGTAGGAGGTGACGCCGTCACCTCGTCGCGGCTAGGGTTCCCGGATGGTCTTCCTGACGCCGTCCCTCTTTAATCCTCCAAAATCCACTCTGGCGCGTCAAGTGTTGACGCCGTCATAATTGTGCTTGACGCCGTCTCTCTTTAACTTAAACCGTGACGGCCTTGATCACCTTAAAGGATGACGCCGTCAGACTTCCTTTGTAAAACTTTCTGACGCGTCATGTGTATTTGTCATATCCACCTCTTTTGCCAAGCCGTGACGCCGTCAGGAGCAATCCTTGACGCCGTCACATGTACTTTTCCAGCAGCTTTGGAGACTTTGTCGTTTTCTTCACTTTTATGCTCCAAAAACGTCCAAAATGCTTTCCTTTTCCAGATTTCTTCTCCAAAGTACCTAAAATGACAAAAGGAACGATTTAGGGCAATATTTGATCAAATAAATACGATTTAGGGCTTAAATGACCCCCTAAAAGCGGTACACTTTTCGCTTCATCAAATACCCTTACACTTGAGATTTGCTTGTCCTCAAGCAAATGCGCTTTTATTCTAATCAAAATACAAGTTAGGGGTCATTTAACGCTAATATAAAAGTAATTACAACAAATAGTCATTCCACTTTAATCATAATAAGCACGGAGATTACATACTAGCACCTCACAAGTAGTGTTTAGATACTCACATCTCTCAGGTGTCATAAAAGTATATCTCATAAATGAAAATGAATAATATCTCTCACTACCTGTCATAGCAAATAGATTACCATAGGCTTGGGAAAGGATCAAAAACCTCCTCCACTAGGCGTAAGCACCTAAGATAAACTATCAAAGAGGGCTTTTAAACGGGTTATAACGTTAGGTGTAGGGATATGATAAACACGGATTTGTTGGATAAGGGATATTTTACTGGTGGCGAGTTAAAGATCTTGATTAATTACATGTACAATATGGCATTGCTAAGCCAAGACTAGACTCGACTTAAGCTAAAAACAAAATAACAAAAACATAAAATAAACATAAAATGAAACGGGATGGTAGTCCGTATGTTTTTTTCTACTTTTCTTTTTCTCATTTTTTTTTTTGTATTTTTCTTGATTTTTTCGATTTTTTTTTCTTCATATTCATACACTCTTGCCCTACCATCCAAAATAATACATCGTAGGGGCGTCGCATTCCCCTTACACTTGAACTTTTACATAACTTCACAAATAACTATTTTAATGACTCGAATTAAGATAATCGAAACACTTGGAGTACTTTTAAAATATTTAGCACATATGGGGGTAATAATGTTGTTCTTCCCCATTACTCCATTACACTAGTACTTTACCCATGAGTCCTAATCGTCCCAAAACAATATGTACAAGGATATGACTCGACTTAGCAACCATGTAATCAATTAGATAATTAACTTGGGGTTTAAACAAATGTTGTAACAATAATGCACTAAAGATGAGTGCATACAAGGTAGGCTAAGGCGATTTGGGTGTACATTTAAGTGGGGTGTAACAAATTCTTCCTTTAAGTAAAATGCTTAAAGTTAGAAACGAAAAGATAGGCTCTGAGGGGTGTACTAGGGGTATCGTGTACTAAAAATGAGTACAACGCAAAGGGTGTGGGAGAATTACTTGACCAATGTAGCCAACGTAATTATAACAAAAACACAGGTGTAAAACAATGGGTTAATCCTAATGCCTCTTATCATGTAGTAAATCTAACTACACGAATGTAGTCTCACTTGTGGCCTCGGAATGGTCCTAACTCAAGTTCTAGAATCTAAGTGCTACCGGTACACACATCATAGCATAAATGCTTTTCCTACCAATTCTAGGGGCGAACCTCACATATTTGGGGGTGGAAAATTTTTTAGTGGTACGGTTTTGTGCTAGTCATATAACTCCTATCCATGAGACGCTCATCAAGATCAAAGTTTCACTCCTATATGTTGTAAAAAAATTTAAATTTGGCACTAAAATTGCCTTAACAGGTATTTCTCTCAGTTTTATTACACATCTACAATTAAACAAACAAAAATCAAGCGTAATAGCATTCTCTAAGGTATCGTACTTTACCCCCCCTTACACTTAAGATGAACATTGTCCCCAATGTTCAATTAACAAGATGTAAAAGTAATAAGGTAAAAGAATGAAATCAAATACTCCCCTGATTCGCTCGGCGGATAAAGAGGTAACATGGTTAGATCTTCTTCCAAGGTAATGTTGAAGCTCCAAGACTAAAGCATCGCCAAAAGCTAGATTCCACATACATCTCCTTGTCCAAAATAACCTGTTAAACCTGAGAAAACAAACACGAAAACCTGCATAACATCGGCGGGATAAATCTATATAAGGATATAATGCTTGTGGAATGATTATTTTGCAGATTCCTGGAGTTTATAAGTTAGAGATTTAATAAAAACTTTTTATGATTTCGGTAGAAAAACAAAACTTTCAAAAATTTCAGAAAATTAAAACCTGACGCCGTCAGGTTGTAATGCCTGACGCCGTCAGAAATGATCTGACAGAATTCTCATGTTAAGTTTCCGGAAAATTTCTGGAAAAACCTATACCTTACTTCCTGGAATTCCTGCAAAACATCATTATGACTCGATACAAGCATTTGACTCAAACAATTACTAATATGTATGTTAATTTAATATTGTTATGATTCATGTTCATTCTTGTTCTTGTAAACAAATTTGGATTCCCTTACACTTATCTTTTGCAAAATACCTTTATATGTAGTTAAGACGAAGTTAAAAACAAGATAAAGCATTTTCACAATTTAGTTTTGAGCATGAATTAATAATAATAAAAATTAAACATACATACGGAAGCAAATAAAATCAAACAAACAAATAAATAAACACACAAAGCAAATAAAGCTTGGGTTGCCTCCCAAGAAGCGCTTTTTCTTTATTAACGAGTCTTGTAGCTAGACTCAAAGTCCTTCTACCCTATGTAAGTGAGTTCGTCATCGAGGGCGTCTTTAGGGTTAAGCTTGGATTGAAGTTTCCTATTGGTCCGCTTAGTACAATATATCTTTTCAAACTTCTCTCCATCCGGGTCATACAATGTCATCTTAATATGCCATGACCCATCTCCATCTTTGGGTGGTTTGTCCCAATCCCACTTATGATCATCGTCCTCACAAGTCTACTTATTCATCCTTAGGTTAATTGGCAAAACTCCTAGGAAATCAATCATCTTCCTAAAAACTAGAGGGTCTTCAAATGTATCCAATTCGGTGTCCCTAGCCAAGAGTTGCTCTACCGTATGTGTTCGGTTCACAAAGTCCTCTTCTAGGTAAAATGGGCGTTGGGATCCTATGAAGTCTCTATCGATCCAAGGTCCATATCTAGATGGTCTCCTATTTAATTCCAACCAATGGGGTGTTGGTTCCTCACTAGTATCATAGGCATGTTTCTTCACATCATAGACTGACCAAGTATCACCTTCTCCTACCGCTATCTTAGATTCCTTACAATCAATCATAGCACTAGCGGTCGCCAAAAATCCTCTACCTATCAACAAGGGGCATGTAGGGTCGCTAACCATATCAAGGACGTGGAAATCGGCTAAAATGGTTAGTTTTCCTATGTGTACTAACACGTCCTTGACTACTCCAATCGGGTAAGCAACACTTCCATCCGCTAAGCCTATTATTACCTCGGTTTCTTCAAGTTTCCCTAGTTTTAGAGAGGTGTAGAGAGGTAATGGAAGTAGGTTAAGGCTTGATCCAAGATCGGCTAATGTGTCATAAGCCTCCGAATAACCGATCTTGCAAGGTAGAACAAATAAGCCCGGATCATCTAACTTCCTAGGTAGTTTGTTTTGAACGAAGGCGGTCCCTTTGTCACCTAACTCGATCTTCTTCTCATATTTTTCGAAGAGGGCATTATAATAGGGGGCTCGTGCTAATACATCAATAACCGGACGTTCAAGGTGGAGCTCCTTGAATTCTTCGTCAAGGTTTTGAGTGGGAGGTGTTTCAACTATGTTGTTGACCAATTTAGTGTTGGATATCATAACTCCTTGGTCATTTTGAACGACTTGGGTTTGTTTGAAACACGAGCTCATGGAATTGACCGAATAATATTGTGGACAAGAACTAGGAGACGAAACTGTTGAAATGGCGTTGACGTTTAGTTTCGGGTTCTTGACAGTGTTGCTAGGGAGTGCTCTCATTTCTCGGTCATTGAGGGCTTTCAACAAAGTGTCAATCTTATTGGTCATCTCGCTTTGTTTTTGTTTGAAATCGGCTTCAAACTTTGCTAAACGAGCTTCTTGAGATGTCACGAAGTTGGACATCAACCCTTCAAGATTATTGGTACTACCATAGTTGGAAGGATTGTTGTTGAAAGTACGGTTTGGGGATGAACCGCTTGATTGGAAACGATTAGGTGGGTTAGAAGAATTGGTTTGTTGTGCGTTTTGGTTTTGTTTCCACCTAAGGTTTTGGTGATTTTTACATGAGGGGTTGTATGAATCACTGTAGGGGTTTGGCTCGGGTTTGAAAGTGTACCACTTGTCTCCCGCTCCGTCGGTACGCGAGGATGCGTAGTCCGCAAAAGCTTGTTCGGGGAGTTCCATGCAATCACGAGTGTCGTGGGGACCACTACATAATTCACATGAAGAAGTGATTTTGTTCACTTGGCTTGAAGGTTTAGGAGCCTCGTAGGATTTCATAAGAAACTTGACTTGGTCTTCAAGTTCTATGATCCTACGGTCGGAAGTGCTTGAATTGTTCGAAGGCAAAGATATTGCCTTGACCGTTTTATTCAAATCACGGGGATCACTCCAACTTTCGTTGTCATAAAGAGCAAGATCTTCCAGGAGAGCCCATGATTGTTCCGCACTTAGATCACGGAGCTTACCACCGGCCGATTGGTCAATGGTTTGCCTCGTGGAGAGATTGATGTGGTCATAGAAGATTTGGACTTGGAGCCAAAGTTCTATGCCATGATGAGGGACTTTTTGGAGTAAGTCCTTGAATCGAGTCCATGCCTCGTAGAGGGTTTCGCCTTGACGTTGTTGGAACATCAAGATATCATTCCTTAGCTTGGTAGTTCTTCCTGGTGGGAAAAACTGAGCGAGGAAACGAGTGGTGAGATCATCCCAAGAGGTGATGGATCCTGCGGGTAGACGCTCTAGCCATTGACTAGCTTGGTCCCGCAGAGGGAATTGAAAGATACCTAGTCGGGTCGTCTCTCGAGTGGCAACATCAAGGTCTATGGAATCAACGATTTTGAGAAAGTCCTTGAGATGTTGATTAGGATCTTCGGAACGAAGTCCATGGAATGCGCATCCGCTTTGCACCAACCGGATGGTGTCGGATCGCAAGGGAGTGACATTGGCTCCTTGAGTGAGCTCAATGGTGTTTTGATAGCCATGGTGGCTAGGACGGGAGTAGTCTCCTAAGGTACGGGCTCTAGGAGGTGGGTGTTGTTGTGGTGGTGGGTTGTTGGGATCGAGGATATTACCACCTTCCATAATGTCGGATGGTAATGGTTACGAACAAAGAAACGAAGAAAAAAGATAGACTAAGGAGATCCTAGAAAACTAAAATAAAAATCTCACTAGAAAGGAATCTAGTGAGTAGACCTAATAAAATAAAAATTCAACCTAAACAATAACAATTCCCCGGCAACGGCGCCAAAAACTTGATGCATGGTTTTGCGACCTTACAACAGGTTTTACCTCTCGAGGGATCTCAAGAGGCTTGCAATCCCCACCAGCCAGTGTACCTGACCGATGTAGTATAGTGTAGTGGCAAGTACCGGGGGATTGATCGTTCTCTAGGGGAATAGTGTCGTTAGGATTGAAAAACTACTCTAATAGGTCTAAGGGTGAGGGAAGATTCTTTTTGTATTTTTTTATATTTTATGGAAAGCAAGTAAAATCTCGGGTTTGAAGGAGTGGGCGGAATTAGTTGCTAGTCAACTAACCCAAATAACTACAATTGCAAATAAAATAAAATAACTGAAAATGAAAAGGTTGTGAAACTTATATGGAGAGAAATGTTTTTACTTAGATTTCCTTACTCCCTAACTATCTTTTACCGGTTGATTAGTGTGTATTAATTGCGTGGATGACGGGTGTATTCCTTAATACCAATCGTGGGGTGGCGTACGTACTTCCCCAACTCTACAAGCTCCTACTTCACTCCTATGTCGAGCCGGCTAAGAAGCTCCTAACATGGGATCACTAGAATTCGCTCATGCATTAAATACAACCATAAAAACCTTAGTACGCATTGGTTCATGTTTCTTAAGACGTTCAAGCAAGTTACCGTATAGGAGGTTAGCCAGTTTTCTTAAGCCTAACATCGATAAACAATCATCCAATACAATTAATAACACACCAACAACCAATAATCAATAGTTAGGTTTCATTAGATCTAAGCAAACACAAGATAAATCTAGCCTAGCATGTTAATTAAAAGACAAGAACAAGATATAATCAAACAACACATAGACATATTGAATGATTAATTGATTACTTATCTTCAATTAAACATGGGAGATCCAAGGGTATAAAACCCTTAAAAATGGCAGAAAATTCGTCTTAGGGTTTCTCCTCACAAAGTTGCACACTAATGACTAAAAATTGCAAAACTATATATAGAATTTAGGGGCTGACGGCGTCACGTTGTAGGAGGTGACGCCGTCACCTCGTCGCGGCTAGGGTTCCCGGATGGTCTTCCTGACGCCGTCCCTCTTTAATCCTCCAAAATCCACTCTGGCGCGTCAAGTGTTGACGCCGTCATAATTGTGCTTGACGCCGTCTCTCTTTAACTTAAACCGTGACGGCCTTGATCACCTTAAAGGGTGACGCCGTCAGACTTCCTTTGTAAAACTTTCTGGCGCGTCATGTGTATTTTTCATATCCACCTCTTTTGCCAAGCCGTGACGCCGTCAGGAGCAATCCTTGACGCCGTCACGTGAACTTTTCCAGCAGCTTTGGAGACTTTGTCGTTTTCTTCACTTTGATGCTCCAAAAACGTCCAAAATGCTTCCTTTTCCAGATTTCTTCTCCAAAGTACCTAAAATGACAAAAGGAACGATTTAGGGCAATATTTGATCAAATAAATACGATTTAGGGCTTAAATGACCCCCTAAAAGCGGTACACTTTTCGCTTCATCACATAGGTTAACTTACATTCATTCATTAGTACCATTCGTTCTTCTTGCACGTTTTAGTTACTTACACATTTTCTACGTCGTTACACTTTTCACTCTAGCTTACATTCTTTAACCTGCACTAACCATTTCCACCTTTTTACATTACAAGTTAGTCTAATCAACTCTTTTACATATAGACTTTACACATATCGTCAACTGCAACGCATACATTCATTATAATAATTACTGCTAATGACCTTAGCCGTAATATAATGATTTCAGGGCAACACCTTTACCTCATGCATACTCATCTTATTCGATCTTACATTCTTAACTCATCGCATTATTATCCTTATACCTTAACTTCTTCTTAACCCGTCTCTACACCACATTAACGTCAATCATTAGACATATGTATATAACGAGACTATAAGTTGGTCACATTAATATCCTACGGATCACAATGATTACATTCCGTTATTCTTTAGCCTCATTCTTTACCCTTCATACATTTAACACTACATCATTAGTACATTAGCTTCATCTTATCTTTTCACGTAATATAGCACCTATACAATGTCCATACTATAGATGTCAACATTTAAACTTACTCTTTAACCCATCTCTAATACCAATTACTATTCCTATTCACCTTCCATTACCGTTACTCTAACATACGTTTATATGATCACCGACACCAATCAAGGTGCACGGTTAACTAGTCATTTAAACACTTCAAGTCCTCTTTGGACTCACATCACATAAACATTAAAATGTTAAAACACATTTATCATACTTACTAACTTAAGTTCACATGTCACGTCACACATTCCTTCTTTTAACTTAAACGTTTATCTTACGCATTTCTTACACCTACGTCCAACATTCCTACGAGTGGTTTAAGTCTAGGCAACCTAAAGGACACCTAATTCGCTTAAACCGAGGCTTTGATACCAATTTGTTACACCCCGTGCCCGCTTAGACAAAAAACTTTGAACTTTGACGCGGAAATGCTTGACTTTTATGGACATGCTGTCACTCTTTGGACAACTGACAAAAATCTATACACATTCAGGACTTGAGACTATTTTTAGATGAAAGTACATTCAATTACCTTCAAAACGACGGGTGGCACGACCCGTGACGACTTACAGTTTAAAAGATATGATTTTTCGAACGTTGACAAAAATCTACCAAAACAACCTGAGTACCATACGCCCAAGGTTCGGAAGGGCGTATGGTCTGTACTCAGAAACTGTGAAAATGCATTTTTAGGCAGAAGGCCTTATGCTCAGCCCATGAGGGCGTATGATCAGGGCGTATGACCTGTACTCAGAAACACATAAAACCACTTTTAATTGAGGAAGGCCTTATTGCCCAGAAGTGGAAGGCCTTATGCTCCATTCTCAGATTTTTACCAAGACCACAACTTTTAGCAACTTACTCTAATTTCCGGAAAGACGACTTCCAAGACTCGAAACTTAATGAAACTTTCCATATTTCTTTAGTATGCCATTGGGCTCATTTTCATACAAAAACATTTACCGAAAGACTTCCCGAAAGGGGTACTTTACAAATGAGATGGGTTATGCAAATAACCCGGTTTGACCCATATTCACTACAAACAACCCATACGACTTCCGTTTTACATCAAACTTGACCAACATCGATAACTTATCATAACAAACATGCTTCAATGACACTTGAACCGTTTACTATCCAAAATGGGTACGTTTATACTAAATCCAAACGCCCCTTTAACATTACACCAAAAACACCTAACCCATACTTTAACTTACCAAACAACTACCAAATCGTTATACAACTCTTGACATACAATTTTCCATACGGCTACACTTTAACAACCTATAAAAGACTAACGGGGGTACAAGCTTACACATAAGCCCGGTATCTACCTAGGTTCTACATTCTTACCAATCTACCCACATCGCATAACCAAGCCTTAACCCATATATCCAAATCATCCATATAAGCACGCCAACCTACAAAACGGTTAGACAATTAAACCGTAAGCACAAAGGCTTAGTAAGCAAAACGATCATAACATACAATTATACTTCAATCCATATAAGCATCATATACATAAACACTTACTTCATGGCTCACTACTCAAGTCTCATCTAGCACATAACATCAACATAATCCATAACACCAATTCATCATATAAGCCATATACATGGCATCACATAAGCATAACACAAGTTCATATCACTTGTCATACAACATACATAACATATATGTTAGAAATCCATATAACACATGTTACCATCATTTTACTTACCTTAATCCAAGCTACATCATAACAAGAACATCATCATCATCTCATTCTTCCATCATCATCATCATCATCATCTTTAACAATAATCAAAACGTAACAACATAACAATCAAATACATAAACAAGGGTTAACCTAACCCATAAAACATACCCATCTTTCATTCTACATCATCATATGATCATATGATGAAAACCCACTTAATCCATAATCTATAACTTCAATAACATCAAGAACATACATACTTACATGTGGAGGATCATAGCTAGGAAGGACCATAAACATCAAGACTTGATCATTTTCTTTCTAAGCCATCAAGACAAACCTTTTCCCTCCCATTTCTTGGTCTAGAACTGGCCTTCTACATACATGAATAATGTGGAATTATCTAGACTTCTTGGATAAATAATTGACTAGGCACAAGTTTGGGTTAATGGCACTAATGGTCCCTCAAGTCCCATTCCTTCTATTTTGGCCTCAACTAACTTTATAACATAATTGACTTATGACAACATAAGTCCCTTAAGTCTATTCCCTTTCTATTCTTGCCACAATATACTTTCCATAGCTATATAACACATACTTTGACCATCATTTGACTATCGGGTTTGACTAAAATGCAACCTTTGTTGACTGGCCAATCACGTAAGGCCTTTGGTCCACTTTCATCTAGGGTGGGGTACCAATACCCGAGGAACGGGTCTAACATTACTCACCGCTATCTTTATGCACCCTAAAAAATCCAAACACCATGATTGACCTTGAATCTCATCGGAAAATAAGAACATGTAACACCGTGTAAAACTACTACCGTGGGTTGGGAGATAGAACGTGTCAAAAACTAAGGGTGTCACTATAAATTAGAATATGTCAAAAACTGGTACGCAACGATGGCAACAGGTTTGATTCGACAACGGTTGTGGTCGGATTTGTGGCACTAAACAAGCACCGGTTGTGGCCGTTGAAGGAGAAAAACAAAGGCCTTTATGGTGGTGCTGGTCGCCATCAAATGAGGTTGGTGTCAAGTATAAAAAAAGATGTGTGTAGATTGTAAAGAAGTAGATGGGGCGTGAGAATGTGAGATATGGTTTTAGATCTAGTTTTGTTTTGAGAGATAATAGTTTTTTGTTGTAAGTGAGAGAAAAATAAGATGTGTGAGATGAGGGGTTACGTATAAATGAGAGGTGAATGATTCAGTTTTAGAAAAAATACAGGACTTACTCAAATGCCGAAAATACACCTAAATATATATAAACTAGTTTATTAACCCGTGAAATTCACGGGATTAAATTGAAAACCGTGAAATAGCAGTTTTGTATTTATTATATGAAATGAAATATGCTTATATAAGCGATTGATTTGTGATATCATGCGAGTAAATGATTTGTTAGATGTATTAATAGATAATAGTCATGTTAAATAAGAATAAAATAAAGTTTAGAAACAATATTACTAAAGGCATAAAATATCCATATTTTGATTATATGATGTTAAGATTAAATCTGATCCGAGCTTATTAAAAACCGTGAAATAATTGTGTTGAATTTATCAAGAAAAATTGTTAAGTATTATATACTTAACAGATGTATTAATAGAAAAAAAGTCATACTACATAATAATACAATAAATTTTAACCTCAATAAAGCATACCATTTATTGCGGGAAAACAGTAAATACATAAAACCAATACAAACTTACCAATAAGATACTTGTTCTCTGTAGGCTGAATATTCTCAATATCGACCACCTGGAAAGGATACCTAATGAACCCATCAGAAATGACCAAAGATTTTCTTATACTTGTTGCACCGTCAAATTCAAGCATAAAGGTATCATCTTTTCTAACACGATACTCTTCCTTGTTAGCCAGCACCACAAAATTTTTAATTGAGTATATACCACCTTCTTTTAACCTGAGGAAATTGTATGCTATAGTTGCCCTAGTAGTGCAATGGATGGCATTACCCTGAAAGAACCTTGTGTTAGAAGTAGGCATAAGGACAACTAATATGTTATTTAAACGTAACCTTTGCATCAGAGACAACAAAATCAGTGCTCAAATAACGGCCAGTGGGAGCATTCACATCCCACATCCTACACAGCATGACAATAAGGGTGCCTGTGGCTTCCAACTTCAGGTCATCCAGAAACAAATGGGACGGTGCATTTCCTACTTCTACAGACATTGCCTGGTTTAACTGTATGCACAAATGTATTGGAAACAGATCGGATGCATAGGTAGGGAAAAGGAATTTAGGTGTCATTTATACAACCTTTTGGTTAAACTTTTGCATTCATGCAACCACTAATCGGTGTGTTTAATTTGTGCATTCATGGCCTTTTTGGTTTGTATGCCTTGAGGTTTAAATTCTGCAACCTTTGGGTTGTCTGTAACCACTCTTTTAAAGCATTCAATTGAACCGAGAATGTATTTCATATTTGATTTCATAAACCTTTTAGAGATGGCTTCAAACATGTTGTACTGTACAACCTTTTGTGCACAATTCCTCTTGCACATTAAATCTTGAGGTGGCTTCAAACATGTTGTACCATACACCATGTTGTGCACAATTCCTCTTGCACATTAAATTAACAAAGTGAATCTTTAAGTATATAAGATAAGGGTTTAAGGCTATGTGTGGCAAAAATAGCTGTGAGCAATAGCAGTGAGCAGTAGAAGTGATCTGTGAGCAACAGCTTCTTAAAGAAGCATTGGAAAAATGAGCATTCTGTAACACCCCCGTTTTCGATATTCGCAGCGGAAATATAAGTTGGGGTGCTACTTCACAGTTCACAGTCATGATGATAGAAAACGACTCGAAAAGAGAAGTTTTAAATAATTTGTTATCATTCATTTATTAAAATCAGAGTTTACATGTAGAGGTCCCAGCAGGAGGTTTCGAAATACGTTATAAATGATATAATATTCATTTGAATGATAACAAAACGGACACTCTTTTAAAAGAAAGTCCACCGCCACTCCGTGCCAAATCGTACTTCCAGTTACCTGAGATAAACATGCTAAAAAGTCAACACAAAAGTTGAGTGAATCCATAGCGTTTAACGTTAAATCAGTTTGAACACAAGCCAGATAGAAAGTAAATCGGTTATATCGCAGTTTATTATATATTGCTCTAAGTCTCATGAATCGCAAGGCGCTAACATGATGGACACCATAGTTATAAGCTATGATGTAAATCACTACATAATTAAATGTAGCAATTATGCCCTCGAGTAGGAGTCTGTCTGAACTCTTTATTAAACGTTTTCAAATAAAATGCATTGGGTCACTTATCCAGCGACACAACGGGATTGTCAATCCAATAGATCTATTCATAATATTCGCGCTCACCCGGAAGAGATTAATGGTTCATGATAGAGGGTCTTTTAAATAGGCAGCAGTTAAACTTATGCAATATAAATCAGGAAAATATACGGAAAAGTACTTTTGTTCGGTTTAGTAGCATGTATCTCCCCACATATTTAGAAAAACGTAATTAAAAAGTGGGACTATGAACTCACCTGAGCAGTCTGGATGGAAAACAAAATGAAATACAGTTGATAAACGTCTCCGGACACGAAACCTGGGTTGTTATGTCAATATTTAGTAATCATTTCAGATGATTATAGGTTCTTTTATTCATTTTGTTTCGTTCTGTTGTTTTCTGTTTATTTGTTGATTCGTTAAATATAGCTCCCGTTAGTTTAATATTTTGCTTGTTCGTTAGTTCGTCAATAAAATAAACATGTTACGTTAATATTGGTTCGGAAAATAAAGATAGAATTGATAAAAATAATGTTTATAAAAAGTTACGCTTTAATCCCTAAGGTTTGGCCAAATGACAGTTTATACCCCGGACTTTTGGAAAATGACAGTTTCTACCCTCAAGTTTTAGAAATGACAATTTCACCCCCTTTTATTTGTTATTGACAGAAAATAACCCTTGACAATATTTATTTACAAAAATCAGCCTTTAAAAACTTTTAATTAGTTTAAAAATAAAACACATGAAATATGTGAATGGCTAGAGTTTTGAGATCGATTATCTTAACGAATAATTGATTATTTTACGGGCTCTCAGTTCCTATGTATATGATTAAGCGAAAAGTGTACCGCTTTTAAGGGGTCATTTAAGCCCTAAATCGTATTTATTTAATCAAATATTGCCCTAAATCGTTCCTTTTGTCATTTTAGGTACTTTTGAGGAGAAATCTGGAAAAGGAGGCATTTTGGACGTTTTTGGAGCATAAAAGTGAAGAAAACGACAAAGTCTCAAAAATCGGCTGGAAGTTACCTTTGATGGCGTCAGGATTTACTCCAGATGGCGTCATGGCTTGGCAAGAAAAGGTGGATGTGAAATTTACTCATGATAAGCCAGTGAAAATTGCATGTGAATTCTGACGGCGTCACGCTTTAACCTGATCAAGGGTGTCACGGCTTAATTCAAAGAGGGACGGCGTCACGTTCAAGGTCTGACGGCGTCAAGCCTTGATAAGCCAGAACGGATTTTGGAGAGCTAAAGAGGGACGGCGTCAAGAAGGTCACCCGAGAACCCTAAAAGCGGCGAGGTGACGGCGTCACACTCCATAACGTGACGCCGTCAGATGTAAAAATCTATATATAGTTTTGCAATTCTTTGTCATAAGTGTGGAACTTAGTGTGGAATTTTTGGGAGAAAACCCTAAGACGATTTTAGCATCTTTTTCAAGGCTTTTTGCCTTGAGATCTTCCATGTTACATTGAAGATAAGTTATCAATTAATCATTCAATATGTCTATGTGTTGTTTGATTCTATCTTGTTCTTGTCTTTTGATTAATATGTTAGGCTAGATTTATCTTGTGTTTGCTTAGATCTAATGAAACCTAGCTATTGATTATTGGTTATTAGTGTGTTATTAGTTGTATTGGATGATTGTTTATCTATGTTAGGCTTAAGAAAACTGGCTAACTTCCTATTCGGTAACTTGCTTGAACGTCTTAAGAAACATGAACCAAATGCGTACTAAAGGTTTTTATGGTTGTATTTAATGCACAAGCGAATTCTAGTGATCCCATGTTAGGAGCTTCCTAGCCGACTCGACATAGGAGTGAAGTAGGAGCTTGTAGAGTTGGGGAAGTACGTACGCCACCCCACGATTGGTATTAAGGAATACACCCGTCATCCACGCGACTAATACACACTAATCAACCGGTAAAAGATAGTTAGGGAGTAAGGAAATCTAAGTAAACACATTTCTCTACACTTAAGTTTTCACCAACTTTTTATTTTCAGTTATTTATTTTATTTGCATTCGTAGTAATTTGGGTTAGTTGACTAGCAACTAATTTCGCCCACTCTTTCAAACCCGAGATTTTACTTGCTTTCATAAAAATATAAAAACATAAAAAAAGAATCTTCCTCAACCCTTAGACCTATTAGAGTAGTCTTTCATACCTAACGAACACTATTCCCTGTGGAGAACGATCAATCCCCCGTACTTACCACTACACTATACTACATCGGTCAGGTACACTGCCTGGTGGGGTTGTAAGCCTCTTGAGATCCCTCAAGAGGTAAAACCTATTGTAAGGTTGCAAAACCACGCATCAGTATAGCTGGCCAGGTCGTCCTTAATCATGCCAAATTTCGTAATTTATGAAGCTAGTTTGATGGTCGAAAAATATTTCAAAAGTTGGGTGAGTGAATCATGTTTTAAGTAAAATCTAGAAAAGTGGTTTTAAGGCTAGCGAGGGAAGATCTTTGAGGGTTAATAACTTTTGACTCGATTCACTATTTTACTTAATTCTTTCTTCTAAATAGAGTTTGCTGGGTCATATTTATTAGGGCAAAAAGTTGGAATTTTTAGACATAATCTAAGAGTCGAAAAATAGATTGAAAGTAGGGTTGTTGGTCGACTGAAACTAAAAACCTGATAACTGAAAATCAAAGGTTCTAGTTTTAGCGATATTGGGCAGACTTTAAAGCCCGATATCTTTTAGCTCGGTTGATCATTTTAGTTGATTTTTGTTTCTAAATTAAACTAGCTGGGTGAACTAGACATATACCAAAAATTAGATTTTATTATAGTCTCTAGGTGGTCGATTTGTAAGTCACAAGTTGAGTTACTGGTCGAGTGTTATTGAAAAAAAATAATAACTGAAAATCCATTTCTATCTTAGCGATTTAGAGCAACTTTCAAGACTCGATAACTTACTGAAAACTTGATCATTTTTAGTGATTCTTTTTCCTAAACAAAGGTAGCTGGGTGAACTTTAGGTGTGCCAAAAATTAGATTTTAATATGAACGTTTGATGGTTGGTTTTGAGGTCGAAAGTTAGGTGTTGGGGTTGGTTTTTGCTCGACCAAAAACACAGAAGAACAAACCGATTAGGTTTAAAGGCTTTAAACGTTTTTAACTTATTTTTATGCATGATATGTTAATATTACATATATTCTAACATGTTTCATGAGTTTGTGATTTGTTTTAACAAAATTTCGAATACTTTAGATGTGTTAGGGTTTCTGGTCGATCAGGCAACAAAAGGGAAGAAGAAAACTTAATGTTTTTGATTTGGTTTCTTTTTAGATGTTGTTTACTAATGTTTTTAGATAATATAAGATAAATAAAACTGATATTAAAAGAAGTTAGAGAACTTACTTAATGTTGTGTTCGACTAGGGTTTAAGAATGGATTTGGTTCAACTCCTGTTCTCCTCCTCTGCTATGCTTCTTAAGGGATTATATTGAAGTGTTTGTGAGTGGATTGATTCTGGAATGAGTGAATATGGATTGGTTTGGGTGTGTGTCGAATGGTGTGAATATGGGTGATAGTTGTGTTGCTATTTATAAGATGAAGGGTTTAGGGTTTTCTAGTTAAGTGATAAGGAGACAAGGTCTTGAGGCAATCTGAAAATGATGCACTTGGGTTGAGGAGGGGAAGGTGATGTGGCTAGTTTTACAGCCAATGGTTCTATCCACCAATGAGGGGAGTTCTTGTTTATAAAGTAGGACATGTGGAGGGCTTTGTTGAAGAGAAGAGAGGAGAGGGTAAGATGTGTGTTTACAGCCAAGTTTAATGTATGTAGTGAAGGTTATATTAGGAAAGTAATTTAGTTTGGTTGTAATTGGTTTCGAACCAGGTTCTAGGAGGGAATTTCGAATGAGCTTTAGGTTGTGGTACAATAGGCATTGGTGGATGGTAACTAGGGTTTAGGGAACTTAACTAAATTTAGTTCAAGTGTTTTGTTACTTAGAAAATATTTAAGAGTTTATATTTATGTAGAAATCGAATTATATAAGAAATCGAATGGTGCTTATGAAGGTTGTAAATCATGCTTAGTATGGTTGTACTATAATTTAGAGCATGAGAAAAATATAGTTTTAACATTTTAATAATTTATAAAAATTATTTGTTAAGTTTTATTATGTAAAAGGTTAATTAAATGGAGTTTATAGTTTTTGTGCAATTAGGAACTTGTACCTTAGGCTAAAAGACTTGTAAAAATATTTAAGGAGTTTAGGAAAAGAATTTATAAAAGTTATGCATGAATGGTTTGTACTTTATGCTTTTAAAAATAACTATAAATGGGATTTTTATAAAGATTTTGTAAATAAATGATTTCATGCATAAAAGACTTGTACTCTAGCTTAAATAACTTGTAAACTTAATATTTTGTAAAAATATTGTATAAATAATTTAGGGTTTGTGAAATGAATACATAAAATCATGGTTTTATGAATTTATGGTTTTATGGGAACGTAAAATAGAATTAGGGTTTCTGGTGTTTTGGTAACTTGTATATTAGCTCAGATAAGTTGTACTTTTATGTTCTCGGGTTTAGTTTTTCATATTTGATGTTGTGATGAATTTTAGGGTTTCTTAGAAACTCTATATAGATAATGAATGTTTTGTTTGTACGTTCGTTAAGGATTTATCGTAAAATGGTAAATGGTATTTTGTAATGTTTTCATATAAATATGTTTATGAAATAAACATTAGATTCGTTAGTTTGGTCTGTGTGGGAGCACGTTTATCAGGGATGTGAGTTACGTCACATTAGATAGGAGATACAATCAAATAAATAATAATAATAAAAAAAATTATACGTGGAAAAAGGATAATTATTCTGAGTGCATTATTATTATAACGTGGGATTTTCACAGTGGTTACGGTCACCCCCCGTTAAGGGAATCTCGTCCCGAGATTCAGTCTATGTTGGTCGAGATGTGAGGGAAAAGGTTTGGGTATCTTGTCCGTATTTGATTTTCTCATCTTAGAGGTGATGGATAGTAATTTGTAGACATCTATTGTGGTTAGTCAAATGGATTTAGTATGAACAATTCAAAATTTTACTTTTGACTGAGAATTGTTATTTGAAAATCTGAAAAGTTAACTGTTCCACTTATGACATGATTCTTCCTAAATTATACATAGTTGGCCAGCCTATGCATAATTAAGGATTGAATGATGTGATATTTGGTCCAGTTATGATGATACTTATATTTCTTCAAAAGTTTTAGACGGTGTTCAACGTTTTGTTTTTGTAAAATGATCACATAATTGCTTTTCTCAAAAATTATGTTCATACTATGATGATAGGTCAGGGATTTCTAGGGTGGAAATGGGTTATCCTTAAAACAAATATTAGGGTTCGAGTGGAATTCTTACGGGGTGGTCAAAACGTATACTAACCAAATTTCTAGTGATATGACAGTGTAGTGACTACAAACAGGTCAAATGGAATAGAAACGTAGATTATGATTATTACGGAAATATTACAAGGTAGAGACTTCGTACGGTAAAAAGGATAGTTAATACACTTAGGTTACGTTCATCGTAACTAAGGTAGAGTACATTAGGAAAATTCTTAGGAAGTTATACGATACGATTTATTTAGCTATAACAAAAATTTATCTTCTGCTTAAATAGGGGTGTCATTCCTTGACATTGGCGGGATCTTAACGAGTCTTCATTCTCCTGTACTAGTCTTGGTTCGGCTGTGCGTTCCCATCTCCTAACACATACGCTCTTCCGCGGGCACCGTTGTTCTGGTCGTCTTTTGATTTTGGGCACCGGCTCTTGAAATGCCCCTTTTCACCGCATCCGAAGCAAGTTACAGTTACCGGCTGTAGGTTGGCTCCTGTTGCTCTACAGTCTTTGGTCTGATGTCCAATTCTCTGACACCTTGCGCACTTAACAGTGTATGGACCATAGTGGTGCAACAGGCATTGACTACATGACGGTTTTCTTCCAACATAACCACTCCTCGGATTGTATTCGAAATAAAATTTTTAGAACGGGGTGGGGCGCCAGGAAGCCCCGCTAGCAGTCTCCTGTCGGCAATTCTGTTGGTGGTGGTGATTGTTAAGATCGTGTTGGTAGTTTTTGTGGTGATGGGTAGTCCTTCTATCATCAAGATTTCGCTTGTGATCATCATTTCCTTGAATGGAATTGCGCTTTATCTCTCGTTCTATTAACTGCTGAGCTACAGACATGGCCTCCTCCAAAGACTGAGGCTTTGACACCGTAACATTTCCCTCAATGCTTCGAGGTAATCCTTCTGTATATTTCTCCAGCAATTTCTCGAGATCAGGCACAACAGTTGGACACAGGAGAGCAAGTTCCTGAAACCTTCTATTGTATGTCCTGATATCCATTCCCTTCACAACCAGTTGGTGGGACTCATCCTCCAGCTTCTTAATTTCAGTACGGGGGCAGTACTTCTTCAACATCTTTTTCTTGAGATCTTCCCAAGTCAGTTGGTGAGCTGCTTCAACACCCATTGTCTGGGTAGTCGAAGTCCACCAAGACAAGGCATCATCCAATAAAGTTCCCGTAGCAAAAGAAACTTTGCAGTCATTGGTACACCCACATCTCACAAAGACTATTTCCGTACGTTCAAACCAACGAGCTAATTCAGTAGCTCCTTCTGTTCCCTTAAAGAAAGTTGGTTTACAGTTCATGAAGTCTTTGTAGGTGCACTTGCGAGCATTAGCTGACTCACTATCTCCATTGGGTCGGCTTGAGCTTCCAGTACGAGCAAATTCTGCTACTTGACTCTCTAAGGCTGCAGCAACACTGTCTGCAACAAGCTTTCAGATAGTAGCTTGGGACATGGGTGGTTCGGGGGAAGTGCGAGGCATATTTCTATTAAAATCATAATAAAACATACGTTTATATTTTGTACATGTTAGATTATCAAGATGAAACTTATGATAATCATAAGGTCACAACATGTCCAAATACTATCGTACGCGTAGGTAAGATGATCATCACTGGTCCACGTCAACCAATACCGTACACAGCAAAAATCAAAACCACATATAGTCATAAACAACTTGCTAATTTGTTATATATAACAAAATTAGTACAAGCTTCGTATTTATGCTACATATCTCATGGCCAAGATATTGTACAAAAGCTGGTAGATATAAATCTGATTTTAGTGGCTACCAGAAACTCTTCCAAGTCAACTTTTCAGTTTGACGATCATGTTGACGAGGATATATATTTATTTTGCATGTCTCCCACTATTTTCTCCAAAATAGTGATCTTCGTCAAAGTTGTCGTCAGTTCTTCATTTCTTCTTCATTTCTTCTCTTCTGTAGGATTCTACGAAAATCCATTATAATAATTCCCATCGATTAATGATAATCTCAACTTATTGTTTAATAAAACCCATTTTTACGGGGAAATTTAAATTTTTATTTACTTATTATATTATTTCCACCGCAACACGACATCACAACAATTACCAACTAACAACACTAGTTCCCGACGTGCTTTACGGAACGTAACTACTATGCAAGAATTAGTATCTCACAAATCACAATTTGCACAAATTACAAATCTCACTAATTACATTTAACTTACACCAACTATATTTCTATTTCACTACTACAAGTCAAATGGAATGCTGAATGTTCAGCCCAATTCTCGAATGCCAAACCAACCGGACCTAACATAGTTCAGCCCATACACGTTACACTGGCCCAACTCCCAAGTCACTTTTCTTTTTATAATTCCATGCAATGTTCGATCCCACACCACCTCCAAAACGCACCTTGTACGCTCAAATACTAAACGCGACCTACCCATATTTTTGCACCATCTCATTCATGACCCACTAGACTCTATATGTGCCAACTCACAGCCCTATATGTCGAGTATTACTGTGGTGTCCAAGCTTATTTTGTTTGTCCCATTTTACCCGAATTATACATCTAAAAATCTCAAAACTCGACCAAATCATTCCCCGCTTTTTCCTAAGTACTCCTAATGATATTCTCAACATAATATGATGATCAAAAAATGGTTAGGACCACAGAAGATTAGTATGGCACGCTAGTTCCATTTTTGGAGCTATATAAAAAGAAAACGTATAAGTGCATGTATAAAACACAAAAGATAATATCTTACCAATGACCATATCTATCCAATATCTCCTATTGTCAGTGAAGTAACTTAGGTGTCCTCCTAGATACAGTAACAATCAATAATTGGGGTTGAATTCAAGGAGTCAATAAAAACGTGTGAAACTCTATCTCTATATATTACACCCTCTTCTAGCAAACTACATTGCTCACCTACCACTCATTCCACTCTCACTAACCACCTTAAAAACCCAGAAGCGTGTATCTCTCAGTTGGGAATGCAGGTCGAGTAGAAGAGGTCAAAACGTAAAACGTATTCGTGTACCTACAAGCTCACTGTCTCACTTTTGTGTTTCCATTCGACTGCCACAGCGCCTTCACCACCTTTTCAAAGGTGTAGTAAGTATTCTATTATCCTCACTTGCTTCCATTTTTCACGAACACAAACTCACACATGCATATTTCTTTTGATCATATGCATCGCTACTAGTCCATTTGCATGCATCACTCATTATTTTATGTAACCCACAAACCTCACTGTGGACGAGTTAGGAAACACTCACGCCATACTAGTGCACGTTAGTTATTGTCATGCACCATTTTCTTTACTCTCGAGCATATAAGTAATCACGTACTATGTATATAAATATTGTGCTACGTACATCCCATTTGGTGTACTCACCAACGCGTGTCAAATCCTTTCTTGGAAACCTTAGGGACACCTCACACACCACACTCATGATTAAACATTCATTTCATGCATGGTTCGAACGTATAAAAACCTTACATCCCACGTACAAACTAAAACTGGGAAAGGCTAAAAATACGCTAAGTGTTTGGTCCATATGAAACAGCCCAAGTCGCCTAGAACACAAGTCCGTAACTCACAATCTAACCGAATAACCATGTCATATTTTTACACGACCTCGTAGACCTCTTGACAAGCTACATTTTTCATGTAAACATCTTGTAAAAATAATCGAGCTACGACTCTTAAAAACTGCCAAAGTATCACACGTAAAACGGGTAACTAGCAGACACTTAGAATTTTTACTAAGCATTTTGCTTATTCAAAACAGCCCTACGCCACCTTAAGAATGGCCACATAACTCGACATTCGATCTAACAATTACACGTTATTTTTACACGACTTGTTAGACCACACTACTAACTACACTTTTCGTATAAACGAATCATGGAAATACTTGTGTTTCAACCACTAAAAACAACCCAAGGCATCACGCAAAAACCATTTTCAAAAACAACAAAAATAGCGAAGTGGGTTTTATAACCCAATGAACTGTTTTTATATGCTATGAATAATATGACTTTTTGGCACTTTAATATATGAAATGTGATGATAAAAATGAGCTCATAGACATACCCAACTCGCTCCAAAAACACACGAACTAAAAACGACTAATGGGCTTAGTGCTATGGCTCGTTAAGGCCCATTTAGATGAAAAATAAGCTACTAGCCGAATAAGCTGCTAAAATAAGCTCCATTTATCTTAAATATAACTCAGAAAAACTCTCCACCTTTTTCCTCACCATTTTGACACTTTTTGACTAAAAATGTAACGCGATCTAACTAGAAGGACCAAAACTGCCAAACTATGAAACTGGTGGACTGAAGCTGTGAAAACAGTTTATAGAGGACTTAAATTGACCATTGAATGAACTCCAAGCCTTATTTGTACTATTGGACAAGATTTGGACTATTATTGGACTATGGACTTAACCGAGGACTAACGATGTGACGCAAGCGCAGTTAGGGTAAAAAGTATAAAATCTGGAAAGAACAAGGACCAACTATTTCCACTTGACATTCTTATTTTATTTTCCATTTTCCACCCTCACTTCATATGCATTTTACATTTTAGTTATGCATTATTTAATATTCGTTATTTATTATAACTAGGAATTTAACGATTTCACTTGCATATCATTCCATTATATTTAAGGAGGTAATATTTTGAGTCGATTGGCATAAGAATCTAGATAATATCATATCTGATATTATTATTTTTTTAACTTGAGGCATTTTAAGCATATCACACCCATATCACCGATCAATCGTTATACGATTTCTCACTTTCACACTCACTGTTAGTAGTAAGTCAGAATCTTAGACTTCCCTCATATTCAGGTTTCGTATCGAAGACGTTTCCGTGATCGTTTCCATAGATCTTATAATTCTATCTTGTCAGATACGCTTCAGGTGAGTCGTGGCCCCTACTTTTAATACTTGTTTTAATAACTCTTTTGGGGGAGATACATGCTTTAACTGTTTTAAGTTATCTTTATACTTTGACAAGTCTCATGATTTACTCAAAATCATCAACTATGCTTTACATGTTTTGAATCACCCTTTGGAAGAGATATATGCTCGTTATATTTGCAAATTGCTTGCTTAACTGAAACACTGTGTTTAAGAGATAACATTTTCAAACTACTTGTTGTAACAAGATACTGAGACCCATTATATGCATTCATATAACAACTGAATGTACTGTTAACTTTACTATGATATTTCTACATTTCAATAGAAATAATTTCCAAGAATAAAATATGCATATTACATGAACCCAGAATCCTATATTGCCTAAGTTTACTTTATTGCCATAAAGTCCCTCGATCATGAGCCATTAATCACCGCGGTGAGCGCGAGTATAGTGAACAGCGTCGAAACCTGTTAGAGGCTGACAGCCTATCCCACTAAATACTTGGACGGAATGCCTACATGGTTAGTCGTATTTAGTCGTGATGCACTATATTTGAGAAAAATAGGAATTGGCAAATCACCTATTACATGAGGGCAAAACTTTCGTCATTAATTTGATGAACACCTCCGTTTTACGGTACTCTGTTAACGTTTTGCGTGTCATGAGGCTTAGGGCAATATAACTTATGAATATATGAATGTTTCATATATATTAGGATACAGCTGTATTTAGTTAAACACCACTCCACACTGATAGATTTCAGACACTAGATTAATGTTTTCACTATGTGTTAGAATTATGGATTCTGTATTTGAAATTTAACTGTTATCATATGTGACTTAGTAGTGTCTTCTAATAAAGACGACCTAAATTGCTTGATATATCATTACTTTTAAATGTTGACTCAGCACTTCATTTTGAGCGTATAACAACATAGCTCGTTTTCATTTAAAACTTGAAACTTATGATCACTTGAGTTCATATACGATTTACTTGTGGATTTTTACTCAACGTAACTTACTATTTATTTCAGGAATAATAGTATATATTTCAACTATCATTGTACACCTCTTGAATTTATTAAAAGAAGTTATTTTCTATTAAACTCCACGAAATCACCAACCATTGTGTTGACGTTTTAAGCATGTTTATCTCAGGTAATTAACGGAGCAGGACAAGACACGGAACGGGCATCTTATACTCTGATAAATAAAATGGTGTAAAATCAAATATGTCATTCTTTCCAAATTACCATACTTTTGTGGGATTTTCAAATCAGATATTTTTCCTTTGTACCAAAACTATTAATTTGAATGACATATAACTTTCAAAACGCCTCTTCGAGGCCGTTTTTCTGAAATTTTAACTCGATCCTCACTGTAACACCCTAATTATTTTTCCGCTGCCACAAAACAAATTAGGGGGTGTTACATCTTCTAACATCTTCAATTCGTCATAGGTATTTCTTGTCTCAGCTGCTCATGACGGTCCTCTACCTTTTCACAATTCTCGTCCATCTTCTGCTTCATGGCCTCTAAATCTTCAACTCTCTATTTTATACCCTCGATGCATTCTAGAGGCAGCTTGTCAGGATGACCTAAGCAGTCTCAATCTGTTCTTTTTGCCGTTCTAATTACGTCAGCAGGGTGAAAATAGTCGGTTGTCGTTCCTGTGTCGGTTGCGAATTTTCACTCATCTCAAAGACTCGCGGTGGAATAGGAAAGTCGGGAATAGGTAATCGGGGTAAGGCATGATATCGGGTGATAATGGTCCTAGCTTCTTTACTAAGTTTAAACGGAACAGATGAGGAATAGAAACTTATAGATGATAGTGAGGCGGAGGTAAAGATGTAGGAACTGATGGCATATATGTAGGAAAATGGACGTAGTAGTGGTGTTGAGGATATAGGTACTATCATGATGTCCGGTACTGTCGTGATATTTTTCAATATCCGAGTCCGACATAAGAGGGATGAAAAGGGGTAAGGGAAATCAAGATTCTGTAACCACCCGGTAATTATAAACAGCTTACTATGCAGCTAAATAATTAGAACTATACATATAATAGTAACGTTTTAGTGGCGTTGTAGCACGGAGGACTTTTGGGTTAAGTTTTTGCGAAAAGCGGTTATAGTCCAATGTTTGAAAACATTTGGTTCTCTATAACCATGAGCTCTGATACCACTTTGTAACACCCCTTTTTCGATATTCGCAGCGAAAATATAAGTTGGGGTGCTACTTCACAGTTCACAGTCATGATGATAGAAAACGACTCGAAAAGCGACGTTTTAAATAATTTGTTATCATTCATTTATTAAAATCAGAGTTTACATGTAGAGGTCCCAGCAGGAGGTTTCGAAATACGTTATAAATGATATAATATTCATTTGAATGATAACAAAACGGACACTCTTTTAAAAGAAAGTCCACCGCCACTCCGTGCCAAATCGTACTTCCAGTTACCTAAGATAAACATGCTAAAAAGTCAACACAAAGGTTGAGTGAATCCATAGCGTTTAACGTTGTTAGGAATATGAATATTCAGCTGAAGACTCGGTCACCCCGAGTACTTATTACCACATCATAGCTCGTAGGATTATCAGTAATATTATTAGTAGCTTAGTTATTATTATTATTATTGTGGAGTGGGTCGGGTCTTTACCCTCTGTCAGCTCACTCTACAGCCCGCTAGGGGCAGAATATATTGTAAGTATAAATACCCCTTCCCACACATGGGAAGGGTTGGAACTTCACATTATCTCAAGCTAATATACACACATTGTTTCTCTCTCTAGAAGTTCCCACTTTATCTCTCTAGTTCTTTGTCATTTGATCCAAATCTAAGCCTCAAACAAGTGTTTCTTGCATTGTGAATACCCTACAATTGGTATCAAGAGCCATGGTTAGGTCCATGAGAGTTGGTATTCACGGATTTGTGTAGTTTTTGAGGTTTTTTGGTTCGATTTGAAAAGTTACTAATATTTCATTTTGTGCTTTGTTTAGTGATTAGAAGTTGTTATACCTTGTACTTTCTAGCTTAAGAATAGTATTAGAGTGGTATTTGGTGTTTGGATTCACAGATCTAAGAACGGTGTGGTGATTTTGGGGTAATTCGTGGGTGTTTATTGTTGTGTTCTTCGCAGCGGTTTGTGTCCTTGGGACATGTTCTTGGACTCGGTTTGTGTCAATTCGTAGATACGGTTTGTCTTATTACTTGTTTAGGCAAAAAGACAAAAGGCAGTGAAAGCGACGTGCTTGGGAGTTTGTGTCTACTCGGTTTGTCCCTGCTGCGTGTACTCGGTTTGTGCCTACTCGATTTGTCCCTCCAGCGTGTACTCGGTTTGTGTAGACTCGGTTTGTCTCTGAGGAATTTACTCGGTTTGTGCCTACTCGATTTGTCCCTCCAGCGTGTACTCGGTTTGTGTAGACTCGGTTTGTCTCTGAGGAATTTACTCGGTTTGTGTCTACTCGATTTGTCTCTGCAGTGTTAACTCGGTTTGTATCTACTCGGTTTGTTCCAGCAGCGTGCACTCGGTTTGTGTCTACTTGAGTTGTCTCTCTGACGTGTATGTGGTTTGTGTCTTGGTGATTTTAGAAATTCCCGCGAAAGATTCAATTTCTCGGTTAAATCACAAGATCTGTAAAATCCCGTATTCACTATGAAAACTAACTCAGACCCCCTCATTTCGGAGGTTCTCAAACTGTACGATGCTATCAAGGATCATGGGAACTATAATTTCACATCTCTAACAGAAACAAATGATACTGATTCTGCTGGAACTGATGAGTCACACTCGCAGTCACACATGGAAGAATGCCTTCAGGTTATGCAGGTGGATACTGTTAAGGAAAGTCAAGTAGCATGCTTCAGATCACTTCCATCACATATTAAGGCTTTGTTTGGTAAATCTGAATACGTGATGGGGTACAAACGGGCTTTCGCTTCACTCTTTGGTCAGGAAATTGGTGATTTCACAGTCATAATGACATTATATCTGGATCAACTAGAACAAGAGCTGGTCAAGGAAGAATATTCTGAAGATAAATCCAGAGCAGCTCTCAATGTGATCAACAATCAACTCCAAGTGTTCATCAACTCTCAATACACTATGGATTATAATTATGACTTCCAAGTGACTAAAGAGTGCTTCGCTAAATATACTGGGTCAGAAGTTGAAACGTACAAAACGACACTGCTACTGCTGATGAGGGATGTCCATGGGTTCATTGAGGAAAAAGGTGAACAGGGTAGGAATGGAACAAAATCAGACAAGACGGATGATGGTGTCAGCACAGGTAGTGACTTCACAAGATGTGAGAAGGAATCCTACGAACCTGAAAATCACCAAGCACAGACTACTGTGGTACATCTGTCTCATCTAGATAATACTGTTTCTAATGTACTTGTGCATGATAATTCGTCGAGTTCCTTGCCTACGACTGAGTCTTTTAAATCACCTGATATGATTGAAAAGAGGGTTTACAATGAACTTTTAAAAGGATTTTCAAAACTGGAAAAACATTGTGTTGATCTTGAAATTTCAATGCAACAATTAAAAGAAAAGTTCCAAATTAACCTTCCATCAAAAAATCCGGAATTACCTGACTTTCGGGAATTTTTTATGATAAATGAGTTGAAAGATCAGCTAGTGGCCAAGAACGAGACTATTAACATGTTAAGGACCAAACTAAGTGAATTGCAAGAAAAGGTCAATGATGATAAAACCTCACATGACGCAAAAACTGTTGAGTTACAGGCTGAAAATGATCACTTTCAAGCACAAAACCTAAGGAAAAGTTTCTCATTAGCTTCTCGTAGGAATGACTTAAAGAAGTCGGCCAAGAACAGGGTGAATCCTAAGTTCTGTCAAACCATCAGTCTTGGGAACACCTTCTCCAAGGTGTGCTCCCCAAGTTGGTGAGACTAAGAGTTTGCCTAAATCAGTCACTTCACAACCTAGACATAAGGGAACATTAGCTAAGAGTCACTTTCAGGATAAGTCTCACATGACACCAACAAAGGAAGTTAATGTTCATGTCACTGCATCCTTTACTTCGACAAACAATCACCATAGGCCTGTAAAATTAATGAAGCACCCTAGGAAGCCTAATAGATCTAGTGATGAAAAACAAGAAACTTTCTCTCGTAAAAACACTAAGGTGCCTCAGATACAGAGCATATTTAGAATGTGCCTAAGATGGTTGCCAACTGGTAGAATATTTAAGAAAGTTGGTCGTCAGTGGGTACCCACTGACACGGAAAATGCCTCTAAGAATGCTTGCAAGAAATCACAGAGACAGGACCCCATAGTCACTAACCAATACATATGCAAACAAAACACTTATGATAGTACAGGGAGACGGTTTCCGCGTGCAGCTACTATCACAGAATGCATCATGAAGAAACTCAAGGTGTGGCTACCAAAGGGGAGATCAACTCCCAAAGATGAGGTTAGGAAAACACACCTGTGATGTAAGGTGACAATGATTTTTGAACAACTCAGTTCAAAACTCGTACTGTTCTGATGAAAAGATTCTCTTGTATCCTTTTTCTTGTTGTGTATAGTTTCTCTTAGTTTATAGGTGCATGTTTATTGTGTATATAGTCATTTGTGATCTTGAATAAGGAGAGGCATGTCTTCTGGATATCGATAACATTTACGATCCTAGAAATGTCATTCAATAATGACACGGGGTTTTAAATGAAGCTCGAACAGAAGGTGTTCCTTATAAGTAAATCATGTCTCTAAGGTTTGCTATTACTTTAGATAGCAACCCGCGTTCCCAGGTGAAGACAGATTGTCACCAAAATGACAACTCTTCTTCAAGGTGATGTTCACCTGAACATGGATTACTTCATATTCATGTTCATTCATATTTCTCACCAAGTGATAAATTGCTGCTCAATCAATCAATGTCTGAATTTCTATACAGAAGGTTAGTCATTGATTGAGGGGGAGAGTACAGCAATTTAAACTTGCCTATGAGCTCTCACAGTGCAATATCTGAATCTATAGCATCTGTCTGGGCTATCACTATGTATTTAGGAATTCTGTGAGTTGTGTTTGAAAGCTGTGGATGCCTTTGAGTGTAAGAATTTTCTAGTGACAGGATAGTCAGAGACCAAATGTGCCATTCAACTAAATAGAGAGAGTTAAGAGTTGGTATTTTAACTTGTTACCTAGGCGGTTTGTCAAGTCAACAAAGACAGGGACCAGAAGTGTCATTAGGATAAAGTGGAATGTTAGGTGTAGCTATTTAAGGATCATAATTCATGCGGTTTGTCCTAAATCACTCTCTCTCCTCCTTATCAAACCAAACCCATTTTTTTTTCTCTATCCAAACCCACGATCTCTAGTTTTATCCATCCATCGAGCTTCCTCATAGGTAATTAACGATCCTCTCCCATATCAGTAGACTAGTTCTCGTATCAGTCCTAGATTCTTATCGTTTCATTTGGTCTTGCTAGGTTGATTCATTCGACGCTTCAATCGATCCTAGGTTTGTCTATTGTTACTTGCTTTTGATTGATGGGATTCTTATCTATGTGTGTAATAACTGTTATCATATGCTTTTATTGCTTCATCCTTTAAGATATGATTTGGATTGTTGTGATTTATCGAATGAAGATTGACTCCAAAAAGTCAAAATCGTTCATGTGTCTAAGTGTAGTTCGTATGATTATCGATTAGCATGTCTCTAGGGTTGAGTGCATCATTTTTTGCTAACAAGTTGAGGAATCAGTTCTGTTAAGTAGTTAGCTATTGTATAGTTGGATGCGCTATGTCGATTGATTGGTGGTTCGGTTTAGAGTGAGGTTGGGTTAAGACAAGTTTGATTGCCTTAAGCTCTCGCATTGTTCCTTGTATATACATACAGTCTTCAAATTATGAGTGCTTAATCTACTTCGTGGGGTCATATTCAACGATGTGGGTTGTATGTTCTAGGTCGAGTATTTGCAATGCGTAGTATGTAAACTCTGTATGAATTTATTGATGTGTTTGAGAAGTGATTAGGCATTTCAAGTGTTGTTAGTGTAATGTCTAATCTGTAATTATTGCTTTCAAATATAATCAAGGGTGTATGTTTAGATGGTATGATCTTCGATGCGGTTTGTCTTATGGTTATGTGGCTGCTTGTATGTGTGTCATTGGACTCGGTTTGTCTATTTGCTTGTATGTGTGTCCACGGACTCGGTTTTTCTGTTTGCTCACTAACGCGGTTTGTCTGTTTGCTCACTAACTCGGTTTGTCTATGTGCTCACGAACTCGGTTTGTCTATGTGCTCACGAACTCGGTTTGTCTATGTGCTCACGAACTCGGTTTGTCTATGTGCTCACGAACTCGGTTTGTCTATGTGCTCACAAACTCGGTTTGTTTAAATGCTCACGAAGTCGGTTTGTCTAAATGCTCATGAACTCGGTTTGTCTGAATGATCACGAATGCGGTTTGTTTATATGGTCATGGATGCTGTTTGTATACTTAGTCATGTATAGTCATGAATGCGGTTTGTCTACATATTCACGAACTCGATTTGTCTATGTGCTTATAAACTCAGTTTGTCTATATTCTCACATGTATACATTTAAGCTGTGCAGTTGATACTTTAGTATGTGCTTGATGTATGATGCATATTTGGTCTCTCATAATTGAGTGCTACTTGATTTACTGTAGTCTCTTGCAATGTTCACATAGGCTATGTGCTAACCTTGAGGATTGACACCCGTCTAACTTGTATTGGCATACTGTCTTTCTGTGAATGTGTGTGTGTAGATACAATGACTGATACTGAGATCCCCACCTCTTCTGAGCCAAACCCCGAGGTCTCAACACCTGTTCGCACAGATGAACAAATCCTTCCAAAGAACAAATGGATCCCTATTGGAAGGAGCAACTGTTATATCGATGTGACAAGACCTCAACCCAATCCTATTTACAAGATATCTGTTGATATCTTAAAGGAAACTACTTTCTTCAGAGCATTCACAGCATGTGCAAACGTTCCTTCTATATACATATAGCAGTTCTGGAATACGATTCAACTCAACAAAGACACTGGAAATTACCATTGTCAGTTAGATGAACAATGGTATGAGCTGACCAAAGACACCATCAGAGAGGCTCTTCAGATCTCACCTGTTGTCATTGATAAACCCTTTACTCAACCTCCTACATCCGAGGCTCTCGTCCACTTCATTAATGATCTGGGTTATCCATCAACCATCCTTAAGGTATCAACAATAGTCACCAGTGAAATGTATCAACCATGGAGAACACTCGTCACCATCCTCAACCTATGTCTTACTGGGAAGACTTCTGCTTTTGAAAAACCTAGGGCTCCAGTGCTTCAAATTCTATGGGGAATTGTAAAACGTTCCAACATAGATTTCGCTGAAAGGATCTGGGAAGAATTCATTCACTCCATTCACACCTTCCTAGAAGACAAAGTAAAACTGGAGTCTAATCTGGTCAGCAAGAAGAAAGTTAGAAAGATATTAATTCCCAGCATCAGATTCACAAAAATGATAATCCATCACCTCTACTCTCTTCACAAGTTCCATCCCAGAACTAATTCTCCTCTCCATTTGTCGTCTGAAGAATTTGTTCTGGGAAATCTCAAGTGGGCTGCTAAAGGGGCCGATCAAGAAGTATTTGGAAGACTTATTCCTGAGCTCCTTATTTCAGATAATATTCGTCAAGCCTCTTATTATAAGGATTATCTGAGCAAAATAGAGCAATATCAAAAGTCTCTCTCTGATAAGGTGAGAAGTGAAGCTGAAACCCTTGAACCAGAAACCCAGAAATCCATCAAACAAACCCAATCCAAATCGAAATCAAAGAAAAGAAAGGATGCACCCACTGAAGTTGAGGGACCTAAGAAAAATAAGAAGATCAAAAGGAAGGCATCAATCAAGAAGTTGAAATCTAAGAAAATCAAGTCAAAAGGTCGAATGGATGATGAAGAGATGGTGGTGCCTGAGCTAGGTCTAAGAGATGAAGAAGATCCGGTCCTACAACAAGCCTTAGAGCTGAGTGCTAAAGAACATGCTGAATCAACAAGGAGTGCTACGAAAGGAGTGGTCCTTAGAGAACCCGCTGTTGAGAGCAGTAAACCATTACCTGAAGTAGAGGGCAAAGGAAAAGGAGTAGCTACAGTAGTGCAAGCTGCTAAGACTCTTCTTACCATATCCTCTCCGGCCTCCAAGACAACAACACAATTTGTACTAAGGAAACGTGATCAGGGATCATCCAGAGCACTTGATCTTTCTGAAGGACCACAAGAAGAATCACCAAGCTTAGAAGTTGCTCATGATTCCAGTGATACAGAAAGCGATGAACAGTTGTACAAGGAGAAGAAGGTGAAGATGAAGATCACACATCCTAAAACAAAGGATCTACAAGATCAAGGTGAGAGTCAAGATGAGAAAGTCCACAAAGAAGCAGAGTCTGTAAACACCATTAAGGAAACCCATGATCAGATAACTACAACCACTACAGAACCTCCACAAGATATACAACATGAAGAATTCGTGGCTTCTACATACCCAGGGGTACATGTGAATCTGAAAATGAAGGATGATGAACAATCTCACCTGAATGAACCAACAGGGTCTACTGGCACTCTATCTTCTCTGAAGAACCTTGATACCGACTTCAACTATGGTGATCAATTTATCCTAGAGAAAGCCAACGACAACGCCACAGAGACTGACATACCACATGATGATAAGGAAGTTGAGTCGATGGTGTCTGTACCAATTAAACAAGACATGTCTGGTATTAGTCCTATGACAATTCCTGTTTCCACAACAGCAACCATCATAGTAGATCCCTCACCAGAAGCAACACCAGCAACACCCATCCCTCCAGAACTGCCATCTAATTTAGCATCACAACTAACTGCCGCCACAAAGCTCATTGATGACATGTCACGGAAAATGAATATTTATGAGCAGAGACTACTTAAGGTGGAAAAGCTTAATATTGATCAAAAGGTGGCTCAAGCTGTGAATGATCAGGTAGAGGAAGCGGTCAGATGGGCAATGGAAGCTCCTATGAAGACACGATTCAGAGATCTTCCTACAACTGATATGAAATCAATCCTCTATGACAGAATGTTTGAATGTGGTCAGTATCAAGGCCACGAAGATCATCAACGGCTTTATGAAGCCTTGGAAAAATTGATGAGTCGTGATAATCAGGATTTCCTCATGGCTGAGCTTGAAGAACAACGGAAGAAGAAGAAAAGGAGACAAGATAAACCCTGTACACCTCCTGATTCTCCACCACATCCACCTCCACCTCCTCCACCTGATGGTGGCTCTGGTGCTACAAGGTTTTCAGGAGCGTCAGGATCTATCCAAGCTCAACCTCATCATCATCCCACTGTGTCTTCTGGTGGAAAAGACCAATCCAATACTTCGTCTGCCCCAAGCAAGTCTAAGGGAGTTACAAAGGCTGGAACACTTGCGTGGACAACTGTTGACACCCAACCTAAGTCCTCATTCTCACCAACTCCTGAGGACTTTGTCATGAATGAAGAATCAGAAGTGGAAGATCTGACCTCTCAAAATGATGAAGATGAAGTCTCAGCTAATGCTAATATCCCAACAGTTGACCCTAATCAAAAATGGTGGTTGGAATTCTTACGCACAGACACACCTGATGACTCAGACTCCACGAGAAAGCGATCCACCAGGGAAGATATGGAATCTTGGATGAAACCTGTATCTGAAGAAGATCGAGAACCAATTCCTGAACCTAATTGGTCTATACCATCATCAGAAAAAAGCGTTCCTGTAAACAATTGGGCAGCTACTATTGCTTCGCAACACAACTCTCCTTCAGAGAACTCATTGCTGGCAAAGACTAATGACATGGGGGCATTTATTAATTGGTTCTGTAAAAAGAAAGGCATCACAAATCTCACTCCCCAAGATTTGGAAGGTCCTGCATATGAAATCGTCAAAGTGTTTCATCCTGATGTGCATCATCTTCAATATCAAATGGAAGAATGTCATAGACTATTTACTGATCAAGTTGATGACCGGATCCTTTCCTACGACATCAACCGACCTCTTCCCTTTGATGGTCCACCAGGTCAAAAGAACATTCAAGCAGATCTCTTCTTTAACAACGATCTGAATTATCTCCGGTTCGGGAATAATGGTGACCGTCAGGCATTATCCATTTCCAAGATGAAGGCGGCTCACTACCCTGACGTTGGGCTAGAACAAATGGTGCCTGATCAGGTATGGTCAGATGAAGAATACAAGTTTGAACTTACTGCATCTTATGGGGTCACACATTGGTGGTTCCACAAGAAACGATTTTACATTGAACGGCACGCAGGAGAGGGTGGTCGTCAGGGTATACGCTCACATCTAAGAATCTTAAGTGTTATCAAAGTTGAAATTCACCCAATGTATGGGTATGAGTATCTTAAAAGGATAGTGCTTCGTCGTGCTGATCAGAAGGAGTATATCATTTCTGAAAGCGACTTCAAATATCTATCTCCGAGTGACTTCGAGGATCTCTTCCTTCTGAATCTTCAAGGGCACCTGAATCATCTTCCACCTCGCGACAAGAAGGCGCTTGCTGCTGCTGTTAACTTATGGATCCGGGGTCTTGTCATCAGGCAAAGGGTGAGTGATTTTCAACTAGGGATAGAGAGCTATCAGACCAAACTCAATCTTACTAGACCAAATTGGGAACGTAAGGGTCTCGAGTACATTCACGACTTTAAAGTTATCGAATCTCCAAGAGCAGTCAAGTTCACTGACCAACATGGGACTCCTATGATGATGCAACTCAGTGAGATTCATAAATTCAGCGATGGTACCCTGAGAATGATCGATGAAGCACTGGATTTCAGGATTAAAGACTTCAAGATAAATCCTCACAACCCACAATTGAAGACTCAGTTCTGGACTGATCTGGATGTACAAAGGAGCAAAGAGTTTATGAGAGCCATAGAGCGTAGACTGAAAACAAGAAGGATCTTTCGCAACCTGGAAAGTTTCGTTGGGGGTAGAGTTCGTGAAGGAGATTACAGATTGATGGAAAGAACGACATGAGCTGATTCGCTCCATAAGTGGTCTTTGTAGTGATGTTATTCTTTTGTTGGGCACTTGTAATTTTACAATGTAATTTCCTCTAATCTTGTAATACTCTATGTGTGATCTGTGTATATTGACAAGTAATCCTCTCTCGTGGTTTAAGGGGGAGCATAGTATGCTCCCAAATCAGAATACATTTAAACCTGACCACATTTTCTCCCAAATTTTCTAAAACTTATTTAAATCACTTGGGATCACAAATCTCAAATGGTTTGAAATTTTTGATCGGGGGAGAGAATGTGATTTAAATAGGAAATTCTGATAAAATGTGATGATTTGGATGTTAATGTAAGCTCTCCCATATGTGCTAAACCATTTTGAATATCAAGGCACATATTGAGGGGGAGCAAAATGTTTTGGGCATAAATGCAAGCTCTTCCATATGTGCGAAAATCTCCATATGTGCTAAAATCTTTCTTATATCGATGCACATATTGAGGGGGAGCAAATGGTTTTTACAAAACAAAGGATTTGGCATCTCACGTGAGCAAGGATCAGACTTCACCAATGAATTGACGAAACTTGAATTGCCATCAATCGAAAGGATACGTCTTGGCCAGGTAATAATTTCAAGCTGGTTTAACCAGTGATGTAAGCGTGTCTCGAAAAAGATGTATCTGAGTAGAGTGTACCATTTCGAAAAACTTTCTATGGACTTGACCAGGCCGGGTAATAATTTCAAGCTAGTCTAACTAGTGATGTAAGCGTGTCTCGAATCGGTCATGTTCACTGAAAGTGGATCAATTCAAAAAGTGCGAGCTCTACCTAACATGTGCAAATTTATAAAACGATCAACCGAGCACATGTTGAGGGGGAGCATTTGTAAAATATAAAACTCTCAAGTGTTTACAAAAATGTGTTTCAAAATCATGAACACTTTGAGAGATTTTTCAAGGATTTGGTTTGGCAATCATGGATGAATATCAAAGACCGACCATTGTTATTAACGTATGGAGTTATAAGGATGGTTAGGTTAGGTTCAAGTTCCCATGATCCCGCCAGAGCCGGAGGGATCTACCCAGGGATACTCCACTAGTTAGTGTAGAAGTCCTTAGGTATGATTAAAAAGGAGAAAAGTGAATGAGGGAAGAGTGCCGACTGAGATGGAGCTGACACTGGAACAAACCCAACAAGGTGTTAGTTATGAAGTCTCGGTAAGCACTGAAGGGGTTGAAGAATGAAAAAGAATTGTAAAGAGAAAGGGTGAAAAGAAATAGCCCTCCTTACAACTTAGGCAAATACCGGGTCAATACATATGCTGTCAGAATCACTTGGTTGATTGCTGGCATTGAAGACAAAGTATCATGGACCCAGTGATACGCTGCACAACCCTCCCTAGCCACTCAAGGTCCCTCAAAGGATTCTTGTTTCAATTGTCATGGAGTTCAATACATTTCTATCGTCTCTCTCACTCCGAGTTAGATGATATTGAAAAGGTGGCAGTTCTCTCCAGCCTCCGCTCACTAAATCAAAACGCACAGAGTCTAGAGCCACGAGATTCACAATAAGATCTCTTAGGAACACGTATTATTTCTACGCTGGTTGTTCATCATTAAGGACACCAGTTGTAAACTCATGAGTCCTACGTAGATCTTAGCAATCTGCCAGAACATTTATGAGAGAATTTACTAATGTAATTCTCAATGATTGAATGGAAATTCCTGCCAGGGTCAACATCAAGCAGCCCTGAAGGCAGGTCACTTCGGTAATTCCTCGTGGATTACGCTTAGTGGTCGCGGCGGTTTCAACCGGTCTACAGTCGTGGAGTGATCTCCAGCGACTCACCTAATCGTTGATTTACTACGGTAAAATCTTAAAAAGCCCTCTGTGGGTTTTCGATTAAGAACGGTCTTGGTAAGGATTAGAGAGAGTTTTCACACTATGCTGTTGACCATCTCGAAGTCCAAACTTGTAAGTACCGGTCGAATTGTTGCTAACTATCGTATGCAGGAATCTCTGGCGGTTGTAGCAGAGGAATGCTGTAGCTGGTTGCTGTTGTAGCTGGTTGCAGAAAAGATGCCAATCCATCACCACATGCTCACACCACGTCATCATCAAAGAAGTCATGATCCACCTAAAGGACCTTCAACACAGCTTCTGCTAACTCTGATGCTGAAGATCATGACACCATATCGTGTGAGCATGTCGGCTCTAAGTATATTTCATCACATGGAGACCTACTACTGAAAGATGACTTGGAGACTCAAGTGGGATGATACTTTCAAAGATTACTCAAAGTTCATCCAAGACAAAAGAGAAGTCATCTTAAGATCACGGATGTTTGCACAACAATCTATGATTTTGAAGAATCAATGGTTACGAGCTATGATGTCAAGATCCAAAGAAGAAGTGCTGAAATTCAGAACATTACTTCTGGGGTGACCTCCCTTAGGGGGAGATTGTTAGGAATATGAATATTCAGCTGAAGACTCGGTCACCCCGAGTACTTATTAGCACATCATAGCTCGTAGGATTATCAGTAATATTATTAGTAGCTTAGTTATTATTATTATTATTGTGGAGTGGGTCGGGTCTTTACCCTCTGTCAGCTCACTCTACAGCCCGCTAGGGGCATAATATATTGTAAGTATAAATACCCCTTCCCACACATGGGAAGGGTTGGAACTTCACATTATCTCAAGCTAATATACACACATTGTTTCTCTCTCTAGAAGTTCCCACTTTATCTCTCTAGTTCTTTGTCATTCGATCCAAATCTAAGCCTCAAACAAGTGTTTCTTGCATTGTGAATACCCTACAAACGTTAAATCAGTTTGAACACAAGCCAGATAGAAAGTAAATCGGTTATATCGCAGTTTATTATATATTGCTCTAAGTCTCATGAATCGCAAGGCGTTAACACGATGGACACCATAGTTATAAGCTATGATGTAAATCACTACATAATTAAATGTAGCAATTATGCCCTCGAGTAGGAGTCTGCCTGAACTCTTTATTAAACGTTTTCAAATAAAATGCATTGTGTCACTTATCCAGCGACACAACGGGATTGTCAATCCAATAGATCTATTCATAATATTCGCGCTCACCCAGAAGTGATTAATGGTTCATGATAGAGGGTCTTTTAAATAGGCAGCAGTTAAACTTATGCAATATAAATCAGGAAAATATACGGAAAAGTACTTGTGTTCGGTTTAGTAGCATGTGTCTCCCCACATATTTAGAAAAACGCAATTAAAAAGTGGGACTATGAACTCACCTGAGCAGTCTGGATGGAAAACAAAATGAAATACAGTTGATAAACGTCTCCGGACACGAAACCTGGGTTGTTATGTCAATATTTAGTAATCATTTCAGATGATTATAGGTTCTTTTATTCGTTTTGTTTCGTTCTGTTGTTTTCTATTTATTTGTTGATTCATTAAATATAGCTCCCGTTAGTTTAATATTTCGCTTGTTCGTTAGTTCGTCAATAAAATAAACATGTTACGTTAATATTGGTTCGGAAAATAAAGATAGAATCGATAAAAATAATGTTTATGAAAAGTTACGCTCTAATCCCTAAGGTTTGGCCAAATGACAGTTTATACCCCGGACTTTTGGAAAATGACAGTTTCTACCCTCAAGTTTCAGAAATGACAATTTCACCCCTTTTTATTTGTTATTGACAGAAAATAACCCTTGATAATATTTATTTACAAAAATCAGCCTTTAAAAACTCTTAATTAGTTTAAAAATAAAACACATGAAATATGTGAATGGCTAGAGTTTTGAGATCGATTATCTTAACGAATAATTGATTATTTTACGGGCTCTCAGTTCCTATGTATAGCTGGCCAGGTCGTCCTTAATCATGCCAAATTTCGTAATTTATGAAGCTAGTTTGATGGTCGAAAAATATTTCAAAAGTTAGGTGAGTGAATCATGTTTTAAGTAAAATCTGGAAAAGTTGTTTTAAGGCTAGCGAGGGAAGATCTTTGAGGGTTAATAACTTTTGACTCGATTCACTATTTTACTTAATTCTTTCTTCTAAATAGAGTTTGCTGGGTCATATTTATTAGGGCAAAAACTTGGAATTTTTAGACATAATCTAAGAGTCGAAAAATAGATTGAAAGTAGGGTTGTTGGTCGACTGAAACTAAAAACCTGATAACTGAAAATCAAAGGTTCTAGTTTTAGCTATATTGGGCAGACTTTAAAGCCCGATATCTTTTAGCTCGGTTGATCATTTTAGTTGATTTTTGTTTCTAAATTAAACTAGCTGGGTGAACTAGACATATACCAAAAATTAGATTTTATTATAGTCTCTAGGTGGTCGATTTGTAAGTCACAAGTTGAGTTACTGGTCGAGTGTTATTGAAAAAAAATAATAACTGGAAATCCATTTCTATCCTTAGCGATTTAGAGCAACTTTCAAGACTCGATAACTTACTGAAAACTTGATCATTTTTAGTGATTCTTTTTCCTAAACAAAAGTAGCTGGGTGAACTTTAGGTGTGCCAAAAGTTAGATTTTAATATGAACGTTTGATGGTTGGTTTTGAGGTCGAAAGTTAGGTGTTGGGGTTGGTTTTTGCTCGACCAAAAACACAGAAGAACAAACCGATTAGGTTTAAAGGCTTTTAAACGTTTTTAACTTTATTTTTATGCATGATATGTTAATATTACATATATTCTAACATGTTTCATGAGTTTGTGATTTGTTTTAACAAAATTTCGAATACTTTAGATGTGTTAGGGTTTCTGGTCGATCAGGCAACAAAAGGGAAGAAGAAAACTTAATGTTTTTGATTTGGTTTCTTTTTAGATGTTGTTTACTAATGTTTTTAGATAATATAAGATAAATAAAACTGATATTAAAAGAAGTTAGAGCACTTACTTAATTTTTGTGTTCGACTAGGGTTTATGAATGGATTTGGTTCAACTCCTGTTCTCCTCCTCTGCTATGCTTCTTAAGGGATTATATTGAAGTGTTTGTGAGTGGATAGATTCTGGAATGAGTGAATATGGACTGGGTTTGGGTTTGTGTCGAATGGTGTGAATATGGGTGATAGTTGTGTTGCTATTTATAAGATGAAGGGTTTAGGGTTTTCTAGTTAAGTGATAAGGAGACAAGGTCTTGAGGCAATCTGAAAATGATGCCACTTGGGTTGAGGAGGGGGAAGGTGATGTGGCTGGTTTTACAGCCAATGGTTCTATCCACCAATGAGGGGAGTTCTTGTTTATAAAGTAGGACATGTGGAGGGCTTTGTTGAAGAGAAGAGAGGAGAGGGTAAGATGTGTGTTTACAGCCAAGTTTAATGTATGTAGTAAGGTTATATTAGGAAAGTAATTTAGTTTGGTTGTAATTGGTTTCGAACCAGGTTCTAGGAGGGAATTTCGAATGAGCTTTAGGTTGTGGTACAATAGGCATTGGTGGATGGTAACTAGGGTTTAGGGAACTTAACTAAATTTAGTTCAAGTGTTTTGTTACTTAGAAAATATTTAAGAGTTTATATTTATGTAGAAATCCGAATTATATAAGAAATCGAATGGTGCTTATGAAGGTTGTAAATCATGCTTAGTATGGTTGTACTATAATTTAGAGCATGAGAAAAATATAGTTTTAACATTTTAATAATTTATAAAAATTATTTGTTAAGTTTTATTATGTTAAAAGGTAATTAAATGGAGTTTATAGTTTTTGTGCATTAGGCACTTGTACCTTGGGCTAAAAGACTTGTAAAAATATTTAAGGAGTTTAGGAAAAAGAATTTATAAAAGTTATGCATGAATGGTTTGTACTTTATGCTTTTAAAAATAACTATAAATGGGATTTTTATAAAGATTTTGTAAATAAATGATTTCATGCATAAAAGACTTGTACTCTAGCTTAAATAACTTGTAAACTTAATATTTTGTAAAAATATTGTATAAATAATTTAGGGTTTGTGAAATGAATACATAAAATCATGGTTTTATGAATTTAGGGTTTTATCGGGAACTAAAATAGAATTAGGGTTTCTGGTGTTTTGGTAACTTGTATATTAGCTCAGATAAGTTGTACTTTTATGTTCTAGGGTTTAGTTGTTCATATTTGATGTTGTGATGAATTTTAGGGTTTCTTAGAAACTCTATATAGATAATGAATGTTTTGTTTGTATGTTCGTTAAGGATTTATCGTAAAATGGTAAATGGTATTTTGTAATGTTTTCATATAAATATGTTTATGAAATAAACATTAGATTCGTTAGGTTGGTCTGTGTAGGAGCACGTTTATCAGGGATGTGAGTTACGTCACATAAGATAGGAGATACAATCAAATAAATAATAATAATAAAAAAATTATACGTGGAAAAAGGATAATTATTCTGAGTGCATTATTATTATAACGTGGGATTTTCACAGTGGTTACACATTCTTAAAGAATAGCAAAGCTCACCGCTCTTTTGCCAAACGAACACTAAAAATCAAAAAGCTCATTGCTCACCGTCCATCGCTCCAAAAAGCTCTGCGCCAAACATAGCCTAAACATTTAACTTCCAATTAACTTATTGGGTATGTTTGGCATGGAGCGGTGTGGAGCTTTCTGGAACGGTGAGTAATGGCCATTTTAGTTTTTAGTAGTCGTTTGGCAAAGGAGAAGTGATCTTTGCTTTTCTTTAGGAATGTTCATTTTTTCAATGCTTCTTTAAGAAGCGGTGAGAGGTGAGCTGTGTGGCTACTACTCACAGCTACTGCTCATTGTTGTTGCTCACTGCTACTTTTAACAAACACACCCATTGTTTATCAAATTAACTTTTTTAACGAAGTTTTTATTTTTAACTATATTTGACAAATTCATAATAGTTGCACTTATCTTTGTTTGACTATTTGATTTTCTTTAAATTTAATAACTGTTAATCGTTAAGTAAAACTCATTACACCATTACATCGAGCATGAATCATCTTTCATTAGTGGGCCACTTTTATTACTTTCGACGAACTTTATTTTTTCGAGTTTCTTTGTAAGTGTTGAAATTTACGCATTGAAAATTCACACATGATTTGTGATTTGAAATTTAAAACTCACATGAAAAATCACATGTGATTTCGTAATGTGTAATAATTGATATTCATAAAAAAGTGAAATAAAGGTTTATCAAAGTTCCCTTCTATTGAAAGATCATAATTTATCCATTTGATCTTTGTTTTTTGTTGATCGTAACGAATTCACCTCATTTTAACTCAAAGTGCCCTTGTCATGTTTCATTTTCATTTTCTTTCTTTTTCTTCTTTAATTTTAACTCGAGAACACAGTGTTAGAATGAACTCTTATTTTAATTGTAACAATTAAGGTGTTTGCAGGTTAGATAAGTTCAAGTAGGAAAAGTATATATGATCAACCCGAAACTGGTGGCGAACATTCAAAAATCAAACTGTAATTTTTTATTTAAGGTAAAAAAATTAAGTGATATTTGATTGCTTAATTTACTCACGTCAAAATATTTTATTGCTTTATTTACGGGTTTTAATAGCTATCTTGCAAATCATGTGTTTGGAATCACAACTATTATAAAAAATAACAATTAAACAAACAAAATATAGTTTCGCAATTAGTTTTTAAAGTAGTAATATCTTGTAAAAGAAGCTAATTTCTAAAAAATTTAAATATGTTTGTTCGTTGCTAACCTTTTAACATGTGCAAAAATGCAAATAAAAGATGGTGAAAACTCGAATACATTATCATACTGAAAACGCTTCCAATTGTTTTCTTTAAATAAATAAAGATTTGCTATTGAACATTGACTAAAATAAGACATTCTAAAAAAATTCAAACGCAATTCATGCGGCATTCTAAAGAATTCATAAGCAACTCCATAACTGAATCATGACTTATTCAAACAATTTCTTTTCCATGTGCCAACCAACTCGAACCTGACCTGTTTAACAAATGTTTTAGATGTGCCGACTCGAACACGACACAAAAGCTATTTAGACTCAACCTGAACCTTTTAATTTTCATGTCCGTCTCAGGTCGTGTTTCGTGTCGTATCATAAATTTTCACCCCTGCTAAATACATTAAACTTTATATTTTAACTTAACACACATGATATTAACTATACTATACAATAGCACGTAAACCCATTAATGTTTATAGTTTAACATTAATATAGCAAATTAACCTTCAAGCGCATTAACTCTACAATTGTACTCTCATATATCATTTTTCTTACTATCGCTAGCATCTTTTTATTAGAGAATCATATTTTCATGAATATTTATTTCGTGGATACAAAAAAAAAAAAATAATAATAATAAAAAAATAATAAATAAAAATTACACTCACTACAACGCGTAAGCAAAAATATTTTGTTTCATAAAAAACTAATGTTTTTTTCTTTTAAGTAAGGCTTATTTTTACACTTTTTTGCATGAAGCATGGTACCATCTGCTATATATCTTAATGTAGGTACGAACACAATAGATGCAAGAAGCACATAATAAGAAAAATTGTATAGACATTTACTTGTTAAACAGTTATTTATATGCATTCTGCATAAATGCGTTATAATATATAATAGTTTGTCTCTTGAGGAATTCATTTAGTATTAAAAATCAGTCCAAAAGCTTATATCGATATCATCGTGCAACTACATATGGCAAAGACATGCCAATTTATAACATTGTATAGAAAGTACAATAACGCTAAACTAAAGATATATAAGAAGTTACCAATTATCAGAATCAATAATCTAACTAAATTGGTCGCGCGTTTACAAAAACCACGTATGATATGATCGATATGCTTCTAAACATATTCTTCAGTTGTGTTGTTGAACCCACTTTGCACCTGTGTTATACGAAAAAAAAAAAAATCATAGTGATGATTAAATTGTTGACATCAGAATCATAATGTTGTCTACATAGAAAGTTAGGTTAGCATACAATCCAAAAACTTGAGATTACATATGTGACACAAACTTTGAAGATTGAAGATTAATGAAACGAATAATATGGATGACTGAAAAAATGTATCCATATGATGCTTATTAAATACTAATAATTCTAGATGATGTGAAATTCAAATGAGCACCATATATATGTTAGGAAAGGTTGAATATCGGAAAAACTCTTCGAAGAAACTTCATGAGTTTTGGTTGTTATTTCAAAACTTAAATGATCTCCCATAATATTAAGGGTTTTCAAAAATGCTTACTGACGGAATTAATGTGCAAGACTTTTATTAGATGTAGGCAAAAACTCTTATTCAAGAACACTTAATGTGCATATGCATAATGATGCGTGGTTTTGCGACATTACAACAGGTTTTACCTCTCGAGGGATCTCGAGAAGCTTGCAATCCCCACCAGGCAGTGTACCTGACCGATGTAGTATAGTGAAGTGGCAAGTACTAGGGGATTGATCGTTCAACTCAAAGAATAGTGTTCGTTAGGATTGAAATTTATCTACTAGGTCTAGAGGTGAGGGATGATTCTTTTTGTATTTTTATATTTTATGGAAAGCAAGTAAATATCTCGGGTTTTGGAAGGAGAGGCGGAATTAGTTGCTAATCAACTAACCCAAAAACTACTACTTAAACTAATGTGAAGGAAAGTAAACTAGGGTTCTACAAGGGAAGTGAAGCATGTCTACCTATGATATGTTACTCCTTGCTAGCTATCCAATTCTACCTATTGAATTGTCACACCTTGTTTTAATTGACGGGTTGTATTCCTTAATACCAATCGTGGGGTGGCGTACGTACTTCCCCAACTCTATAAGCTCCTACTTCACTCCTATGTCGAGCCGGCTAAGAAGCTCCTAACATGGGATCACTAGAATTCACTCATGCATTAAATACAACCAAATAAACCTAGTACGCATTGGTTCATGTTTCTTAAGACGTTCAAGCAAGTTACCGTATAGGAGGTTAGCCATTTTTCTTAAGCCTAACATCGATATCACCCAATCAAACAAGAGACAATAGGAAACAAGAATTATAAGCTAAACCAATAAGATCTATTGAAGTGTCACACCTTTATTGATGACGATAGACACATACATCAACAAGGAATCAATAAGATCTAATTAATTATATACAAGTTTCACACAATCATAAGTAGACACAAGGTGAATTAGCAAAGCATGATCAATGAAGGGCAAACAACCATAATAATGAAAGACATAATTAAGTTAGAATCAACAAACCAATATTTGATGTTTATGAAGTGATTGAAACCCTCTAAGTTGCTGGAAAAACACATACCTAAACCCTAGAATCGGACTTAGGGTTTAGGGCTTGCAAATAATGAAGTTATAAGGTTATATTTATAGGTAACTTTCTGTCGGCCCGATCTGACGGCGTCAGCCCAAAAACTTGACGGCGTCAGATCCCCTTTTTCACCAAATTGTAGATTTCTTCGTCCCGAATCCGTGGCCTTTTGAATCACCTAAATCCGAGTTCGTATGAGGATTTTATGGCCAAAACAGTAACAGCTACTCCGCGCGCGAGTTGTGATTGTCTTGATTAACTTGTGGCGGTTTCACTAAGGTTCCTTCTCGTGTAAGAATACTTTGACGCCGTCACTCTATATCATCTGACGTCGTCAGGTCTATGATCCTGACGCCGTCACCTTCAAAAATCCTCTGGCCCGTCTCTCTTTAACTTAACACTTGACGGCCTACATCCATTAACACGTGACGCCGTCAGACTTCCTATGTAAAACTTTCTGGCGCGTCACGTGTATAATTCCACCACTTTCATCTTCAAGTGACGGCGTCAGCATCCAAAGCCTGACGCCGTCAGGTGTAAAATCCTGACTTTCCTTGGTCTTTTTGTTTTCTTCATTCTTGAGCATAAAAACGTCCAAAAAGCTCCAAAATGCTTCATATTCCAGAAATCACGTCCCAAGTACCTAAAATGAGAAAAGAAACGATTTAGGGCAATATTTGATCATATAATCGCGGATTAGGGCTTAAATGACCCCCTAAAAGCGGTACACTTTTCGCTTCATCAAATATCCCTACACTTGGGATTTGCTTGTCCTCAAGCAAATGAGCTTTTCCACCAATTGAAATACAAGTTAGGGGTCATTTAACATTAATATAAAAGTAGTTACAACAAATGATCATTCCACCTTGGTCAAAATAAGCACGGAAATTATACACTAGCACCTCACAATAAGTGTTTGGATACTCTCATCCCTCGGGTGTTGTAAATTTATATATCATAAATGGAAATGGAAGAATATCGCTCACTACCTGTCATAGAAAATAGATTACCATAGGCTTGGGAAAGGATCACGCCTCTACCACTTTTGGCGTAAGCACCTAGGATAAACTATCAAAGAGGTCTTTACAAAGGGTTATAACGTTAGGTGTAGGGATAAGGAAAACACGGTTTGTTGGATAAGGATATTTTTACTGGTGGCAAGTCAATCATCTTGGTCAATTACATGTAGAATGAGGCGTTGCTAAGCCAAGACTCGACTCAACTTAAACTAATCACGAACTAATAAACATAGAACAAAACAAAACATAAATAAAAGATAGAGGCGGATGGTAGTCCGTATGCTTTTTTTTTTTTTTTTTTTTTTTTTTTTTTTTTTTTTTTTTTTGCATACACTCTTGCCCTACCATCCAAAACAATACATCACTAGGGATTCTTTGTACCATCCCTACACTTGAACTTTTACATACTTTACATAAAATTATTCTAATGACTCGAATCAAGATAATCGAAACATTTGGAGTACTTTAAAATATTAACGTACATATGGGGGTAATAAATGATGTTCTTCCCCATTACTCCATTACACTAGTACTTTACCCATAAGTCCCAATCATCCCAAAACAATATGTACAAGGATATGACTTGACTTAGCAACCATGTAATCAATTAGATAATTAACTAAGGGTTTAAACAAATGTTGTCACAATAATGCACTAAAGATGAGTGCACACAAGGTAGGCTAAGGCGATTTGGGTGTACATTTAAGTGGGGTGTAAACAAATTCTTCCTTTAAGTAAAATGCTTAAAGGTCGAAATGAAAAGATAGGCTCTGAGGGGTGTACTAGGGGTATCGTGTACTAAAAATGAGTACAACACAAAGGGTGTGGGAGAATTACTTGACCAATGTAGCCAATGTAATTATAACAAAAACACAGGTGTAAAACAATGGGTTAATCCTAATGCCTCTTATCATGTAGTCAATCCTAACTACACGAATGTAGTCTCACTAGCGGTCTCGGTATGCATCACAAACGCAAGTTCTAGAATCTATAAACTACCGGTACACTCATAAGCACCAACAATGAATGCTTTTTCCTAAAGATCTAAAGGCGAACCTCACATATTTGGGGTGGAAATTTTTGAGTGGTATGGTTTTTGTGCTAGTCATACAATTCCCTGTCCATGAGACGCTTATTAAAATCAAAGTTTCACTCCTATATGTTGTAAAAAATTTTAAATTTGGTGCTAAAATTACCCTAACCAATATTTCTCTTGGCTTTATTACACATTCACTATTAAACAAAACAAAAATCAAGCGAAGTTGTAGTTTCTAAGGCATCCTAATTTACCCTCCCTACACTTAATCCGAACATTGTCCCCAATGTTCTAGACAAAAGATGTAAAAGTAAAAATAAATGAGAATGGAAGAAACTAATACTCCCCTGATTCGCTCGGTATGGATGATGTGATAATATGGTTAAATCTCCCTCCAAGAGAATGAACATGATAAGCTTCACTCCAGAAATATAATCATCCTATTGATGTGTTGCACGTACATCTTCTTATCCAATAATACCTGTAACCAACAAACACAAAAACCAAAGCATCAAACCGAACAAAGAAAAACCACAACTAGATGTATTTCCAGACTTAGAAATAAAAACAAAACAAAGCAATAAAAGGATAGGATACTTGCGGGATGACTTACAAATAGGGACTCATAAAACATGTCCACAAGTATTGACACATAAACAAGATAGAATACATGCTAATCATGAATTGTGAATTTTCCATGTTCGAATTTTGTTCTTTTTAACAAAATATAAACTTTCCTACACTTATCTTTTTTGTAAAATACCTTTATATGCAATTAAGACGAGGTTAAAAACAAGATAAAGCATTTTCACAAATTATTCGAAACATGAAAATTGAACAATTATGATTAAGCATATATGACACAAACAAACATATAAAATAAAAACATCAAACAATTAAAAACATGGGTTGCCTCCCAAGAAGCGCTTGTTTTTGTTCGAGTCACGAGCCTGACTCTACCCTTATTTAACGGAAATAGGGGAGGTTTTCCCTACACTTAGGATTAAGTGTGGGTGAAAGTAGCGATACACACCCTTAGGGTGGAAATATGCCACGTGAGGTGAAGGGGGTGAGTGAATGGCTTCCTTCATCCTAAAACTACCTGGATAATAAGGGTTGATGGGTGGGTCGGTTCCTCTTGTGTCTCCTAGAAATATATCTAAGGATGGAAAGTTGTGTAAAGGTTGAGGTTCCGGTTCATCAACACTAGGAAATTCCCTGGAACTAAGAGTAAGGTTATCACTATAGGTATTCAAACCTATATCCTCTAGTGGTGCTTGGTCCAAGGGTTCTACCTCCATTGGGATTCCTAAAGTTTCTTCTACTTCTTCCGGGTAAGTCACGGGTGGTGTGTGTGCCTCAAGTGATGGTAGGACTTGTGGGGTACTTTGTGGGCTTGGATTATCCACCTCATCCTCCATTTTATCTAGATTACCTATGTGTTTGTTTTGTACTATGATGTTACATGACATCCACTTAGGTATCCCAAAATAGTCATCCCCAGACAAACTTGTTTCATGATCCTTGGAATTTGTGGTCAATTGACTTGTACTAACGTTTGTTGGGTTGTCTACTCTATAATAATACTGGGCACAATCTTCAATGGCATCCCATGCTTCTTCAGCATTTAATTCCCTAAAGTCCCTATTGGCAAAATCGTTAATGCACATTTGGTCATATCGGTCGACACGATCGTAAAAGATTTGGGTTAGGGATGCTAAATCGAAGCTATGATGAGGGACTATTCGGAGTAAGTTTTTAAAACGAGTCCATGCATCATATATGGGTTCATCTCGATATTGGTTGAACATCAAGATGTCATTAGGGGCAAATGGATTTCATGGTCGGTAGTATGGTGGGTTCGCGTACTCCATATTGGTGAACGGAAGAGTCAATGGAAAGGTTTTTACGAACAAAGACACAAAGAAAAGATAGACTACTAGAAAGCTAATAAAAAGAAAATAAAAATCTCACTAGATAGGAATCTAATGAGTAGACCAAATAAAAATAAATTTCAACCTAAGCAATAACTACTCCCCGGGCTGCGGCGCCAAAAACTTGATGCGTGGTTTTGCGACCTTACAACAGGTTTTACCTCTCGAGGGATCTCGAGAAGCTTGCAATCCCCACCAGGCAGTGTACCTGACCGATGTAGTATAGTGAAGTGGCAAGTACCGGGGGATTGATCGTTCAACTCAAAGAATAGTGTTCGTTAGGCTTGAAATTTATCTACTAGGTCTAGAGGTGAGGGATGATTCTTTTTGTATTTTTATATTTTATGGAAAGCAAGTAAAAATCTCGGGTTTTGGAAGGAAAGGCGGAATTAGTTGCTAATCAACTAACCAAAAAACTACTACTTAAACTAATGTGAAGGAAAGTAAACTAGGGTTCTACAAGGGAAGTGAAGCATGTCTACCTATGATATGTTACTCCTTGCTAGCTATCCAATTCTACCTATTGAATTGTCACACCTTGTTTTAATTGACGGGTTGTATTCCTTAATACCAATCATGGGGTGGCGTACGTACTTCCCCAACTCTATAAGCTCCTACTTCACTCCTATGTCGAGCCGGCTAAGAAGCTCCTAACATGGGATCACTAGAATTCACTCATGCATTAAATACAACCAAATAAACCTAGTACGCATTGGTTCATGTTTCTTAAGACGTTCAAGCAAGTTACCGTATAGGAGGTTAGCCAGTTTTCTTAAGCCTAACATCGATATCACCCAATCAAACAAGAGACAATAGGAAACAAGAATTATAAGCTAAACCAATAAGATCTATTGAAGTGTCACACCTTTATTGATGATGATAGACACATACATCAACAAGGAATCAATAAGATCTAATTAATTATATACAAGTTTCACACAATCATAAGTAGACACAAGGTGAATTAGCAAAGCATGATCAATGAAGGGCAAACAACCATAATAATGAAAGACATAATTAAGTTAGAATCAACAAACCAATATTTGATGTTTATGAAGTGATTGAAACCCTCTAAGTTGCTGGAAAAACACCTACCTAAACCCTAGAATCGGACTTAGGGTTTAGGGCTTGCAAATAATGAAGTTATAAGGTTATATTTATAGGTAACTTTCTGTCGGCCCGATCTGACGGGTCAGCCCAAACACTTGACGGCGTCAGATCCCCTTTTCACCAAATTGTAGATTTCTTCGTCCCGAATCCGTGGCCTTTTGAATCACCTAAATCCGAGTTCGTATGAGGATTTTATGGCCAAAACAGTAACAGCTACTCCGCGCGCGAGTTGTGATTGTCTTGATTAACTTGTGGCGGTTTCACTAAGGTTCCTTCTCGTGTAAGAATACTTTGACGCCGTCACTCTATATCATCTGACGTCGTCAGGTCTATGATCCTGGCGCCGTCACCTTCAAAAATCCTCTGGCCCGTCTCTCTTTAACTTAACACTTGACGGCCTACATCCATTAACACGTGACGCCGTCAGACTTCCTATGTAAAACTTTCTGGCGCGTCACGTGTATAATTCCACCACTTTCATCTTCAAGTGACGGCGTCAGCATCCAAAGCCTGACGCCGTCAGGTGTAAAATCCTGACTTTCGTTGGTCTTTTTGTTTTCTTCATTCTTGAGCATAAAAACGTCCAAAAAGCTCCAAAATGCTTCATATTCCAGAAATCACGTCCCAAGTACCTAAAATGAGAAAAGAAACGATTTAGGGCAATATTTGATCATATAATCGCGGATTAGGGCTTAAATGACCCCCTAAAAGCGGTACACTTTTCGCTTCATCACATAAACATTCCAAGACAACAAAATCAACAGTGATTAAATAAAATGTGTAATAAAATTTTCCAACAAAGAAGATAAAGAAGCAAAATAATTTCATGTGATACTGGTTTACGAGCCTGCAAGATCAAAACAAAAATAAAAGTTTGATCAAAACAAAAACAAATTACCTTAGGAAAATATTGATAGCGAATGCAATATCATAGATGATAAACATTGGTTAGGCTTTAAGAAATGGGAGAGGCGGATGAAAAAAGTGGAGGGAGGATCCGGTGATTTTCTTTGTTTTATGAAGAGGGTCCGAAAATGTTGCTTCTTCCTTTGAAAGATTTGACATTTTCAATTGTCATCCAAAATAAAGTCATACTTGTTTAATGCCTATCGAAAATAATGTTAAGTTAAAATTGTTATAGCAAAATGACTATTTTAGACACTCTAGAATTTCAGCATTACTTTTTAATAGGGGCATTTAACGTCTTTTTGAAGTGCTGTATATTAGTAAGTATAGATTAATTTTGCTTTTTCTTTTACCAGAAATACCACATGCCCTATTTCTTGATGAACACCAATTGTTCAATGAAATGGTTATCTGATTTTTTATTTTATTTTATTTTATTTTTTATTATTATTATTTTTTTGCCTAAATGAAAATTTACAGATTGCTGCTGGTCCAAGCTATGCACTTGCTTTCACAAGTAACAGGAGGGTCAAGCCTGTCCGAAATACCTATAAATCTCAGGTAAGATCTTTGCAATTTACATTACATATTTAACAAGTATAGTTATGAGTTCAAATTCCATCGTTAAAGGAGCATCGTCTCCACAAAGGCATACTTGCGGATACTTATCTGTATCGTTCAAATTTATTCTAACAGAAAGGGTACGAAGAAACTAAAATGTTATTCTAATGACATAGTTCTATGTTTTCGCAGGTCAACGTGTACATGCAGTAAGCTAAATTTGGATGATGGTGATGGTTATGATTTATGAGCAACTTAACAGAGGTAAACCATATTGCATATCTTATTTCCTCTTTGGTATATTTGTTAAATCTTCCTTTTAGCTTCAATGTGTTTGTTATGATTTTTTGACCGCCGAATTATACAATCAAATCATAGTTGAACGGCATTTATTGATTTTTTGTTTGTCAATTTCTGATTTTCCATAAGCGCTGATAACATCGGCAATGTGTGCAACAAGCATAAAGTAAGCGCACTATAGCCATAAGCAAATCGTGTTGTAAATGCAACCGATGGTTGTGAAGATGCGAGCGGTGTGGCTGTTGGTTCAAGTATTGCAAGGGACGCTACGTCGGTTCAGGGTAGTGTCTACTTCGAAAGTAAGTGCTTCCGTGTGTATCATGTTTTATCCATTTTCTGTATTTTGGTTGTCGGTGTAGGTACTGCTGCAAACTCAGGAAACGTTCCTATTCCACGGTAAACCGATGGCAGCAACAGTTATTCGGGTGCACGAGATTAGTGTTTCTGTGACCCTTTGTGTTATTTCATATTTGCGTAACAATATACTTAATACTTTTGCGCGTACTAATTTTTACTTAACTGCTGTTATTGTAGATAATGATCAGAGGCCACCCAGTAATGGCGCCACTTCCCGCCTGAACGTTGAACAATGGTGTTGTACAGGACAAGGTTAAGTATATTGTTTACGTTTATTAAAGAAATGTTTGTGTAGCCCTGTTTTTAGGAGACGCTTAAAAAAGTATGGAAACTGTTTCTGTTAAGGATCATCAAAATCAACAAAGCAATGCTGTAATTTTTCACTCCTATCCACAATGTGAATGAACTTTTTTGACATATCTTGGTGTGAGTAGGTGTATGTTAAAATATCACTTTTGATTTGATTAGATATCCTGGAGTGTAGCAAGAGTTAGGCATTATAGTATGTTAAGCACTTTACAAGGTTTCCACTGATTTGATTGGATATCCTGTAGTATATATCACCCTCGGATTTTTATATTTTTTTTAGTTAATGGTAATCCATAATTACCCGCGTCCAAACATTATGGCAGCTATCATTTCTTGCTTTGTTCAATGATTTTTAGCAATTGCTATACGCATTCATGTAACAACGCGTCTTCATATTCTTAGCTTTCATTTATTCTTATCATTGTTTTCTAATGGTAAATTTGGTCCTCTGATATCATAAAACACACACACACAAAATATGAAGACAACGCGTCTTCATATTCTTAGCTTTCATATGAAGACTTTTGTGGAAAGCCATGCTATCATGCCTTTCCACAAAAGGCCAATAACTCAAAAGTCTTCATATTTTGCTTGATATACTTATAACTAGCATTATATTGAATATGAGTACTAAGTATTTTTTTTTGACAGGTGGCATTGGCATCGTAACAAAGCCTTTCATAGGCAGAGTAAGCGAGGCTCGATTAGGAATGTAGCAAAGGAATTTATGGACAGTGGATGCCACGAGGCTAGAGCTTGAACCAGATAGGACTGCACCTAAAAATGTTGTCTTACAAGGTTAGTCTTTGTTTTTTAAGGCACAGATAGTCTATTTGCATCATATTTCAGTTTTAACACATTTAGTTATCGATACTTACAAGTTACACCGACCCATGGTGTGTAAATAATTAAGTTTTGGCATCAATATTTTCTCTAGCTCCATCGATATGCGGCGTTTGATTTATAAATGAAAAACAAACTTATATCTTTGCATTTAGATAGAACTTCCAGAATCGGCCCGCACAAAAAAAAAAAAAAAAAAAAAAAGGCCTGCCCGCAACGCGGCGGCCGGCGCTATTCTCGTGGATTATAAATATCATTAAGTGGATTTAGTTGGTAGTTGCGGGCGGCGGCCGGCGCCATTCTCGTGGATTATAAATATCATTAAGTGGATTTAGTTGGTAGATACACCTATTCATGATGTGCAAATCCTTAACCTTATACTAGCCAACTGGGCCGGTCCACGAGCTGCTCAACTAAATAGGTACACCCTATTAATGGTCTGGGCTTCTTTTTTTTTTTTTTTTTTTTTTAAATTCAAAGTTTATATTGCTCTATTTTTTATGCCTAATAATATCTCACAGTTGGGTCATATTTTCATTATGCTATTTTGGCAACATCAGACAAGTTGCGTACGTCAGACATGCAACAAATTTATCCCTAAGAGCAGTCGGTGTGGGCTCGCCACCACCTCGCCACGGTAAAATGGCTGGCTCGCTGTGGCTCGCCGACACACCTGCGTAGCTCGCCACCGCTCGCCATCTTGCATCTACTCGTCTGCACGGCGAAGCAAATTTGTGTCCTTTTCGCCTTTGTGTGTCAGAAATAAACGTTTGATAATGTTTAAAAATTAAAATCGTCCGTTTTTTTAGTGTGTGTATGAACTGTGTGTGAGTGTGTGTTTGATGAGATGAAGACGAAGGTATTAGGGTGAGAGATTAGGTTTGACTATGTTAGGGTAGTGTATAATTTTGGGCTGGACTTAATTGGGCTCGACACATACTAATAAGTTTGGGTTATATACAATTGACAGAACTTATAATTTTGGGTTGCTTATTATTTTTTTTAAGTGTTTTTGTTTTTTTTGTATGTTTTTTTTATTTATTTTTTATTTTTTTTATTTATTTTTATTTTTTTTATTTGTTTGTTTTGTATTGTATTTTAATTTTAATGAATGAATTTTATGTTATTTGAAAAATTGAATAAAAAAAATAAAATAAGAAGTGGTTGGACCCAAATGAGTAAGTTGTAGGTAGTTGTGATATGGAAGGGTTGCAGAAAGAGGTTTGTTATAGTGATGTGCCACCCCGTGAGAACCAAATGAGGAGATAAAATTCCTCACCACACCTATTGCTCTAAAGCGGAAAATAATTAATTAGTTATAGTTGCCAAATTATAATTAAGTGTTTCGTGTATGAAATAGATGCATATTATTTATTAGGTTAAAATTTTAACTTATAAATAGTAATGGAAGAAAAATATATAGATGCAAAGTATAATATTTAAAGAATAGAGTATGGTAAATTAGTAATTTGACAGTGAAATTATTGGGCTAATAGTAAAACCAAACTGGTAAATGGATATATTACTATACATTGGAACGGTTGGACCAAGAGTTTAACCAAACATGTAACTATTTTTACTATCAAACAATATGTTTGGATACAAATCTTCTTATAACATGATTTTCACTAGAGAAAAACAAGCTTAAGTTTAATAAACATATTTTTTTTTTTACATAGAAATGAAAGGAAAAAAATATGGTACTTTATCTAAACGGGTAAACAGGGCATCCAAAAACCATTTCTAACCCTTTTCCTTACCACCCTAAATATGCACTTAGTGATTTTGAGCTAAACCTCTTTTGAGGACGTCAACTACTTCCACTATCGAGAAACAAAATAGTTTATATATCAAATTCTCATAGTAACTCATAAATTGTACTAGTCACCTCCGAAAAAATAACAGCAACATCTTTATGAATCTTATGGTTGGGACTTTAAGTCAATTTAGTTACATGTTAGTATTTGTTAGTTGGAGTTAACAAACATAATTTGTGAGGAACAGAGGCACACGCAGGATGATAAAACAATGCAGTCGACACAATTACAGAAGTTAAAATAATGACAGCAAACAACTCAGTTGCCAGGTAACACGCAAACTTTTATTGAAGAAATCTTAACTCAAAAACTTCAATTGATACAATACAAAGATAAATCCCTACCCTTCACGGTATATATAGACTAACCAATACACGTTAGACTATAACTAGGATTGTATTAAACCTAACCTAAATCAACAAGGATTACTTCACTTTAGGATAAACTTTGGATGAGTTGGACTAACACTACAACTAGGATTCTGAAGTCTGATCCACGCCATAACAGCCACAATCATTCTTCAGGAATTCATCAACAATCACTCCCTGAATTTCTGAGTCGAAGAGGGTAACTCTTGCACACCAAGTAGATCACGCATCTCCTTGAACTTGATCTTTGCCAACGCCTTTGTCAATATATCCTCTCTTTTTTCACTGTCGGATATATGCTCAACGGCTACTTCATTTTTTTCAACACACACTCTCGAATATAATGAAATCGGGACTTTATATGCTTGGTTTTCTTGTGATACACCGGGTTCTTTACTAAGGCAATCGCTGAAGTGTTATCAACTTTTAGCATCACTCTCTGCGGTTGTCTTCCAGTCACTTCACTTATCAACTCTCGCAGCCAAATAGCTTGACAAGCTGCTGAACTGGCAGCTATATATTCAGCCTCACATGAAGATAGCGCTACCGTACTCTGCTTCTCTGAACACCAAGTAATTGGTGCAGAACCATAGTAAAGCACAAGACCCGTTGTACTCCGACCATCATCAGCATCAATATTATAACTACTATCACTGTAGCCACATAGCACACCCTCTGCTTTTCTCGGATAAACAATCCCATAACTCGCGGTACCTTTCAAGTATCGAAGAATTTGTTTAATGGCTACCGAATGACTTTGTCTTGGACTTTGCATGTATCGACTCACAATGCCAACTGAATACGCGAGATCCGAACGTGTCTGAAGTAAATAGCGTAAACACCCGACTATTTTTCGATAACCGGTTGCTTCAACTTCTGTTTCATCTTCAGCTTTTGATAATTTCAAGTTCGGATCCATTGGAACAAGAACCGGATTACAATCATGCAAACCTGCTTCTTTTAAGATCTTCCACGCATATGCTTCTTGCTTGATTTTAATTCCGTTCGCGCCTTGTGTAACTTCAATACCCAAATAATAAGTCAACTTTCCAAGATCTGACATATCAAACCATTTCGCCATCTCTTTCTTGAACTCATTAATAATCGACAAACTTGAACCTATAACAAATAAGTCATCAACATACACGGCTAAGATTAATAAGGAACTACCTACAATCTTTCGATACACGGCTTGTTCTTTAGTACACCGATGAAACTTTAACGCCTTCAACATTGAGTCTAGCTTCATATTCCAAGCCCTCGGTGCTTGCCTTAACCCGTACAAAGCTTTAGAAAGCTTATAAACCTTGTGACTTTCTCTCGGCTTCTCGAATCCTTCCGGTTGAGTTACATACACTTCTTCCTCCAAATCACCATTTAAAAACGCTGTTTTAACATCTAAATGGTGTATTTCCCAACCTTCCACGGCTGCAAGGGAAATTAGAAACCGGATCGTCTCGATTCGCGCAACCGGTGCAAAAACTTCATCAAAGTCAATACCTTGTTTCTGCACATTCCCCTTTGCTACAAGTCTCGCTTTAAATTTATTAATAGTTCCATCCGCATTCTTCTTTATTTTGAAAACCCACTTCAAACCAATTGGTTTAACGCCTTTCGGTAAATCAACTAGCCTCCATGTATGGTTCCGCTCAATCGAATTAATTTCTTCTCGCATTGCTTTCACCCATTCCCCTTTTAACTTTGCTTCGCCAAAATTACTCGGTTCATCATCAATTAAAAGCAACTCGCAAGAATTTAATTCATAATCATTATATTTAACTGGTACAACTGATTTGCGAGTAGAACGCCTAACCTGAGGTTCGCTTTCTGAACTGTTTGACTGACCAGACTCGTTTGGGCCTGAACCGGGCTGATGAGCTGTTACTGTTCACATCACTTGAGCCTGATGGGCTGTTATTATCAGAGGCAACATTCGCTGATATAGAACCACTGAATTTGTACTGTTGGAATTAATAGAACCAACATCAACTATATTACCCCAACTCACAATAAAATTCCCAGGTTCTAAATCTTTCTCAGCTTGTGATTTTTTCCAGTTCCACCCCCTTGACTCGTCAAACTCAACATCTCTATTAACAACAATTTGTCTTGAAATTGGATCATATAATCGGTACCCTTTGGATCCGGGTTCACTTCCAAGATGTACCAACATTTGGGACCGATCATCTAACTTTTGGACACCCGTTACCACCTTCGCAAAGGCTATACAACCAAACACTCGCACGTGTTCCAAATTTGGTTGTTTGCCTTTGTATTTTTCATATGGAGTCACTCCCACTAATGCACGCGTAGGAGTTCGGTTTATCTAGTAGGTCGCATGCCTCACCGCCTCACCCCATAAATAATTTGGAACTCTCATAGCCTTCATAATGCTCCGAACCATCTCCATAAGTGTTCGGTTTCGTCGCTCGACCACGCCATTTTGTTGTGGCGTATAAGGCGTTGTCAAATGCCTAATTACGCCTTCTTCATCACAAAAACGGTTGAATGCACGGGAAGTAAACTCGCCACCTCTATCGGTTCGCAAGGTCTTGAGTAGATTTCCCGTTTGTTTTTCCACCATCGCCTTGAACAACTTTATTGTCTCGAACGCTCCACTTTTCTCCTTCAACATGTAAGTCCACATATATCTTGAAAAGTCATCGATCAAAACTAAAATATAACGGTTACCTTTCAAGGTCGATGGGGAGATTGGTCCACATAAATCACCATGGACCAATTCTAGAGTTCTTGATGCTCGAAAAGACGCCTTCTTTGGGAATGGTTTTCGTGTTTGCTTTCCAACCATACACGCTTCACAAACTTTGTTCTCGTGACGTATCTTTGGAACTCCTAAAGCCATCCCATTCATTTGTTCCAAGGTCTTGAAACTTGCATGCCCGAGTCTCGCGTGCCATAACCATGAATCTTCATTGATTTTTGCCATAGGACAAACGGGAGTACCCACATTCAACTTTACCTTGTACATGCGGTTTTTCGAGCGAGCAACACGTATTAATAATTTTCCTCCACTATCAAACATTGTAAGAAAATTATCTTTCATCCGAATTTCACATCCACATTCGGTTGCTTGACCCAAGCTAATCACGTTACTTTTCAAATCCGGAATGTAATAGACATCGGTTAATATTTTTTGTTCACCGGTTTTTCCCATAAATATAATCGACCCTTTTCCTTTAATCGTCACACGCGAACCATCACCAAACTTCACAGTACCTGTTATCCGCTCGTTTAACTCCGCAAAATAACTTCGGCATCCCGTCATGTGGTTGCTAGCTCCGTTATCAAGATACCAAGAATCTTCTTCACTAGAATCGGCTTCAAGTTTCTTGGGCAAAACCTTTTCTTCGTTCAAAAATATTGTTTCTTGAACGGTCTTCATCATGAAAAACGTTGCATCAACCCCATTGTCTTGTTCTTCAGCTTGTGTCAAGTTCGCCTCTTGTTTCTGGAATCGATCTGGACACTTAGAAACGAAGTATCCATATTTATCACACCGGTAACATTTAATCCCCGATAAATCACGCCTTTTATTCGTCTGCTTTCCATTATCTTGGGTTTGCTTTCCATTATCTTTGGTTTTATCTTGCTTTTGACCGAGGTTTTGGGTGTTACCCCTTCCACGGCCTCGACCTCGCGACGTGTTGGATCCTTGACCTCGACCCCTACCAGAACCACGTCCATAGTTAGAAGAAGATTCAGTTTTAGAGAGCATTAACTTACTTGAGCTGTCATTATCTTCTTCTTTAATTCTTTCTTCGTAGGCTTTCATTCTACCGACCACATCTTCGTACCCGATTGTCTTCAAGTCCAAGACTTGTTCAAGTGAAGCCACGATGTGAATAAAACGCCTCGGTAAACTTGTAAGAAACCTCTTTACAAGTTTTCGTTCTTCTATTGTTTCTCCAAGTATTGCAGCCTTTGATGATAGCCCCTACAGCTCTCAGTATCACGCATCTTCAAACCTTCAAACTCGGTCATTAAAGTTTGAAGTCTCGCCTCTTTCACACGCTCCGCACCAAGATTTCTTGATTTTATAGCTTCCCACATGTCTTTCGCTGATTTCATAGTTCCTATTTGAAGTATCACGTCTTCTGGTACTGATTGGAACAGAAGTGCCTTCACCACGTTGTTCATCTTTGCATCCGTAGAACCTGGTTCGATTACTTCCCACACTCCATGAATACCCATGATTACTTCCATTCGCATACTCCAGATGGTGTAGTTAGTTGACGTTAACATTGGGCATTGAAACGTCAAATTTGACTCTTTTGTTGGCGGTGGTGGATGGTTAGAACCTGATGCACCTCCTGTCATCTTGGTTCTTCTTCTTGATCGAGTATAAGTTTGTAACGGTGAACTTTCCAGCCCTTATATCACGGCTAGATTAAGTTCAACAAGTGGCGAGAAATCAACAGCCTTGAGTACTTTTTCAACTTACTGATGCACTGCGATCAGTTTACAAAAGAAAAGTGGGCTGAGAGAAGTGGGCTGAGAAAAGTGGGCTGAGATAATCACGACCCAACCAACTGGTTCAGAAGTTTTAAGTCGATCTATGTTAGGGTCTTTATTAACCCTAAGTTGCTGTATATTCTGCTCCAACACTCTACGTCTAAACCAACAGGGTCACAGGTTTGGACGATTGCTGCTACGAATCTTTGTAAACCCTTACACGCGGTTACAAAGAACCTGGCTCTCTGATACCAATGAGGAACAGAGGCACACGCAGGATGATAAAACAATGCAGTCGACACAATTACAGAAGTTAAAATAATGACAGCAAACAACTCAGTTGCCAGGTAACACGCAAACTTTTATTGAAGAAATCTTAACTCAAAAACTTCAATTGATACAATACAAAGATAAATCCCTACCCTTCACGGTATATATAGACTAACCAATACACGTTAGACTATAACTAGGATTGTATTAAACCTAACCTAAATCAACAAGGATTACTTCACGTTAGGATAAACTTTGGATGAGTTGGACTAACACTCCAACTAGGATTCTGAAGTCTGATCCACGCTATAACAGCCACAATCATTCTTCAGGAATTCATCAACAATTTGCATGTTGTTTAATTTACAAATATAGATGAAAGAAAATATTGCGAAAATATACATGTTATTGAATAAAACTCACTGATGCAAAGATTAATGTATTTGGCATCTGTAAATTACTTTTGTAACAAAATGATAGGAGAATACAGACTAATTACGGAAGGCATGTTGACTTATCATAATAAATACAGTGACACTTGTAATACGTGTATATGGATTTAGCGTGATTAAAACTTTTAGAATATAAAAGGGTTTACTAATACATGTATTTGGTTAATTTCACGTAAACCAGGTATTTAGAATATCCGTTGCAACGCACGGGAATTCAGTATCCTCGTATATCACCTTACTGTGAAATAAAGCCCCCTTAATAGAGCTCGGTTTTAGTAAAAAAGAGGCTCTAAAAAGATTCCGTGGTTCAAAAAGAGTATAAAGCCATGTTTTCTTTTACAAAACCGGGGTTTATGTTAAAAAATGTTAATTTTTCTCTCACAAAACCCCGGGCTCTTTTTCTCGCATAGAGCCATGTTATCTTTTACAAAACCGGGCTTTATGTTGAAGAATGTTAGACCCTTGGTTTCTTTAACAAAACCGGGCTCTATTCCTCGTTGGATAAGACTGCAGGTAAACTTTTTGGGCCCGTAATTTCCCTCCCCAAATTTGATTACCTTAAAAAAAACCCTAAACGTCCCCCCCCCCCCCCCCCCCCCCCCCCCCCTTTTTCACTTTCACAAGCCCTAACCCTCCAACCTTCACTGCCGCTCACAAATCTTTGTTACCTAACTGTGAACTGGAACAACGAAATGAGAAAACACGCAGTGAAAACACACAAGAAAACACACAGTTAAGAGAGAGAAGTGGAAAGTTGTGTGTGTTATTGATTCGTTAGAAATGAAGTTTGTTACAGAGTATTTAAAGTGCTAAAACAGACTTTCCCACCTAATTACAAGAGGTTTAAACTACTTAGCAACTATGACTCCTGAACTATTGAAGTTATTACATTTCAGTCTATGTAGTTATCCTATTGTGATTCAGATTGGGCAAGTTGTCCAATGTCAAGAAGATCTACCACATGATACTGCATTCTTTTTGGTGACTCTCCAATTTCATAGAAATCAAAGAAGCAAAGTGTGGTTTCCAGATCATCTACAGAGGCTGAGTACAGGGTGATGGCCTTAACCTGTTGTGAAGTCACTTATTTAGACCTAGGTCCAATTGATTTGAAATGTGATAATCAGACTGCAATCTACATAGAAGCCAATCTTGTTTTTCATGCTAGGACAAAGCATATTGAGGTGGGGATCAAGTGAAGCCCGATCTTGTTCAACCATCTTATGTTCCTTCCAAAACTCAACTAGCTGATGTTTTCACAAAGATTCTGCCCGTGGATCAACACAACAATTTGCTATCCAAGTTGGGAGTTTAAAATTCTTCTCATCTCAACTTGAGGGGGAGTGTGAAAGTAAAGGGGTAGGATTCTAAACACCCTTAAATGTGTGCAAACTGGTTTTCTATTCAGCAAAACCTATAAGGCGTTTTATGATTAAGAACAGAATATGGAGTTCTATTTATCAAATAAGTAGTAGTGATAGTACACAATCTCCCCAATATGTCAAAGGCAATTGAGCATGAAACCTCAAAGCTCTTGCAACTTCCAAAATGTGCCTATGTTTTCTTTCTACTCTCCTATTCGTGTTGAGGTCTGTCCACAGAGAAAGTTTGGTGTTATATGCCTTGTTCAGTGAAATAAGGACCTAAATCACCTTTAAGAAACTCCAATGCATTATCAGATCTTACCACTTTTAGTTTCTTGTCAAACTGTGTTTGTACAAAAGTAAAAAACACAGTCAAAACAGAACAAGCATCTGACTTTTTTTACTAACAAGTATATCCGAGTAGCTCTACTACAATAATCTACTATGGTGAGGAATTCCATTAGTAGGTACTTTATAAGTCCCCCAAATGTCTATGTGAATGAGGTTAAAGGGTTTAGTAGCATGAGATTCACTTAAGACATAAGGTAATTTAGCAAAATTTGCCATTGGACATGAAAGACAAGTATCAACTTTAGCATTTATTTTGGTAACAAATGTACAAGGGATATGTTTGAGACTAGAATCAGATACATGACCTAATATATGATGCCACAAGTTGTATGTATCAGCAAATACACTAGCAGCATACTTATTATTAACATAATTAGAGAAAATGGAAAACAAACTGCAGTCTTTCATAGCAGTCACCACCATAGACTGAAGCTTGGCATGGATTTGATCAAGAGGAATGTCAAGCAAATGATACAGTCCGACTTTTCTTTTAGCCAGTCCTAAGACCTTCCTTGTTGTCAAGTCTTGTATCACACATAATTGTGGATAAAAGGAGACAAAACAATTGTTATCTTGGGTAAGTTTAGGGACACACATCAAGCTAAACTTAAAGGATGGTACTACAAGTACATCTTTAAGTAGAATGTTATTCTTAAGCTGAACTTTTCCTATTTGTGAAATCAACGAGGTTTGGCCATTTGGAAGAGTAATAAGTGGTTTGAACTTTAAAGTTTTAAGTTCAATCATATCAGCAGTTATGGGTGTAATGATTTGTGGCACAAGTATCCAAAATCCATCCTTGTAAAACAAATGCAGAAGTGGATAAACAATAGTACCAAGATATACCTGCAACACACTCATTGTCCAACTCCTCATCTGTGTCAGTAGCTAGCTTGAAGTCTCCTTAGGCAAACTATGGCAAACTCCTCATCAGTTGTTCAAATTGCTTATATTTAAACATAACGTGACCAGATTCCACAACAGCTGCAGTTCTCTTTGGTTGAGACGCAATTCCTGGTTTAACTACCACCATTGGCTTGTTCTTCAACTGACTTTGCTTATACTTGTAACGCCAAGTAGGATAGCCAACAGATTCCCAACACTTTTCTGTAGGATGCCATTTATAGCCACAAATTGCACACTTATATTTTATTTCTTGCTTGCTGTACAAAGTTGTTGTCTCAACCAGTGAACCAGAAGAACTACCAAACACCTCTTTTTGAGATACTTCTTGTTGAAGCAATGCACAAGCTACACTAGGTAAAGGTGTACTCACAAGTAACTGACTTCTTTGTGTAGCAAAATGATCATCCAGTCCATTAAAGAACTAGAAAAGCCTTTACTCTTCCTTTTGAGTATTAATTGCAGTCAAGTACACAGTGATTTCTGGTGTAATGTTAGCTAGCCTAGGCAAATAAACCATTGAGTCCAACTCTTCCCAAATATACTTCATTTTAGTATAATACTCACTTATAGACTGTCCTGAATGAACTGTGTCATAAGTCTCCCTATTCAACTCGTATTTTCTAGATCCACTACTCAAAGCAAAACGTTTTTCCAATTGCAACCAAATCTTATAAGCAGTATCAACATAATAGATTTTGCAATTGAGTCAGTTACAGATGAAATTAGCCAACTAATAACCATATTGTTGCAAGTATCCCATTGATCAGCAAGATTACCAGTAGCAGGTCTAGGAATTGTACCTCTTATGAATCCTAACTTGCGTTTGGTAGAAAGACCAATCTCAATTGATCTCCTCCATGACCTATAGTTTCGAGCCTCAATTAATTTTTATTGAATAGGCAAAGAACCTGGGCCATCATCAGGATGCAAAAACCATGGATCAAACGGATCAACAAGAGCCATAATTGCTTTGCGGAAGCTATTAACCAATAAAACTTACAATTTCACCCAATCTTGAACAATTAACTAGCAAGAACAACTATTAACGGTGCCAATAGAAGAATTACACCACAATCAACTAATTCTAACCGTAACTAACCGCTAATAACAGAATTAACAGTCAAGAATTGAAACAAACGCTAAAGGAGTGATAATTGTGATGAGTGAATTAAGAGATGAGATCACTGTTCAGCTCTGATATCATGTGAACTCGAACAGTGAAATGAAAAAACACATAGTGAAACACACAAGAAAACACATAGTTAAGAGAAAGAATTGGAAAGTTGTGTGTGTTATTGATTCGTAGCAAATGAAGTTTGTTACAGAGTATTTAAAGTCCTAAAAGAGACTTTCCCTCCTATTTACAAGAAGTTTAAACTACTTAACAACTATGACCCCTAAAATATTAAAGTTTTTCCATTTCAGTCTCTGTAGTTATCCTACCCCTTTACTTTCCGCACCTAACAATACAAAAAAGGTTACCTATTATGACAGCAAATAAAATCTTAGATTTTGTTGATTTTTACATGGATGTTTGCAGGCGGCATTAGAGAAACAACTTTATTCATTACTTGCTAATTGAGGCATCATTATTAACCTAAAGTTAGCATGCGATTTTACAGGTACTTCCGTACTTGTGGACAAGACATTGAAATGTTATTGCAATTATTTACACTTTATTTGTGATTAAGTATTGTCCTCTTGGTGTTATGCAATTACTATGCAAGGTCTAATGTCTCTACTCCATAAGAGGTAGGATGCAAGTATAAATTCCTAATTTAAAGCACGGTTTTTGATTTTATGACAAAAGAAGAAGACGACACTCTTGAATTTGTAAGTATATTAAGTTTACCAACGTTATGAGTTGTAAAAGTGGATGTAAGTAGCAAGTGATATTGTGTGAATTTTGATTCAAAAGTGGGTTATAATTTCTCTTTTACCGATGCTAGTGTTGTGAAACACCGTGGTTTATATGTTTTGTTTATTGATAATATTGTAAGCTTCTTGATCATGTAATATCTGTAAAGTTGCGAATCAGCTATACAAAAGTAGTGACTAAGTTTGCGTTTCATGCTTATCATACGTTAGGTTCAGCTGCATACTTTGGATGGCATGGTGAAGGATAGAGAATGGATACTACTTCATGTAAGTTTGTGGTAAGTTAAGATAACATACTCTGTTCCCAACTCGGTCATAAATATCACAATCAACCATCTCAATTGTGCATATATCCTATATTCATATTTCGACTATTATATATATTGGTTAAATTCTTGTTTCATATAAAGATGTTGAATTTTAACTCTCTTTTTGTTATTTCACTTGCTCTAATCAATATTTGTTGTATATGCAGCCTCTATAGATAATGAATTGGCTAGAACGAAAGCTCATGAACAAGATGATTCGCGGTTTGAAGGCTGGACTAAAGATATAACTAAAGATGAAGATTTTGTCAGACATTGAATAAACCCGTAGGTATAACTTTATTATTCATTATTTATAATGGTAAAACACTAGATGCCCTAAACCCACAAACCAAGTTTGGGCCTATTTATCCTCTAATACTCCCTTGCAGTCCGAGCGGCTAAATCGCGAAAGCTCGGACTGCAGTAGTAAACTAGAAAAGAAAAGAAAAACAAAACATTAACGTAATAAAAGCATAACTTTAGTCGACTCGTAACAAAACCATATCAACGGTCGACTTTAGTCGACTGGTAACAAAACAGTATCAACGGTCGACTTTAGGGACTGGTACCAACGGTCAACTTTAGTCGACTGGTAACAAAGCCGTACGAACAATCGACTACAAACAAACAATAAAACAACTATAACATTTTCTTTTTTTTAATGGAAAATACCTAACAAAGTAGCAACATCTACTCGTCTACCATATAAAATAATGTCCCATCACTACCTTTTGAACTCCCCAGCCACCTATAATCCCACAAGAAAATAACGAAGAGGAGAATACGACCTCAAGAGCCATCAACACGTGGAGTAAGGATCATGAGATTAGTCTTTTGAATACTATTCTTTGTATTAAAGAATAAATTGACTGAATTCGCCGAAAGATTCTTCGAGAACAAAAAGTATATAGGTTCTGGTCTTTAGGGTTTAAAGGATAGTGTTTTTAGGGATCGGTGTTTTATTGAGGTGATGGTTAGGGTTTGGTCTCTGATACCATGTTAGACATTGAATAAATCCGTATGTATAACTTTATTATGTTAGACTGTAATATGTAACGGGCTCAAGCCCAAGCCCGAGTCTAGAATATTCTGTAGAGTAATATTTATGTACGATGTAATTGAGTTTTGCAATCAATCAAATCAATCATTATCATTACCATTCTACATGGTATCAGAGAATAATCGTTCCCTAATCTAAAACCCTAAAACAGCCGCTGCCTCCGGCCGCCGGCTACACGCCGGAGGTTCGGAGGGCTCCCTTTAAACCTTATAATAAAGGTGTGATTTAGAACCACCACCCATAGCGTAACGTACAGAGCATACGACCATTAACATCTCATCTTCCTCCATATCTTCACCCAATAGACTCTTATCAAACGCATCATCTTCCTGCCGCCCAATAATCCCTTCACTGCCATCGTAGATCCACAACCCTAAACCACAAAAACTTCCGATCTGTTAGCATTGAATTTATGCTATTTAGGAAGTGATGGTCATTTGTAGCTTAGAACATTAAGTGTCATGTATAATATGTATTTTACATGTGGGCTAGTAGCATTAGTTTTGTTAGTAGCTTAAATGTATATGTGTAGTGCACATATTAGCCCACATCATGGTCCAAACAAAAGCCCATCCAAAGCCTTTTGGATGGCAGCCAACACATATAAGCAAAACACTCTCTCATTTAGCAAAGTGTGCTTTAGAGAGAGTGTGTGTATATTTTCCTCTTTTCTCTCAATCTAATATACATACATATTCCCAGGTTTATCTTTCACTCTACTGCCACCATACTTCTTCCCTCCCTATCTCATCTCTACTTCTCATATTCCCCATCTATTATTCTCTTCTTATAGTTCTTGTGTTGCCATCGATCTCAAGTGTGTAAGTGGTATGATAAAAGAGTGATTTTCACTCACAACAAGTGGTATCAACAGCCGGTCAACGAGGTAGGAAGCTTTTGTGTTTCGATTTGTGCTTAATAGAAACCAACTGCTGTGATTTTTGTCTTCTTAAAAAACACAAAGAGGGTGGGGGTTTTTTTTTTGGTTCTCTAGGAATCGAAATAGCAAAGATTCAAGTGAAAGGTTGTGTTTGTTCTTGGTTTTGCGACCTGGTATATGTTTAAGTGAGTATTTCTCATTTGTTAGTTGGGAAAAATCTGCACTTTTATTGATGTTCATAGCTTCTTGGATCGAATTATGTTAAGGATGAATCACTTTTTGTGTTTTTGAATATTATATTTGTAATATCCTTGATATTATTGGTTCATGAAGTGAAAAGTTGTCAGGAATATCAGCAAGTGGGAAAAGTTGTAAGGTATCACGTGGGCAAGGTACACTAAAGTCAAAAAGTGGGTAAAAAGCTGAAATTTCTCGGAATTGCACAAGTGTCTCGCAATTGCTACGTTTCTCGCAATTGATACTGCTCTCGGAATTGCTATTTCGCAATTGGTACTGCCTCTCGCAATTAGTGCTGCTGTTTCGCAATTACTGCTGGTGGTCTCGCAATTGCTGCTCGCAATTCAGTTTATGTCTCGCAATTGCCACTGCCTTTCGCAATTAGTGCTGTCTCGCAATTTAGTTCGCAATTGGTGCTGCTCTATCGCAATTGGTCTCGCAATTCATACTTAAGTCTCGCAATTGGTGCAATTTTCAGAGTTGGCAACTTCAGTCCTTGTACTTTCAGCAATCTTTGTGATCTTTCGGACTTGTCACTTCAGGCCCTCGCAATTGTGATTAAACAACTTCAAACTTAAATAACTTTTAAGGATTTGATTCGAACGTAATTTCGTCAACTCGAAAGTGAACTCGATATTTTACCACTTGTATAAGTGTGTAAATTACTTCGACAAACGGTTATCTACTTTCTTGTATAAGATTGTTAGATTTTATATAAATTACGAATTTATATAAAAAAGATATATTTCTATCTAAATTGATATTTTGCCATAATTTGTATAAATTTGGGTCAAATTGAAATTTCTATAGAAAGTGTCATGTTTATCTAAAGTGTAATTTACATAACTTTTTGTCGAAATTGTAAACTCTTGACTTTGTCTTAATTATACTCGAATCAAGTTTCGTAACGTTATTTAATTTGTTACAACTTCAACGAACATCAACAACAAACCAATGCTTCACAACAACAACCAAGTTTAACCTTTAACAACAACAACAACTCCTACTTTGTTGCAAAGATCCTGTATCTATTTTATCATACCAATCATCATAAATGGCAACTCATCAAGATGATATCACAACTGCTTTGGCAAATGGTTTTGCTTTGTTATCCAGGGCATTAAACATCGAACCACATAACAACAACCAATGGAATTCACTGTACACTGACAATACGCAGTTATATTTGGGACAAGAATGTCAAATGTTTGATGTTATCGGGAATCAACAAGGAAATGCTACGGGTATACACATGGGGAATCAAATGCGATATACAGGGTTGTATACGAGAAACCAAGCAGATCCGTTTGTGAATCATAATGGGGTCAATCCGAATGAGGATTATTGTTTCATGACTTCATCTCAAATCCAAAGGAGTGATATAGGCAGAATTGGTAATGTTCCTGCAATGACGAAGGTAGAAAAGCTCCAGTACATGCTCATGCTAGCCAACAAGGAACATTCGGGAATACCTTTGACTGCTGAGGAATCTGACTTCTTGCTTTCAACCAGAATCAATGATAATTCTATAGAAGTCACAGGAGTCTCCGATCCTATGCCTGATCAGCACGAACCAACATCATGCAGTGATTCTGAAACTCCTCCATCCTATGACACAGAACCACTCCATGAGGTACCATCATTGTTTGCTCATGAAAAGCCACATTCTGTGCCTCTCGAACCTAATTTCGATACATATGTGGGGGAGCAAGTTAATAGCAATGTTAACTGTGAAACTTCATATATGGATCCTAATGAAGTTCAAGTTGCACAAAATGATGCTAATGATGAGGAAACCCGTGCTCTATTTGAATCATTACTTCATAATTGTCAAATAGAGATTGAAAAGGTCAAAAAGATCAATCGCGAGGTAAAAGCCGCGAATGAAAAATTGACCACTGAGCTTGAGAGTTATAAGGTGAATGCAAGAGCTTTTGATTTTCACAACAATCGACAGTCAGAACTTGAAAATAGTTTAAGAGATTCTGTTTTAAGAGAACAACATTTGCAAATCAAATTTGACACTCTAGATGTCAATTTGAACAACAAAATAAAATCTTTAAACAAGGAATTTTCTGAACTAACCAACCAGCTTTAAAATCAAAAATTAACTTATTCCAATCTTGAAAAAGAAAAGAAGGAGTTGAATGAAAGGTTTTTAAAACGTGAAAAGGATCTTCTTAAAGCGATCTCTGACAAAAAAGAAACCATTGCAAAGTTGGAAAATTTGCTTGTAAAAACGGGTCATTCTGCACAAACAGTTAACTTGTTAATAAACGATCCAAACCCGATTTTACATACGCTAAAGAAAATGGCTATCGGTTATGAAAACCCTTATAATCTCAAGAAAGCTCAGAAAGAACAGAATGTGATTTATAATGGTAATTTAATAAATGATATCCATGACCCTCCTCCGGGTTATGATTCTTGTGAAACGATTGAGCTTTCCGAAAAGAGCAAAAACAAAATGCCACAATTGAACAGTGAAATAAAACCCATTGACTATAATGAAGTTAACAAACTTATTGGGGTTCATCTTGTTCAAAAGGAGTCACCTTTGTTTTTTCAAAAACCAGTGGTTTTCGCAAAACAAAAAGTTGTTTCAAAACATCTGTTTAACATCAAACAAATGGCATCTAAAAACACTTGTGAAACAAGTGCAGCTAGACTATATTTGGTTGATCTTAAACAGAAAATTGAAACACTTCAAAGTATTGTGGCATCCAAAACAAACAGTCAAAGAATGGAATGGTTTTCAAGTTTTCAAAATGACCTAAAAAAGATGTTTGAAAATGAAATCAATCCACATATTGATGCAATCTATGCGGTTGTTCAAAATGTGGAATACAATCTTTTGAAAGAGTCAGCAGAATTCGTTAAGGACCACAAATCCTTAGTGAATGAAGCCAATGAATACTTGGAACACATAAAAGTTTTGGAAAAACATAATGACAATCTCTGCTTTGAAGCTCTATCGACCGATATCATGTCAATTGTTTACCAAACATATTCTGTGGAAGATGATGAAAGACTTCGGGCCGAGACTTCCGAAATTGTTTTAAAATATTAGAATGCGCTTGCTAAGATTGAGAAAAAAAATGTCACATATTTTAAACAACTTGATCAGAAAAAGGAAGAATGCAAATATGACAAATTGTCGTATGAGCGTTCTTACAAAAACATGCAAGATCAAATTGCTCTTTTGAAGTCGCAGCTGGATAGTCAAAATAGGAAGGGTGAGGAAACTAAGTTTGCAAAACCATCAACTTCGGAACAACCAAAAACCTCAATTTCTCAAACGGTTCCAACAGTTGATGTGACAATTGATTTGACAAAACCAGTCACTCCAACACCCTCGCCTAAAACACCAAAAGTGATAGCACCTGGCCTTTCTAGGAATAGCTCACCGAATGTGACCATAAAAACTGTTAAGGAATCAGTTGGTTCAAACAACACGGTCCATAATCACTACCTAGAAAATGCTAGGCAAAAGGCACAGGTTCGACAAGACGGAATTTTAGGCACAAAACCTAGAGTGATGAATTCTACAACATTACAAAGCACTGCTAGTAGTAGTAAACCACTACCTAGGATCGTTGAACTAAAGACTAGGGATTGGCTTGCATCTAAGAGTAGTTGCGCAAAAGAAAATGTTACCCACGTAGAATCAAACACTATGAACTCAAATTCCTCTTCGAACCAGAAACAAGCTTCAAATGACTGTAGTGACAAAGTTAAGGTTGCCATTCTAAACAAGAATGTTGAATTTGTTTGTCCTACATGTCAAAAATGTGTCGTTTCAGCTAATCATGATGCATGTGTTGCACAATATATCAAGAAAGCAAATGCAAGTGCTAAGGCACAATCCACTAAGACACCAAAAAGAAACAAGCCCGTTGATAAAAAGCAAAAGGCTAAGAAACCAACTAGGTGGATCTCTACAGGACGTAGTTCTTCTCAAAATGAGACTTCCGCTGCATCTGAAAAGAAAACAACTCCTAGATCTTTCCCTAGGTGGATTCCCACGGGAAAAGTTTTTAAAACAGTTGGTCTTAGATGGATTCCCTCAGGAAAGATTCTTGATAGTTGCACCACAACAAGTAATAGTGAAAATCATCAGGATAAGGATATAGAAACCACTACAACCGTTGATAGTGGACACCCTCAATGTGATGATTCATGTTCTTCTAACACTGTTATTTGTGCATATTCTTCTTTTGTGGATTCTGTGATTGCAGGTACTCGTGAAAGTGTTGAGAGTTCACTCGCTGAATGTGGAAGAGAAGACCTTTATGCCAACATCGCATTTGGAAATCCTGGTCTACATCCATTCTTAACTCCACTTTTACTTGTTCATACTTAATCATTCTTTGTGCATATACATTTTTTGAAAACATCAAAAAGAATATACAAAAATTGGAAATTTTCAAAAAAAGTACAAAAACAATATAAAATCACAAAATTCCAAAAATATTCTTCTCCGACATGTCTCTCGTATAATCAATATTCTGTACGTACTTAGAAATATCATTCAACAATGATACTGGCATGTACAGATGCTTGAGCGAGAGTTCTTTAAATGTTTTCAAAACATGTCGTTTTCTCAAACTTTTTTCTTTAAATGGCTTCTGAGAGACTCACTCCAGAACCCGAGCTTAACCCAATGGCTTTGGAACATCTCAGTTTCGGACCCGAACTTCAAATAAAGGAAAGTGTTGTGCAACACCAATTTCTTTTTCTAACACTTATCCTAAAAACAAATGAAGATATTTCTCCTTACATATCTTCAAAGATTTTCAAAATCTTCTCTATCTTGAGCACATTTTCTTCAAGATTTTTCAAAAAGATTTTTCCAAATCTTTCATAAAGTGCTCAAGATAACTCCCTCCTAAACCCTTAAAACTGCTTTTAAACTAAAATGTTTAACCATATGCTTTGTTTAAGGGGGAGTAGAAAAACAAAAATGTTCCAATTTCATGCTCAAATCCGTCTATCTCTCCAAAAAGTTTCATTTTAATCTGTTGATATCAAAAATATCACTGCATGCTATTTTTGAGGGGGAAAAGATGTGATTAAAATGTGATCGAAAAGGAATCTCAAAAAGAGCTCTCCAAAAAGACTCAGCATGAACCCTCGAATTGACGAAAGATAAATGTCAGTAATCGAAAAGACTAGTCCGGGACGGGTAATAATTTCAAGATGGTTATCCATTGATGTAAACGTGTCTCGCAAAGGACTTGTCTGAGTAGAGTATACCAATTCGAGAGATCTCTTAGGAATACTTCCTATGCAATACACTTGTGTTCATCAAAAGGATACAAGTTGTATGAGTCTTAATGAGATCCTTAGATCTTGCCTCACGACATGATGGCCGCTGGACGATTTATTGCTAACTGTCTTATGCAGGTACTGACGAAAGTCCATTCACCATCATCATCTACAACGTAGACGCATCTGATCAGAAGAAGTAGATCAAGGCAAGAACATTCAAAGTCAATACTTTGAAGATCACAGAGCATGAAGGAACAATGAATCAAGTCTATTATACAATGACACACAAAGTTCAAGACATCAAAAGCAAAAGACCAATCACGGGAGCATTATTGAAATGACCATCCCTTAAGGGGAGATTGTTAGCATTGAATTTATGCTATTTAGGAAGTGATGGTCATTTGTAGCTTAGAACATTAAGTGTCATGTATAATATGTATTTTACATGTGGGCTAGTAGCATTAGTTTTGTTAGTAGCTTAAATGTATATGTGTAGTGCATATATTAGCCCACATCATGGTCCAAACAAAAGCCCATCCAAAGCCTTTTGGATGGCAGCCAACACATATAAGCAAAACACTCTCTCATTTAGCAAAGTGTGCTTTAGAGAGAGTGTGTGTGTATTTTCCTCTTTTCTCTCAATCTAATATACATACATATTCCCAGGTTTATCTTTCACTCTACTGCCACCATACTTCTTCCCTCCTTATCTCATCTCTACTTCTCATATTCCCCATCTATTATTCTCTTCTTATAGTTCTTGTGTTGCCATCGATCTCAAGTGTGTAAGTGGTATGATAAAAGAGTGATGAGTGTCTAAATACTCATCATTTTTACCTAATCTGAGCTGCCAAAACTCTCAAAAACACTCAGAAATGCATCATAATACTGAAATTATCCCAGAATTGTGTTTTATATGTTTCAGATGCAAAATGTTTAAAAACAGTTGAAAAACGAACAAAGTTTGCATAATTGGCAGTTTCAGTCCCTCAACTTTTAAAAGTTGTCTAATCTAGTCCCTGATCACTAAAAACTTGTACAAATATCATTTTAGGTCCTTGGGGATTCATAAGTTGTTAAAAAAGTCCTTTGAAGTTAAAAATTTCATATTTACAACTTTGGTCCCTCAACTTTGAAAAATGTCAAATTTAGTCCTCGGGTATTTAAAATATGGAAATTATCAAATATAACCCTTGTACTATTCTTATATGGCATAATTGGTCCTTGTGTTAACTTTGGAAATTTGGCAGGTTCAACCCTTCAAGAAATCAGAAAGTTACAATTTTGGTCCTTGTGATTTTGCTATAAACCAAACCGGACCTAAATTAAATAAACAAACCAACCCACCCTTTGTATTAAATAACCCAACCCACTATTATCTAAAACCAGCCCAACAAGCCCAACTCCCTTAAAACCCAACCCGACCCAACCTGGTATTTAAAACCAGGTTTGACTTCGGTCAAACTTATCTTCAACCTCACAAACGCGCCAAACCACCTAGCCCATGGTATCTCTGCTATACCACCCCCCCATCAAATCCCACTCACCTAACAATACAAGAAACATTAAATGCTTCTTCTCCACCTCCCTGATTTGCATTTAATGCTAAAACCTGCTCAATCCACTATATCCAATTTTGGCGCCAAAATGATAAATCAATGGCTCAGATCGATTGAAGGCAATTCAAGGGTGGGGATGTGTTCAGAGATGTCTAATTAGGGTTTCCCATTTGTATTTAGTATAAATAGAGCAATGTAATAGATAATTCAGTAGTAGCTAAATTAGTTTAAATCGCATTTTACTTATTCTAGTTGTAATCTTGTAATCTTTCATTTCCAGTTGTAATTCAAAGTAATTCAAGTTATAAAAATCTTGTTTCATGTTATCTTGTGTTTGATTTATTGTTATTCAAAAGTGTATGTTTCTGTTGAGAATTTAAGATTCGAACCTTCATTAAAAAGCTCTCACAAGCTCCCACACCCTTATAATAAGGTTATATAAGCTTAATATAGCTTACTATAAACTTATTTAGTATACCTCAGTTCTAAAACTCAAAATACAAGAAAGGTCAACCATGGTCAACATAAGCTCTTAAAAGCTTCCATGGGTTGTATAAGCTGATCAAGAAAGTTTTTTGTGGTTTTCTAGCTTGCTTTTAACAAGCTAGATAGTTCTGTCCTATGCATGCTATCCCTATAGCCACTCTTTCATTTGTAAGTTTTTGATCAAGTTTAGCATTTCACTGCATCAGTTGCTTATTGCTTGAATCTTGATCTTATTGTGTTTCTGTGGTGATTGTTAAGTAATATTAAGCTTAAAATCATTTGCTTGTTCTTTGATACTCATAGTTGCTAAAAATCTCATTATAGCAGTCAATATAGCATTTGGTTTATCCCTGTGTTTCATGCTTAAATCATTGATGTTTTATGCTTCATTGATCTTGTGTAATGATAATATAAAGGTGGAAATCAGTGTTTTGGTCTAAATCCATTTGTTGCTTTGAAATCCTTGTTTAACTGTCCTGATCAGGGGTGTTTGGATCTTACTGATTCAGTGGTGTTGTTGATTGTTTGTGTTGTTTTTGGTTGTTGTCATATGTTACTTTAGTCAGCAATAACTCAGAGGAACCATAAAAACTAGTCCCTAATCAGCAAAAAGTCAAAATCACTTTTAATCTCATATAAGTTGACAACTGTTGGATTTTTGACTTGTGAAATCCATCACAGTTGTGTGAAACTTGTTAAAATTGCTTAATATCATCTCATTGTAGCTTATTACATCATATTCAGACCATTAGAACCAATCAAAGTTCACCTAAGTCAAATCTTTTGTTTTACTGCATAAGTCAAAACTCAGTGTATACTGAGTGTTCTTGCAGCTGATCTTGACCCAAATTGGACCTCAATTGGTTAGATTGTGATGGGGCTTTTGTGTTTTTAAGATAATTCATAGTTCAGGCTAGCTTTTGCCCCCTTAATATTGCATCTCAGTAGCTTATTTCCTAGCTTAATTTGCTCTGCAAGTTTGCCTTTTTCTGCTATTTCTGTCTTAAGCTTTGCAACAGATTTGGGGTTGATTGTGCTTATTTGTTGGATTATCTGTTGGATATAAGTTGTTCTGTGCTTATTTAAGTTGGCTTAATCTGTTCTAATCAGTTGGTTAATTTTAGTGCTTATTTGCTTATATTTGGGCTTATTCCAAACTGCTTATCTGCCCATTTCTGCTTATTTGGCTTATTAAACTTTTCATTTTATTTTTCATAGCTTTCTAATAATATCTTAGATTTACTCAGAAAATTTCATAATTTTCTGATTAGTTTTGATATTTTTAATCTTTTTAATTAGTTTATAATAGTAATTAAATCATAATAAATAGAAAAATAATCAGAAAAATATAATTCCAATTTTCATAATTTTCTTTTATCATTTTTAATCTAGGAAAAATATAAAAATATTTTTAGGCCTTAAGAAAATCAAAAATAGAAATAAAGTGATAGCTTCTATTTAATAGAATTTATCTTTTTAAATTTTAATTAAGTAATTTTCATTTTTATAATTTTCTTAGTTTCTAATTACTTAGTAATATTTTTAGAAAAAGTTTTAGAATTTTCCTTGTTCATTTAGTATTTTTTATAAATTTAAATTAGTTTAATAAGTTATTAAATAATAAATAATTAATAATAATTAAATAAAAAGTATAAAAAAATATAATTTAAGTTTTTAAATAAGTTTTAAGTTATTTTACATTTTTAGGTTTTAAATTTTATAAATTTTAGTTTTTGTCCTATTTTAACTTTTTCGTTACGCGTTTCAGTTTATTAATTCGCGTTTAATATTATTGTGCATATCTGTTTTTGTTTATTATTTAGAATTGTTAAATAAATCAAAATCAAAACCAATCTAAATCATCTGTCACTCTAATCCTAGCTTTTCACAGTTTTCCATTCACATCTCGTTGGGAAACGATCCGGGTGATCACTTGCCTGGTTTCACACACTACACACGAGCATTCGTTTTCAGACTGTTTGCCTTTTATCATTTATTACGGTTGACCATTCACAAGTGGTTGACTTGTGTGATAGAGAAATAAAAGATAGCCGGTTTGGAACAGATCAAATTTTGGCGCCGCTGCCGGGGAGGTGTGCTGCGACTATTGTGAAGAATTTTAGCGATTAGTGATTCGAGATCCTTCTATCAGAAGTTCCTATTTCTCAAAACAATATAAAATACAAAAATTTTTTCTTTTCTTTTCTATATATATTATTATTATAATTATCATATAAAAATAAAAAACCCAAAAATATTTTCCGTTTTCTTTAATAATAAACAATAAAAATTAACCATCGAGAACCAAGACTGAGTACTACCTAACTGGGGGTACGGCCATAATAAGTTCCCAAACCAAAGAATTAAAACTTTACCTTTGTATCACTTGCGAATATCGGCTCACCTTTAATTGATAAACAAACTCTAACGGAGGTTCTAGGATAGTCTGACATTAAATTGTCGGACTGAAAGAAGCGGGTTTTTAAGGAGCATTAAGTTGCCCACCTTTGCTTCTCCGCCACTCTGTGCGTTTATCTTTTAGAGAGCTACCGTACGCTTGTTGATTGTTGGTTAAGTTTACTTGTGTTTTCTCTCGATCTTGATTTTAATTGAAAAAAATTTTGCTAAGTGCATGCGCACTCGTTCTTCTAGGTCATCAAGCCCTCTTCGTGAGCTTGGAAAAATACCTCGAAGACGTCGTAGACGTTCTGCTCCGTCAGTCGTACCCGAGTTACGTACTGAACCCATTACCACCATCATCATGGCAGAAGACCGCCCTATGAATGAGCTTCTCCAAGCCCCCACCACTGGGTACGGAGATGCCATTGTTGTTCCAGCCATCGTGGCTGAGAATTTTGAGCTTAAGACTGGGTTGATAAACCTGGTAACCCAGCGGCAATTCTATGGTTTTGAAAGGGACGATCCTCAAGATCACATTAGATGGTTCAATAAAATCACATCTACCATTAAATGCAAAAGTGTCCCTGAGGAATCAATAAAACTTCTTCTTTTCCCGTTTTCCATCGATGGGGCAGCCCTGATTTGGCTTGACAAACAACCCCCTCGATCGATAACAACATGGGAAGATTTGGTTCAGAAATTCGTGAATGAATTCTTTCCTCCTTCTAAAACCACGCATCTCAAAAATGAAATCATGAAATTCACTCAAAGGTTTGATGAACCATTTGGAGAAGCATGGGATCGTTTTAAAGAATTGCTCCGCAAATGTCCTCATCACGGTTTCACCGATTTGATGCAGATGGACACTTTCTACAGTGGGTTAAACCCATCTGACCAAGATTCTCTCAATGCCTCAGCTGGAGGTAATTTTCTGAGCAAATCCACTAAGGAAGCCATTGCTCTCATTGAAAATAAGTCTAAGGTCCGCACTACACGAAACAGGACATATAATTCTCAGGCTAGTGCTGGTCCTTCCACTTCATCTCCCGTGAGTCAGTCCAGTACTGATACTCAGCTTGCTGAACTCACGAAGGTTATTCAAGCTTTGGTTTCTCCACACAAAAGAAAGAGTCCGCTCCGCAAACTTCTCACACTGCTGAGGTTAAAAAAATAGAAGTTTGTGTTACTTGTGGTGGTCCTCACGCTTACTATAATTGTACTGCCACCGATGGCAATACATTTGATGTCAATGCTATAGCCGGAACATCCAATCAAGGAGGTAATCAATACCGTCCTCAAGTGGACCCAAACCACCGTGCTAGCAATCAATTTGGACCACCCGGATTTCCTCCTCCCAACAATCCAAATAGGATCAATCCTAATCAACAGAGAGGGCAAAACATGCAAAATCAATTTAATGCCCCAAACAATCAATACCCACCCCAGAGGGGTAATCAAGGGTATTCAGCTCCGAATCATCAAGGACCTCTCCCAAACGAACTTGATAACTACATCAAGTTTAATGAGAACAAAATGAAGGCAATACAAAATCAGATCTCTGGATTGAGGAATGAATTTCAAACTTCAATATACAAGCAAGGAACTGAGCTTAAGAATGAGCTTTCAAATAAAATTGATCACTCTCAAAGCGAAGTTAAGAATATGCTTACCAGTCTCATGAATCATATCAATCCACCTTCTACCTCGGGAGGTCTCCCTGGTAATACCATTCCAAACCCAAAGGGTGAACTGAAAGCTGTCACCACACGCAGTGGTAAAGCTTATGATGGACCCACTATTTCTACTACCACTTCTTCTCCTCTCCCCAAGGTAGTGGAAAGTGAACCTGAGGTGACTGAGGACAAGGAACTTCCTATTAATAATGGAGGTGCCAACAACATCCTACCTCAAGTTGTCCAGAAACCAAAACCCAAACCAGGAGTTGTTTTTGAAATCCCTGTTGAAAACCCTAAATCCAAACCTTCTATTCCTTATCCATCACGTTTACATGAGCAAAAGCTCCGTGAAAAAGCTAGTCAACAAATGGAAAAGTTTTTCAAAATTTTCCAGGAATTACATTTTGATATAATCTTTGCGGATGCTATCATTCTGATGCCCAAATTTGCATCCACAATCAAACACTTGTTAAGCAACAAGGAAAAACTGTTTGAAATGGCAAAGACTCCATTAAATGAGAACTGCTCAGCAGTTATCTTGAAAAAGCTTCCGGTGAAGCTTGGAGATCCTGGAAGATTTTTACTACCTTGTGTCTTTCCAGGAATGGTTGAATGCTATGCCTTGGCCGATCTTGGTGCAAGCATTAACCTGATGCCTTATTCAGTCTGGGAAAAACTTTCTCTTCCTGCACTCACTACTACCTGCATGACTCTTGAGCTTGCAGATCGTTCCACATCTCTTCCTCGCAGCATTGCTGAGGATGTATTTGTGAAAGTGGGAAAGTTCCATTTTCCGGCTGACTTTGTGGTTGTCGATTTCGATGCTGATCCCAGGGTTCCTCTCATTCTTGGGAGAGGATTCCTAAAAACAGGACATGCTCTGATTGATGTATTTGAGCATGAAATCACATTACGTGTGGATAATGAAGCTATTACTTTTAACCTCGATCAAACTTCGAAGTACTCTTCAAATAAAGATCCTGAATCGGTTAACCGAATCGATGTCATTGATATTGTTTCAGAGGAGTACTCTCAAGAGTTTCTTGGTTATTCTCATAATTCTGTGAGTGGGGATACCACCACATCTCCTCTACCTATAATTTCCGACTCTTCCCCTTCTCTCACTCCGTTTGAGGGAAGCAATTTCAATTTGGAAGAGATCGAGGCTTATCTCGAGTGTGATTCATTTCTGGAAGGAATTGATGACGCTGAGATTGATCTGGAGGGAGATATTCTTCTTCTTGAGACATTGTTAAATCAGGACAATTCTCCTCCACTCCCTCCCGTTGAACTTCATAATGAGGAAATCAAATCGGTTGAGAAAAACGATGAATTTCCTGAGGTCGAACTCAAAGACTTGCCACCTCATCTTGAGTACGCATTTTTGGAGGGTGATGATAAATTACCCGTCATTATTGCTAAAGACTTAAGTGATGAGGAAAAGACTGCTCTAATAAAGGTCTTGAAGTCACACAAGCAAGAAATTGCTTGGAAACTCTCCGACATAAAGGGTCTCGACCCTGAATTTTGTACTCACAAAATATTAATGGAGGATGACTTCAAACCAGCAGTCCAACACCAGCGAAGGGTAAATCCCAAAATCCACGATGTTATCAAACAGGAGGTTATCAAACTTCTTGATGCAGGATTGATTTACCCCATCTCTGATAGTCCTTGGGTTAGTCCCATCCACTGCGTTCCAAAAAAGGGTGGCATAACTGTTGTCACAAATGAGGAGAATGAGTTGATTCCAACTCGATTGGTTACTGGGTGGCGTGTTTGCATTGATTATCGTAAGTTAAATGATGCCACCCGAAAAGACCATTTTCCTCTGCCCTTCATGGACCAGATGCTTGAGAGATTAGCGGGAAACGAGTACTATTGTTTCCTTGATGGTTTCTCGGGTTACTTTCAAATCCCCATTGATCCGCAAGATCAAGAAAATACCACATTTACATGCCCCTACGGAACCTTTGCTTATAAACGTATGCCTTTCGGCTTATGCAATGCTCCAGGCACATTCCAAAGGTGCATGATGTCCATATTTTCCGACATGATCGGGAAAACGATGGAGGTCTTTATGGATGACTTCTCAGTCATTGGGGATTCGTTCGAAACATGTCTCTCCCATTTAGAAAACATGTTGAAACGGTGTGAAGACACCAATCTTTGTCTAAATTGGGAGAAGAGTCACTTTATGGTCAAAGAGGGCATTGTCCTCGGCCATAAGATATCAAAGAACGGGATTGAGGTTGACAGATCTAAAGTTGATGTCATTGGTAAATTACCTCATCCCACTACCGTCAAAGGTATTAGGAGTTTTTTGGGTCATGCCGGTTTCTATCGCAGATTCATACAAGATTTTTCTAAAATCGCCCGGCCTATGACTCATCTTCTTGAAAAGGATGCTCCTTTTATCTTCTCACCCGAGTGCATCGAAGCTTTTGAAACATTAAAGAAAAAGCTTACTGAAGCACCCATTCTGGTTGCCCCCGACTGGGATTTTCCCTTTGAACTCATGTGCGATGCAAGCGATTTTGCTATTGGTGCAGTCCTGGGGCAACGAAAAGCTAAACATTTTCAGCCTATCCACTACGCAAGCAAAACCATGACTGAAGCTCAAACTCATTACACCACTACAGAAAAAGAATTGTTGGCTGTGGTGTATGCCTTTGAGAAGTTTCGGCCGTATTTAATCTTGACAAAATGTGTAGTGTATACGGATCACTCGGCTCTCAAATATCTCTTTGCAAAACAAGATGCAAAGCCGAGATTACTCCGTTGGGTTCTCCTCCTGCAAGAATTTGATATCACCATACGTGATAAAAAAGGAGCTGAGAACCTAGCTGCTGATCATCTATCCAGATTAGAGAACCCACACCAAGATGTTTTCGAGAAAAAGGAAATAAATGAAACATTTCCTCTTGAGACACTCAGTGCGGTTGCTTTTCGTGGAGATTCTACTACCCCATGGTTTGCCGACTTCGCAAATTACCATGCGGGTAACTTCATAGTGAAAGGGATGTCGACCCAACGGAAGAATAAATTCTTCAAGGATGTTAAACATTATTTTTGGGACGACCCCTACTTATTCAAAATCTGTGCGGATCAAGTCATCCGGCGGTGTGTTTATGGACAGGAAGCTATTGACATTCTCAAAGCTTGCCATGCTGGACCCACGGGGGGCCATCATAGTCCAAACTACACCGCCAAAAAGGTATTTGATTCCGGGTTTTATTGGCCCACAATCTATAAGGATGCCCAAGATCTTATCAAAACTTGTGAAGCTTGTCAGCGTCACGGTAATATTTCACAACGAAATGAAATGCCACAAAATGCTATTCAAGTTTGTGAAATCTTTGATGTCTGGGGCATTGACTTTATGGGGCCATTTCCATCATCTCGAGGAAATAAATACATTCTCGTGGCTGTTGACTATTTGTCAAAATGGGTTGAAGCAAAAGCTTTACCCACTAATGATGCCCGAGTAGTTGTAAAATTCCTGAAAGCTCTGTTTGCCCGTTTTGGAACTCCACGTGCTATAATAAGTGATCGTGGTACGCATTTTTGCAATGACAAATTTGACAAAGTCATGCAAAAATATGGTGTAACTCACCGTCTTTCCACTGCGTATCACCCACAAACAAGTGGACAAGTAGAAGTTTCAAATCGGGGTATTAAAAGAATACTGGAAAGGACTGTAGGAGAAAATCGTGCATCCTGGTCGGATAAGTTAGATGATGCATTATGGGCCTTTCGTACAGCTTACAAAACACCCATTGGGTGTACGCCTTACAAACTTGTGTACGGAAAGGCATGTCATCTACCGATCGAATTAGAGCACAAAGCCTACTGGGCCTTGAAACATGCTAACTTTGACCTCCAAACTGCGGGTGATCACCGTAAAGTTCAAATGAATGAACTAAATGAACTGCGTGATCAAGCCTACGAGAACTCTTTAATCTATGAAGAAAAGACAAAGAAGATTCATGACTCAAAAATAAAGAACCGCGTTTTTAACGTTGGTGATCGAGTCCTTCTTTTCAATTCAAGATTAAAGATCTTCTCAGGCAAACTCAAAACCCGTTGGACTGGTCCGTTCACTATCACAAAGGTTTATCCGTATGGTACCGTTGAGTTATCTCAAAATGACGGTCCTAATTTCAAAGTGAATGGTCATCGTTTAAAACACTACTTTGGAGAGGACATACCACCAATGGTTGTCCCGGATCTCCAAACTTTCCCCATGAACCAATGAATGCGGGGATCGAGTCAAGCTAGTGACTCGGTGATCAAAAACATTAGCAAAACATGGGTTTTCACCCGTGTCTCTGTTTTCTTTCTCTGTTCTACCATCTAGTGTGGGGGAGATGCCCCACATGTTGTATATATGTAAATTTTCAAAAAAAAAAAAATAAATAAAAAAAAATGTGTGTATATAAAAATAAAAGGCTATTAATATTTCCCTTTCACGTTCTAAGTGTTGGTTTAACAACCGGTTCTTTGAATATTGAGGGCAATATTCAGTTCTAAGTGTGGGGGGGAATTATGGCGAATTTTGTCACATTGTACCTTCTAGTGCCCTATTCCCCCATTTTGGCCAAAATTTTAAAATTTTTTCTCACTTAGAACGCAATAAATGGTTATCAGTCCGCCATGTCTAACCCACATAAGGATTGGCTAATCCAGGAGCAAACGGCTCTTGGTAAAGATATATCAAATCCGTTTATGGCTTGCAGTTTGCCAAAAATTGTATGGTATTCGACTCACCATATCTTCATAAGTGAAGAGTTGGCTAGCCCGCGAGGTTATGGCTCGTGGTTAAGGCAGTGAAAATCCATGATTGGTAATCAGCTCACCAAAGATAATATTGATAATTTATCTAAGAGTTGGCTAGTCCAGAAGCAAACGGCTTCTGGTAAAGACAAATCAAAACCGTTGACAGCTTGTGGTTTGCTCAAAATCACTTGGTTATCATTGTACCAAAGTTCTAACTTGAACTGAAACAATTGGCTACTCCAGAAGTAATGGCTTTTGGTAAAGAGTCTTTCAAATCCATTAAATCTTCATAAAATAATGCTAGGGACTAGCAATAGTTTAGTGTGGGGGATTGATGAGTGTCTAAGTACTCATCATTTTTACCTAATCTGAGCTGCCAAAACTCTCAAAAACACTCAGAAATGCATCATAATACTGAAATTATCCCAGAATTGTGTTTTATATGTTTCAGATGCAAAATGTTTAAAAACAGTTGAAAAACGAACAAAGTTTGCATAATTGGCAGTTTCAGTCCCTCAACTTTTAAAAGTTGTCAAATCTAGTCCCTGATCACTAAAAACTTGTACAAATATCATTTTAGGTCCTTGGGGATTCATAAGTTGTTAAAAAAGTCCTTTGAAGTTAAAAATTGCATATTTACAACTTTGGTCCCTCAACTTTGAAAAATGTCAAATTTAGTCCTCGGGTATTTAAAATATGGAAATTATCAAATATAACCCTTGTACTATTCTTATATGGCATAATTGGTCCTTGTGTTAACTTTGGAAATTTAGGCAGGTTCAACCCTTCAAGAAATCAGAAAGTTACAATTTTGGTCCTTGTGATTTTGCTATAAACCAAACCGGACCTAAATTAAATAAACAAACCAACCCACCCTTTGTATTAAATAACCCAACCCACTATTATCTAAACCCAGCCCAACAAGCCCAACTCCCTTAAAACCCAACCCGACCCAACCTGGTATTTAAAACCAGGTTTGACTTCGGTCAAACTTATCTTCAACCTCACAAACGCGTCAAACCACCTAGCCCATGGTATCTCTGCTATACCACCCCCCATCAAATCCCACTCACCTAACAATACAAGAAACATTAAATGCTTCTTCTCCACCTCCCTGATTTGCATTTAATGCTAAAACCTGCTCAATCCACTATATCCAATTTTGGCGCCAAAATGATAAATCAATGGCTCAGATCGATTGAAGGCAATTCAAGGGTGGGGATGTGTTCAGAGATGTCTAATTAGGGTTTCCCATTTGTATTTAGTATAAATAGAGCAATGTAATAGATAATTCAGTAGTAGCTAAATTAGTTTAAATCGCATTTTACTTATTCTAGTTGTAATCTTGTAATCTTTCATTTCCAGTTGTAATTCAAAGTAATTCAAGTTATAAAAATCTTGTTTCATGTTATCTTGTGTTTGATTTATTGTTATTCAAAAGTGTATGTTTCTGTTGAGAATTTAAGATTCGAACCTTCATTAAAAAGCTCTCACAAGCTCCCACACCCTTATAATAAGGTTATATAAGCTTAATATAGCTTACTATAAACTTATTTAGTATACCTCAGTTCTAAAACTCAAAATACAAGAAAGGTCAACCATGGTCAACATAAGCTCTTAAAAGCTTCCATGGGTTGTATAAGCTGATCAAGAAAGTTTTTTGTGGTTTTCTAGCTTGCTTTTAACAAGCTAGATAGTTCTGTCCTATGCATGCTATCCCTATAGCCACTCTTTCATTTGTAAGTTTTTGATCAAGTTTAGCATTTCACTGCATCAGTTGCTTATTGCTTGAATCTTGATCTTATTGTGTTTCTGTGGTGATTGTTAAGTAATATTAAGCTTAAAATCATTTGCTTGTTCTTTGATACTCATAGTTGCTAAAAATCTCATTATAGCAGTCAATATAGCATTTGGTTAATCCCTGTGTTTCATGCTTAAATCATTGATGTTTTATGCTTCGTTGATCTTGTGTAATGATAATATAAAGGTGGAAATCAGTGTTTTGGTCTAAATCCATTTGTTGCTTTGAAATCCTTGTTTAACTGTCCTGATCAGGGGTGTTTGGATCTTACTGATTCAGTGGTGTTGTTGATTGTTTGTGTTGTTTTTGGTTGTTGTCATATGTTACTTTAGTCAGCAATAACTCAGAGGAACCATAAAAACTAGTCCCTAATCAGCAAAAAGTCAAAATCACTTTTAATCTCATATAAGTTGACAACTGTTGGATTTTTGACTTGTGAAATCCATCACAGTTGTGTGAAACTTGTTAAAATTGCTTAATATCATCTCATTGTAGCTTATTACATCATATTCAGACCATTAGAACCAATCAAAGTTCACCTAAGTCAAATCTTTTGTTTTACTGCATAAGTCAAAACTCAGTGTATACTGAGTGTTCTTGCAGCTGATCTTGACCCAAATTGGACCTCAATTGGTTAGATTGTGATGGGGCTTTTGTGTTTTTAAGATAATTCATAGTTCAGGCTAGCTTTTGCCCCCTTAATATTGCATCTCAGTAGCTTATTTCCTAGCTTAATTTGCTCTGCAAGTTTGCCTTTTTCTGCTATTTCTGTCTTAAGCTTTGCAACAGATTTGGGGTTGATTGTGCTTATTTGTTGGATTATCTGTTGGATATAAGTTTTTCTGTGCTTATTTAAGTTGGCTTAATCTGTTCTAATCAGTTGGTTAATTTTAGTGCTTATTTGCTTATATTTGGGCTTATTCCAAACTGCTTATCTGCCCATTTCTGTTTATTTGGCTTATTAAACTTTTCATTTTATTTTTCATAGCTTTCTAATAATATCTTAGATTTACTCAGAAAATTTCAAAATTTTCTGATTAGTTTTGATATTTTTAATCTTTTTAATTAGTTTATAATAGTAATTAAATCATAATAAATAGAAAAATAATCAGAAAAATATAATTCCAATTTTCATAATTTTCTTTTATCATTTGTAATCTAGGAAAAATATAAAAATATTTTTAGGCCTTAAGAAAATCAAAAATAGAAATAAAGTGATAGCTTCTATTTAATAGAATTTATCTTTTTAAATTTTAATTAAGTAATTTTCATTTTTATAATTTTCTTAGTTTCTAATTACTTAGTAATATTTTTAGAAAAAGTTTTAGAATTTTCCTTGTTCATTTAGTATTTTTTATAAATTTAAATTAGTTTAATAAGTTATTAAATAATAAATAATTAATAATAATTAAATAAAAAGTATAAAAAAATATAATTTAAGTTTTTAAATAAGTTTTAAGTTATTTTACATTTTTAGGTTTTAAATTTTATAAATTTTAGTTTTTGTCCCATTTTAACTTTTTCGTTACGCGTTTCAGTTTATTAATTCGCGTTTAATATTATTGTGCATATCTGTTTTTGTTTATTATTTAGAATTGTTAAATAAATCAAAATCAAAAGCAATCTAAATCATCTGTCACTCTAATCCTAGCTTTTCACAGTTTTTCATTCACATCTCGTTGGGAAACGATCCGGGTGATCACTTGCCTGGTTTCACACACTACACACGAGCATTCGTTTTCAGACTGTTTGCCTTTTATCATTTATTACGGTTGACCATTCACAAGTGGTTGACTTGTGTGATAGAGAAATAAAAGATAGCCGGTTTGGAACGGATCAAAGAGTGATTTTCACCCACAACACGATCCCTAATCCTCTTAACCTGCTACTGTTCTTTTTCTTTACGTTTGTCGATCGTTGGTACAATAAGATTACTAGTCGACTAGTTTCTTTTGTTTGGTGGTCGATCATTGGCTTTGTGATAGCCAGTCGACTTTCTTGTTTGTGTGGTCGGATCTAACCGGATCTGTTATGATAGCCATGGATTCGGTAGTCAGAATAATAGGGAAAACAAATGGGTAGAAGGGGTATGATGTTGGAAGTGTGATGATGACGGGTTTTGATAAAGGGAGAAGAGTGATGATGGGTTTTGATGTTTTTAGTGACTGTGTCGTGTGTGTTGTGTAGCATTTTTATTCACCTTTTGGTTTTAAATTGTGTTGTGTCCATCTTTGTTAAAATAATAATAATAATAATAAACAAAAAAATATATATATAAAAAAGGAAAAAAGAAAAAAAAAAAAAAAAAAAAAGGCAGATCTTTATGTTTTTCTCGGAAAAACACGCCCCGTTTGTTCGGAAGGTTCTTTGGGGTTGAAGTTTTAGAACCAACTTTCGTTTTTTAAGAGTTTTCTAAAGTTATAGTTATTTAATTGTTTTTTTTTATGTCGAATCTAAGGGTATTAATTCCCGAGACGACTTTTGTTGGTGTCGAATCTAGGGTTCTTATTCCCGAGACGACTTCTGTTGGTGTCGAATCTAGGGTTCTTATTCCCGAGACGACTTCTGTTGGTGTCGAATCAAGGGTTCTTATTCCCGAGACGACTTTTGTTGGTTTCAAATCTAGGGTTCTTATTCCCGAGACGACTGTTTGGGATATTTTTGTTTATCTGGTTTGTTGCTTGCTGCTGAAGATGTGCTTCCGCTTGCTGTCGAATGTCTTCATCAACAGTTATTTATTTTCTTTAATTTATTGTTTATTAGCTTTTACTCTCCAGTCCGAGCTTTCGCGATTTCGCCGCTCGGACTGCGGGAGAATGTTAGACTGTAATATGTAACGGGCTCAAGCCCAAGCCCGAGTCTAGAATATTCTGTAGAGTAATATTTATGTACGATGTAATTGAGTTTTGCAATCAATCAAATCAATCATTATCATTATCATTCTACATATTATTGACTATTATTTATAATTGGAAAACCCTAGATGCCCTAAACTAACAAACCGGGCTTGGGCCTATTTATCTTACAATAGATGAAAACAAGGAATCATGATACGGTTTTTTTCTTTTGCTCTTCAAAATTTTTATCTAATGGCTGAATTCTTCCAGAAAATATATATATATATATATATATATATATATATATATATATATATATATATATTATTTATATATATATATATATATAGTGAACTTTCTTGCGAGAACCATCTATTGCAACTACAGAACCACCAAAAACATACATGTCACGCCTTCAATAATTGTATTTTTGCACAAATGTTCTAAAAACAACATATATGTTAACATGGTTGTTCTAAAGAATTTGATAAGAAATTGGAAATACAAAATTTTTCTTTGAAGGTGTGCATGTATGTTCTTATAAGGCGTGCAATGACAATATTGCGGCCGTGTGTATGGTTTTTGTAAAAAAAGAGGATGAGTTCATGATGATATTGAAAAACATAGGTGGATACTTACGATTATTGATGATTTGCATGTATTTTTATTTTATTTTAAAAGGCGTGCATGTATGTTTTTTGTGGTTCTGTCAGTTCTCGTAGATAAGATGGTTCTCGCAAGAAAATCTCCCTATATATATATATATATAATATATATATATATATTTATATTTTTTTTTTTATTTTTTTTCTTCACATAGAGCCATGTTCGTAATAGAAAACCGAGCTCTATAACTGGGAATAGACCCCGTTTGTCAAACCGGGCTATATTTGGTTCTTGAACAGAGTCCCTACCTTTATGAGCCCGTAAGCAAAATGGGGCTCTACGAGTCTTTTCAACCGGGATCTATGGCCATTTTGTAGTAGTATCACGTTTCTGAAAATATAAGTATGAAGGTCGTTTTATTACTTTATATAGACATAGGAGCTCGTGATGTTTCTTACAGTATATTTTCAACCAATGTATATATACGTGGCTAAAACTTCTTCTTACATAGAGTTTAGTCAAGTTTCTATCATTCACATCTACGTCTAGAAAAGTCTATATTGTCATATATAATATATTTGTTTATATCCTTCTTTTTCTTGTTCTTATGAAATACTTAAGTTCACCATATGATTAATTCTCTAATCAATCCTAGGATATATATATCTCAAAACATAATTAGCATGCTTATAAAGCTATAAATCAGCTTATACATGTTGAGTTTCAGTTAGAAGAATATTTGGATTCTTCACCATTTTGCTTACACGTTGTTATTCATGCATGGTGCGATATTCTGTATCAACGGTAGTTTTGGACGCCAAACAAAAATATTTTTTGTCAAATCTTGTTTATGATTAAATAATTACATAATTTGATTTTAACGTCATATAGCATATCCCAGATTAAAATCTCTTTTAGTATAGATGACGACGAGTTGATTTCAAAGTCATCATATTAGCTTTGATTTCTTTAACATCCTTGATTTATTCTAGTCCTCTTCGCCTTACTAATAGGTGTCACTATTATTATAAAAGATGTTGTTTTCAATATTCAAACACTACTATACTTTGAATTATATGTTTTGGTCTACTTGTTTACATTGTAGGGTTTTTTGTTTGCATAATTTCATGTTCACATTATGTTGTGTTATCATTTATTTTATGTAGTCTTCTATTGCTAGTCAGGCTCATTGAAGATCGGATTTGTAAGGCCGACATGTAAGTATTCGGCAAGTTTACATCCGATTGTACCTAATTCGAGTTTATAGTGTTCAATGAAACGATATAAGTTAGCCGTGGATGCATAATATACATTCAGCGAGTTAACATTGCCATCCATTTGATATTTCAGGACATATTTCAAACGCTTAAACTCGAGAAAGACTCTACAGCCTTTAAATTAGTTTACATGTAAGTCCCTATACATTTTATTTATGAATAAATATCCTCAATCAATTCCATTCCACCTACCACTACAAGGTTTTGGGACCAGCCAAAAATTTGGGTCGACATTCTCGTCCCAAATTTTGGCCATGACTCACACTTTTTTCAACAAAAAATGGCAGTCAAACACTTTTTCCACATCCTCAATATGGGACGACATTGTCGTCCCAAATCTTTATTTATTTGTTTTTCGACATTTCAATGGTTTCTAAATGAAATTTCCAAAAAAAAAAAAAAAAAAAAAAACATCCCGCCATTATATTTAATCCCGCCAAACAAAATGGGACGACAATGTCGTCCCATTCTGCGAGTATTTGTTTTTTTTTTTTATTTAAAAACTTTTTAAATCAATTTTTATTTTTAAATCAATATAAAAACTTTTTTAAAAACAAAATGGGACGACAATGTCGTCCCATTTTTACTAAATATTTAAAATGGTATTTTTAATCCAATAATCTACTTAAAAATACTTGTATATAAATTAATTTTAGAAAATTATTTGCTTTAAAATTATATGTTAGTGTAAAAATTAATTTTAAAAATTAAATAAATTAAAAAATTTAGAAAATCAATACTTTACTATTTATCAAAAATATTTTTGTTGTTAAAAATATTAATTATAATGGGGTTTTATGAATCTGATAAACCACAGGGTTCATATTGGAGTAAAAAAGTTGAAGAAAAAAATGAATCACAAGGTGGTTGGGGTGATTCATGTGGTAAGAAAAAAGATGAGAATAAACCTCAAGACGGGACTGAAGGGTCAAATGAACAAACTAGTGATAAAGGGAGTAATTGGTGAAGGTACAATGATGGCGATCCTTTGTCCGCCGATGATCAAACTTATATTCTTGATAACGTGAAGAAGACTTCTCGTACATTAAATGTGTTGAGAATTATGTAAATGTGGTGATCTCGACTATTATGAACTAGAGGATAATTACATGGAAGCGGGATCTACTGAGCTCGAATCCGGTTCTAAACCTGTATTTGAAGACGGTTTAGATCTGAATATTGATGAAATGGATGAGCAAGAGATTATTAACGAAATTAATCCCATCATTCAGTCTATCCGTAGGATTATGCATCAAACTTCCCACCAAACACTTCCCACCAAATTTTCCCACCAAAATATTGGCGCCAAAATTTTCCACCAAAACGTTTGTATAAAATATCTGCTCTATCCTCACAAACACATTATATACAATCTTATTCTCAAAACCACTCAACCTCACAACCTCTTATCTTCACACCAATTTCAAAACCTGAGATGCAGCGATATAATCCTTTTATGTGTTCTTGTGGAACAGAAAATATAAAACTAAGAAAATCACATAAAAAAGATACATTTGGATGGGAATATTATGCATGTCCTCTTTCGAAGGTGAACAATCATACATTTCTTATTTATGTAAATATACAAACAATCATAACATTTCCTTATTTATGTTACAACCAAGAGAAAATAATCATGGATGTGGATATTTTATATGGAAGAGTGAATTTGATGACCGGTTACGAGTAATCTCTTCTGCTTCAACATCTCAAGGTTCTGGATCTGCACTAACAGAGTGCTCAAACTATAATGCCAAAGATCTTAGGATAAACATGCTGGAATCACAAAAACAGGTGCTAGAGACAAGAGTAAGGATGCTGGAGGCAAGACTTGAAATGGCAAGGAATCCCGATGAACACGACCACGCATGTCAGTCGGATGCAATACTCCGTGAGCTGTTAGGTGACATGGAAAATCTTCGTATGTAGTAGTGTTGTTGTTGTTGTTGTTGTTGTTGTTAGTTGTTGTTGTTGTTATTTGTTGTGTGATTGTTGTTGTGTTGTTGTTGTTGTTGTTGTTGTTGTTGTTGTTGTTGTTGTTGTTGTTGTTGTTGTGTTGTTGTGTTATTGTTGTTGTTTAATAAAATGTTGTAGTTGTTGTTTGTTGTGTTATCATATCGACTCATTCGTTTGTTTAACATCTCATGTATAACGGTATCATATCGACTCATTCGTGAAGAAGGCTTCTCGTACATTAAATGTGTTGAGAATTATGTAAAGGTGGTGATCTCGACTATTATGAACTAGAGGATAATTACATGGAAGCAGATCTCCTAAGCTCGAATCCGGTTCTAAACCTGTATTTGAAGACGGTTTAGATCTGAATATTGATGAAATGGATGTTGATCGGACTGAAGGGTCAAATGAACAGACTACTGATAAAGGGAGTAATTGTGGATGGAACAGGAAAGAGGAACAAATGACGGTCCTAGACCAGGAGGACCTTTTACCGTAACGAGACAAAGGCTTGATATCTTCACAGCGGATGAGCAAGAGATTATTAACAAAATTAATCCCATCATTCAGTCTATTCTATTCCATTGTTGAATTCCATTTCTTGTTAATGTTAAAGTTATGAAACACGAATACTAACTATGTATGGCCACAAACTATTTTGTGAAGGTACAATGATGGTGATCCTTTGTCCACCGATGATCAAACTTATATTCTTGATAACGTCTTCAATCACCATCCATATAAAGTTCAAAAAACAAAGTTCCAAGAAAGTCGTTGCTTTTTTGTTGTATCAACCGATGGCCATTAAGAAGACTTCTCATACATTAAATGTGTTGAGAATTATGTAAAGGTGGTGATCTCTACTATTAAGAACTAGAGGATAATTACATGGAAGCGGGATCTCCTGAGCTCGAATCCGGTTCTAAACCTGTATTTGAAGACGGTTTAGATCTGAATATTGATGAAATGGATGTTGATCGGACTGGTGGCAAATCAACTTGGTCGAGATGATATGGTTGTACACGAGATGTTAAACGAATGAAACAGAATGATGGAATAGATGTGTACAACTTCCTTAACTTGGTTAGAGGATTATCTGAAGAGGAAGCTGATAATGAGTGTCTAGGTGGTGATCTAGACTATTATGAACATTCTTAATATTCAGTTTTTATCTCTTTCAAAACCGCTCCTACTTAACATGCGTGATATTGAGTTTCAGTTTTTATCTCTTTTTTCTCTCACTCTAAAAACCCTAGCCGCACCTTTTCAATCGGTTAAAAAATTACACGATCTGTTATGCATGCTAATATAACCAATCAGGAGCAGGTTCTCGGGATCGGAATTATTTTAAAAAATTTAAAACTAATTTATATAATTTTTAAATTATTTTAATAATTTATAACTAATTTAAATCATTTTTATTTAATATTAATTAAATAATTTAAATCATTTTTAATATATATATATAAGATAAAGATAAAGAAAAAAAAACAATGTCGTCCTTTTTTTTTTCACCAAAATTTTCCACGAAAAATTAAACGGCCCGCCAATATTTTTAATAACCCGCCAAAATTAGGGACGACAATGTCATCCTAATTTGTCTCAATGTATACCACCAGATCTGCTTTTTCTAAGTCTTACCCCGAAAAAAACCCCCCACGCTTCTTCTTCAATAGATCGATCGACACCACCACAACCACCTTCAACACCACCACCTTCAACACCACATTTGCCGTGAACCACCACATTTCCATTGAACCACCACCCCCGCCGTATTTTACTACAATCGACACCACCACAACCACCTTCAGCACCACATTCAAAGGCAGCAGCAGTAGCAACACCACCACCTTCAACACCACTGTGCACAGCCGCATTGTTTTAAAGGTATGTTTTTTCTTTTAATTTTTGTGTGTTAATTTGTATATTGTTTTGTTTAATTTTTGTTTGTTAATATTTGTTTGTTGTTTGTTGTGTTTGTGTTTGTTAGATGGCACCACAACCACCACGGCAGCTGCATTAGACACCACCGCCAGCAGCAGTAGCACCACAGCCGCATTGTTTGTGTTTGTGTTTGTGTTTGTTAAAGGTGTTTTTATTTATTGTGTTAATGTGTTTTGGGACGACAATGTCGTCGTCAAAAGTTTTTATTAATTAATTTGGTTAATTTAAGTTTGGTTGTTTAATTTAGGTTGTTTTTTTTACGTGTTTGTCGCGGGACAGCCGGGAGAGTCGGGACAACAGTAGCACCACAGCCGCGGGACAGCCGGGAGAGTCGGGACAGCAGCTCCACCTCTTTTCCTCTTTTTCTCTTTTCTTCTCTTCCTTTATTTCAGCCGTGAACTAGGTATATAATTTAATTACTTTGATGGTTGCGTTTTTTTAGTAATATGCGTTTGGTTAGTATGATATTGTGAATATGTCGTTTAGTTAGTAATATGCGTTTGGTTAGTATGATATTGTGAATATGCCGTTTGGTTTGTAATATGCGTTTGGTTAGTATGATATTGTGAATATGTTGTTTAGTTAGTAATATGCGTTTGGTTAGTATGATATTGTGAATATGCTGTTTGGTTAGTAATATGCGTTTGGTTAGTATGATATTGTGAATATGCCGTTTGGTTAGTATGATATTGTGAATATGCCATTTGGTTAGTATGATATTTTGATTGTTAAACTTATGTGACTTTTTTTAGGATTTTAGTGATTAATTTCGGACAACCCCCATCTGGAATTAATCATCCTATAGAAAACCCGTCCGAAATTAATTTATTAGAAATTATTTTCGGAAAGTCCCCTGTTTGGACTGCTTTTTGAATTTTTTGTCTCATTAGGATATGGATGCGTATAACTGTTTTACTATTTGAGAGAAATTCGACAGTATTTCCCTTTCACTCCTACGAATATGTCTTTAATGCACATATTTGGGGAGTTGAGGGGAAATGTTGCCGAATTTTTTTCAAATAGTAAATCGGTTATACCCATTCATATATGAGACGAGACATTCAAAGAGTGGGTTAGGATTGTCTTCCATAGTTGCACTAGGTAATCAAAACAGTTCATAATTGCGTCTTTTCATGTTTGAATGTGTTTATTTGCATATATATATATATATATATATATATATATATATATATATATATATATATATATATATATATATATATATATATATATATATATATTCATTTATTTGAATGTGTTTTTTTGCAACGCAGTCATGACAATTGATAAGAGTTGGACCACTATATCCAACCGTAATTCCCCTAAGTTTTTAGATGGTCTTTTTGCATTCGTCGCGCGTTGTGAGCCATTTTTACACCCCATCACAAAAAAGATTCTTTGCCCATGTGTTCGTTGTCGTAACGCTTGGAATAAATTGGTTACACTTAAAACTCTTGAGTCACACATATCACAATACAGGTTTGACAAAAGTTATACCACTTGGAAATATCACGGTGAACCGCTTCCTCCACCCGTAGTAAACAACACACCACAACCACCTTCACCTGAACACATTGACATGGATGCATTCTTCCAAGATATTTCTGCAAATAATGACGCAACTCCACCATCTCAAACAACAAGTTCTCAACCAGCTCAAACAACAGGTTCTCAACCAGCTCAAGCAACGGGTCCTAGCATTAATAACAAGTACGAAGAGTTACTTGCTAGGTCTACCCAAATGTTGGGTCCCGCTTGTGATATGACTGCACTGAACTTTACGTCAGAGCTTTCGCACATCAAGGTCTTATGTAAAATACCTGATAAAGGGTTTAACATGATTCTAGCTCTTTTGCAAAAGGCATGTACCCCTAAGAATGGATTCAACTTCCCACCGTCATACTATGAAATCAAGAAGACATACAAAGATATCGGGTTAGGATACGAATTGATCCATGCTTGTATAAATGACTGTTTTTTATTTTGGGAATCAGATGAGAACAAAAGTCTGAATAATTGTCCAATCTGCAACGCGAGTAGATGGAAAAACCTAAAGAAAAAGGGGAAGAAAGTTTCCAACAAGGTGTTGCGTTACTTTCCGTTAAAACCTAGACTACAACGCATGTTCAACACAAAACACATCGCAAAGTGGATGACTTGGCATGCTACTGGACAGTCTAAGGAAAACGGTAAGATGAATCACCCGTGTGATGGTAGAGCATGGAAAATTTTTGACATAATGAAACCCGAGTTTTCTTGTGACCCTAGAAACGTCCGATTAGGGTTGGCTACTGATGGTTTCAATCCGTTTGGCAACATGAGTCAAAGTTATAGCATGTGGCCTGTCATATTGACAGCATACAACACACCCCCGTGGATGTGTATGAAAGAGACTTCTTTAAAGTTGACGATGTTAATTCTCGGCCCTAAATCACCTGCAAAGGACATTGATGTTTTCTTGCAGCCTTTGATCAAAGAGCTCCAAGAGTTATGGAAAGGTGTGTGGATTTAGACCCTGCTACGGGTACTCATTTCAACATGAAAGCGGCTGTTTTATGGACCATAGATGACTTTCCAGCTCGAAGTAGTTTGTCTAGGTGGAGTGGACAAGGCTACTATGCATGCCCAACATGTAATCAGGACACTCCATCGCTTCCTGTGAAGCATAAAATCGCTTATGTTGGTTATAGAAGATTCTTACGCGTAAACCATCCAATGAGGAGGAAACATAAGGAATTCCATGGTAAAACTGAAAAGAAGCTTCCTCCTAGAGACTTTACCAATGAAGAAATCATGATTCAAATTAGTAAAGTCTTTAAACGTGTCTTGGGGAAACATCCACCTATTGTTAAAAATAACCCTAAACCTAATCGAGAAATCGAATTGAATTGGAGTAAGCGTTCTATCTTCTACGAACTGGAGTATTGGCCCGTTCTTCAACTAAAACACAATCTCGATGTCATGCACATCGAAAAGAGCGTGTTTGAGAGTGTGCTGAATACCTTGTTAATGAACGACAAATCCAAAGACACGCTAAAGGCAAGGCAAGACTTGAAAACTTTGGGAGTTCGAAAGGAGTTGTGGCTCGTTGATAAAGGAAACGGGAAGTTCGATAAGCCTCATCCAAAGTACTATTTCACACCAGAAAACAGAAAACGGTTTTGTAAATTCATCAAAGGAGTTAGACTACCCGATGGGTTTGGAATCAACTTCAAGAAAAAAGTCACCGCTGACGATAACAACATAACGGGCTGAAAATATCATGACTGTCATATAATGATGCAGCGGTTACTTCCTTATGGAGTTCAACAATACTTACCCAAAGACATTTCACCCCCATTAATCGAGCTCTGCTTATTCTTTAAGCAGATTTGTGCTCGAAATTTGATGCAGCAGGACATGGAGAAAGCTAAAAAACAAATGATCGATGTTATGATTAATTTAGAGCAAATATTTCCTCCTGTTTTTTTGACATAATGATTCATTTGGTTATACATTTACCCGAAGAGGCTATTCTAGGTGGCCCTGTTTACTACAAGTGGATGTATCCATTCGAAAGATACATGAAGAAGCTGAAAAATTATGTCCGAAATAAAGCCAGGCCTGAAGGTTCTATAGCGGAGGGTTATGTTGCAGAAGAAGTATTAACTTTCTGCTCGCGTTATCTTAAGGATTTTGAGACGAGATTTAATCGTCCTGACAGAAATGACGACGGTGCACCTAAACAACCAGATAAATTCCAGGTGTTCTAGTCAGTATGCAAACCGGTGGGTAGAGATGTAGATACTCGGATGGAGCCAGATGTTATGCAGGTAGTTTTATGGTTTGTACTTAACAACAGTTCTGAAATCAACGCAGACATACAGGCGTACAAAGAGTATGTTTCTTCTTTTTTATATTTTGAAGAACCTTTTTTTTCCTAAGTTATTTGTTTTCGATGACTTATTCTAATATCATGAACTTTTGCAGTGAATTTCCTAACAATACAGTGGAAACAAGTTTTCCTCCCTGGTTCAATCACAAGGTAAACACATTAGATATATTACCTTGTAGTCCAGAGTTTTTGCTCATCTGAATCTATTTGTATCTCTTTCGTAGATCCATGAAAAGAGTGTGGCAAAAGACCCAAGCTGTAGTCCCGAGTTATTCTCTTTAGCATGTGGACCTTCATCTCGTGCACGTACATACCCCGCATGCATATTTAACGGTGTGAATTTTTTGGTGCATGAGCGCGATATACTTCATACCACTCAATACAGTGGAGTTTCAACACCCGGGCCTGATGGAGAAATGTATTATGGTCAACTGGAGGAAATCCTAGAGCTCACTTATTTGGGCAACCGAAAGGTTTTGTTGTTCCGATGTAAATGGTTCGACACCCGTAACCCTAATAACCCTACGACACGCTCTAGGCGTTCTTACATTGAACGTGGCATACATCATATTTTGACTGATAAGGTTGCTTTTAGAAATCAACAATACATTCTTGCGACACAAGCAACATAAGTCTTCTACCTTGAAGATCCTGCTAGACGACCACCTCATTGGAAGGTCGTCGAAGATGTTCATCATCGGAAGATCTGGCATCGGGATGTGGTAGATTCTGATCAAGATGTTATACATGGCAGTAGTTCATCAGATGTTGCATTGTCTATTGGTTTGACTAGTTTGGAGTATGTGAATTTGAGTGTAAATGATGAATCAACAGAAGTGGACGCCCCACCAGATGATGCTGAAGAAGATGCCGATTTTATTAATAATGAAGATGATGTCGTTGCTCATGTCCTTGATGATGATGATGTTGACGCGTCTGATGAAGATGAAGTGAACCCCACGACTGTTGTTGAAGAAGTTTTATCTAGCGATGATTCGGATGATGACAATTGTTCTTAATTTGTAATTTGAATGAAATTGTTACTATATGTTTAAACGTGTAACTTTTATTTGAATGAAATTGTTATGTTATGTTTAAATGTGTATATTTATATGAATGTGTGTATTAGTATTAATTGGTCCACGAAATTGTGTGTTCCTGTACTTGTAATTTTACAGATGGCGTGTGTAGCTCCTAGATCACACGGCGGGAATGCTGGTGGTGATCCACCAAGACAGCCTTATTTTACTACGCCGGGCTATTGCGCAGGTAAGAAATTGTGATTTTTATTTTACATTTTTTATTGATAAAACTAAATTTTTTTACTTGTATTTTCACGACTCAACAACTTATATTTGTAGGTTCGATGATTGCGGGTGAGACCTCAAATCGTGCCTTAAGGAGGGCGTTTAAATCGAATAATAATCAGCCTTTGCCGATCAGCTTTGATTACGATGATCAAGGTACCTTCTCACCTATAGGCACGTATGCATCGCAGTTGAGTAGTCTTATCGGGGAACAAGTTAGGCCACTTCCCCCTGACTGCAAGTGGGAGCAGATACCAGAGTCTTTTAAGGCTCATATATTTCTCGCACTCCAGGTATTAATTGTTTATTTTATTTCTATTCTTATTGTTATCGACCGTTTAGATATGCGAGTTATATTTAAATTATTTGTTTATTTAAATGCGTATATTTATTTGCAGAGCTATTTCCTCCTCGCGCCTTGGTTAAACGACGAGCTCCGAGTGACGGTTGGGGAGTGTGTGTATACGGTGGGGGAAAGGGTAACTCTTGGGCTTAGACTTCAGATGCGGTTACTATACCGCAAAAATAAATACAGGATCAAGTCTAGGTACTTTGACACACATGACAACCCCGAGACGGCATAGGAACATCCGCCGCCGCAGAAAGTGTGGCATAACAGAAGCCGAGAGGAATGGGAGTCGTTGGTCGACTGGTGGTCCCAACCGGAACGGATGTCAAGATATGCCAAAAATGCAGATAACCGAGCACAAAACACGATACTAACCCACCAAGGGAGACAATCGTTCGTACAAGGACGAAACGATTATATAAGACTCATTATAATTTTTGTGATTTTTAAAGGTCTATATATTGTTTATATATAGCTCGTTATTAATTTATTTTATATTGTATGTATAGAGGGTTTAGAATGCGGGGAAAAATGAAGACCTCATCGAAACATGGAGGAAGGTGCATTCAAAGAAGGGCGTGTTTAAAACAAAAGAAAACGAGACGGCTTATGTAAATAATTTATCTATTAACATGCGTCATTAAGATCAAGTTACTTCTTTCTTTTTTTTTCTCTTTTTTTTTTTTTTGACTTTGACTTTGACTTACACAGATGGCGATGAAGTCACTCTGGGATCAAGTTAAAGCCGGTACACACCCGTTGATGACCGAGCAGGAAATACTGGATGAAATAGTTCTGAGTGAAAACCGGGAAAATATGCCGGGCAGGGGCAGGATGATGCCGGGCATGGGCAAAGCTTCATCCAGGTCCGCACATCGGCCGGTTGCACAAGAATATGTTACTCGGCAGCATATGTCGGAGGTGTTAAGGCGAGAGGCGGAAGAGAAAGAGTTGTTCAGGAGGCAAATGCTGGAGGCGCAACAACGGGCTCAAGTGTCCGAGAATGAGGCTAGATTAAATAGGCTACAGGGTGAACAGCTTTTTGCTCGACAAGTCGCCTTCGAATCTTTAATGGGGCAGTTTGTCAGCCACTACAACAACCAAGGTAATCCGTTTCCCGTTTCCTTTCCCTCATTTCCCCAACCTCCTTCATTTCCCGCCCCTTTTCCCGGCCCTATTCCCTTTCCCAACCCTAATAATTCTTCCTTTGACAATTGTTATCGTCCCACCTTTCCCGACTCTACTACATGCCCGGGTTCTAGTTCCAACCCGGGTTCTAGTGCTAATTATGCAATGCCACCACCCGACCTTAACAAATACACGTTACAAAATAATCCTCATTTGAGCCGCATTCCCGAGAATAATAATGCTAGTAGTGGTGAGGAGGAGGGGGAGGAGGCGGGTTCTTACGAGGAGTCGGACAAAGAGTAGGCGTAGCCGCGTAGGGATGATGTAAGATATTATTATATGTGTTAACTTTGTGAATTGTTAGTAACTTTGAGGAATGGTATATATTGTCGAATGCTATCGTGGATTTGAGGAATGATATATATTGTGTTAACTTATAAATTAGTAAATTTGTGACTTAATTGTTAGTTTAATTTGTATCGTATTTGTTAGTTTAATTTGTATCGTATTTGTCGAATGCAATTGTGGATTTGAGTAATTTGGTATTGTACCATATTGCCGAATTGGTATTGCGGATTGTGGTTGATTACAGGTTTAGTTTTGGTAGATTTTTTCCGGAAAAAATCTGGAAATGCAGGTTTCTGCTGCATTTTTTTTTTGCATACAGGACAGAATGGGACGACAATGTCGTCCTAAAATTTCAAAAGAAATGTCGTCCCATTTGTTTTGACTGCCACATCATCTGTCCTACTGGATCTAATTTTAAATAATATAAATAATTTGGTACGAGAATCTCGTCCCACTTTGTTTTTTAAAAACATTTTCGTATTTAATTGAAAGCTGTAAAGAAAGTAAAAAAAAAGGAAAAAACATTTGGGACGAGAATCTCGTCCCAAATTTGCAAATAGATGTCGACCCATTATGTGTTTTAAGAGTTGAATGTGTGGTGGGTCCCAGGAAAAATGTCGTCCCATTTTGCTCTAAAAATGTCGTCCCAAATTTTTTTGAGACAAGAAAATAGGTACTAGCAGATAGTCCCATTCTGCCTTTAGGTCGACATCCTTTGCACATATGGGACGAGATTATCGTCCCAAAGTGCTTCTTTTTTTGTAGTGTACTAGACTAGAACCCATCATCCTTCTCACTTGCGCCCCTTCTTGCTGCACCTATCTCGTATCCATAAAGCTAGACTGACGCAACTATCTTCTCTGAAAATCGCAGTTTGCTTGTTAACATTCAATATTCTACATCAAACTCATTTGTACGTATATCTAGATTATTAGTTTAAATACAAGAAAAAACACCAATCTTCATAATAATCGTATATTTGAGTGGATCTTCCTTTGACGTGACACGACGTGATTTTGGCGACCAACATATGTTGTAAGCATGATAAACAACATTGACCGACTCTGCAAGAGTACTAGAGATGAGGCTGGGTGGTATTGGGTGGCCAGTTGTTTAAGACATGCATGATAATGATACATGCATGAACAAAAATGCGTAAATATTTCAAATATTTCAATATTTATGGTGGCAAAATGGATATCAGCAAAGAAGAAACAACTTATTGTAATATTTTAGAATGTATATTCACTTCCTTATTTATGTAATTCTATACTCTAGAATATTCTATTAGAGCCTATATATACAAGGCTATGATTGTACCCTAATGGATCATTCAATAATATACATCATTCTCTCCTAACTCTTCTCTTCACATTATAATACGTTATCAGCACGACGCTCTAACCAACAGAGCTATCTCAAGAGGTAATCCTTGAATTTTCCTGCATATTTAAGTTACTAATGTTTTGACATTCGAACCTGCAAACTTTGGTCATAATTTTCATATGAATATTAATTAATTGAACTTAAAGCAAGTAATCCGCATGTATGGAGTTGGTATTCTTGAATATTGCTTGACATATCAAACACAACCATAACACAGATCATGCTTTATCTTATTTTATATATTTTTTTTATGTGTTTTGTGTTGAAAATCTTGCACATATGTTTCTATCAGGTTATATGTTTATTATACTATTGTTATATATTTGATGATAACTCTTAAATTTGATGATCCACTAAAGTTTATGCTTCGATCGGTAGAGGTTAGCATTTACATTTGAGTTTTATATTAGTCTTATGTTACCTGGTAATAAAAGCAGATTATAACTAGGCTCTTTTGATAAAACATTAACAATTAATGACGTAAGAACTAAATCCCAGTTTATAACTAACATAGCATATTGTGTTTTATTAGCTTTATGGCATTCTTTATTTTAATGATTGTCTCGTAGAATATATGGATTGTGTTATAATTAATCTAATCGTATCCAAAATTGCAATAGTGGGATTCTAGACTTCTTGATCATGCTGCTATTATATTATGACTATGAGTTGTTTTGTTCACCTATTTGTTTCGTGAATCGATATAATATTATAATTATGTTTGATAAATTGACTATATTGCGGCACATCTCGTTTAAAAAGAAAAGCCTCTAAACCCTAGCAATAAACCTTCGGCCGACAGTCCTTTGAGGTATAGTTTTTTTTTCGAAACATCAAATTGTTGAATGCTTTCTCGTGGCTTTTTCAAGAATGTCAGAAACACATTACCTAAATAATATTGAATATTAAACAATTTTTTTTTTTTTTATATTAGCATCGAATGTTTTCTAGGATTTTATCAAAATAATAATAATAATAATAAATAAATAAATAAATAAATAAATAAATAAATAAAAAAAGCCACGGACATGAAGCGATTGATGTTAATCTCTATTATTTTTATAAACACTGTTAGTATTATTATTTTTTACTTTTATATTATCATTCCATGTCTTTTATAATTGTTATCATAAATATATCGTACTTATTTTTAAAGAACTTATCGTTCTTATAAAGATCGTTTGAAGCAATTTATGATTTCATAACATTCTTTCGATATTCACTAAAGTGAATCATAACTTCGGTTATGCATAAGAAACTTAAGGTTTCCTTTTTGGATTGAATCAATGATAACATAACAATAGTTATGTTCTCGAAAGAGCATGTAGTTCTCTCTCTCTCTCTCTCTCTCTCTCTCTCTATATATATATATATATATATATAATATAGAGGGTGGTTCATTAAAAAATATATCTCTCTCTATATATATATATATATATATAGAGGTTGGTTCATGAAAAAAGTCCACTTTGGTAGAAAAGTGGGAAAAATGTACAAATCACCCCCTCCCCCTTCCTATCTTTTTTTTTTAACAACTACAGGGGCCTGATTGTAACTTTTTTCATTTTACAAGGATTGATCCGTTCTTTTTTTGATTTTTTCACTGAATCATCATATATAATATCTTTTCTTTCATTTTTTGTACAAATCCATTCCAAAATCCTCTCAACCTCTCGCTATATAATCCACGTTTTTATACGCTTATTTTTTACACGAATTCACACAATTCAATCTACATTCTATCGGTATTAATCAGATGTCTCAATCCATTAATCACTGTAAGGCCTTTTTACTGACTTTTTTTATAAATTTTTAATTTTTGTTAGTTAAAATTGAAAACGAAGATTATACATTTGATTTTTAGCTGTTATATGCATTGTTTTATGTTTCTTTTTTTAATTTTGATTGGTTAATTTTTATTTTATGTTCAATTATGTAGCGATTATATTAATTTTTTGTTATATTGTGAGGTTTATGCTTGTTACTTGATGTTTAGATTGAGTTTTTTTAAGTTAATTGTATTTCTATTGTTTTTTGTGGATTAAAAAAAAAAATTATATACTGATGCACTAATTCTTCAAGCTTTTGTTTTTTTACTTTGATTATAATCTTTATGTGATTATAGTTCGTACATAATGCATTTTTTTTTGTCTAAATATGTTATATTTTGTAGTTTACTTCTGAATCTGAAAAAAGTTGAGGAAAAATAGATACAAATCATGTTTAGTAAGGCAGCACACAAGGTGTTTGATAAAATATCTCAACGAAATTTTATAATTGTGATGCACTAATAGTTTCCAATACATGATTTCAGCAGTAGTTTTGTAGTTGAAATAGCATTTATAAATGTTAGGTTTACGGCTAAGATTAGGATGAATGAAATGGTATCCAAAGTCGTTGCCACATTGGAGGTACGGTACCTGTTATGGTTTTGTATAGATTTCTTTAGACATTTACACATCCATTTACATCTAAGTTGATTGGAACAATTATTAAATACAGACATAAGTTTAACTGATTATTGTTTGTTGATGGGTGAAATTTTTTAAGAGACCCATTTTGTAGTGTACCATATATCTGGTGGTATGCTTGTTTGTAGGCACTAGGTAAAACAACATTTGTAGTTATAAAGTTGAAGACTATGCGGTGACATAGAAGTTAGATGGTAAAGATACGAGCATTCCATGCATTGGCTGGTCGGAGAAGATTTAGTATGTGTTTTTGGCTGATGCATTGCCTGCAGATAGAGAGATTGCTCAACGGAAAGGAGATAGGGCGGATTTTAGTGTTCCTTTTGTCAGCTCCTAGTGTCCACAAAATCCCGCAATCACCATATGCCAAAAGCTCCTTCAAGCAAATATATACCTGTGATGGAATTCATTAAACTTGTCAAACAACTATAATCTCCCACCTTTGAATGATGAGAATTTGATAAAGGCAATATTTGGTTGGACCACAGCTAAGGGAACAAATTATGCCTCTGGTTTTCCATTTGCTGATTCTCAAAATGTTCACTCTCAACATGACATCAAAGTGGCGGAATCATTATTTCCATTTCCGACTATTCGCCCATCTTTTAAGGTACCAATATATTAAGTAAACTCAACTTTTTTATTTAATCTATCGATATGCAATGGTTCTGCAACTCATATTTATTCGAAACAGGAGGACCTTATCATGTCCGAGCTTTTACCGTTTCAGGAAAAACAGCACCCTTGTGTCAAAAAGTCCTTAGTTGGATTCAACCGAAAGCCACTTTGATACACGCATAAATTATCTTGTATTATAATATTTCAGGTAGATCATATTGGCAATCAGACACTTTTAAAGATGCTACATGACTGGAAATTGTTGGATATTTCTCATACTTAGTTTTCAGTCTAGTTATGAATTGGCCGATTTGGATCATTAACTATAGAATATGTATCACACTTTCTCGGTTGTGGCTGCTCTTAGAACCGATTATTTCAAGTACCTTCTTCCTGACATCATACAGAGTTGATCTCATCTAAAGGCACCTGTTCGTGATGGTTATTTGACACTGTTTAAGGTGAGATTGTTTTATGAAAAAATTGATTATTGTTATTTGTATTTGGTATATCAACATATGTTAGAGGTACTCATACGGTTTTCTATTGTAGTATGTGCCAAGATCATTGGGTGTTCAATTCTAAACTACTTGCAGCAAGTGTTACCATCCATCTTAGATGGTAAGTGCCATATCTGGAAACAACATTATTTAGCACCATCTTTTTTCTCCGTTTGCTGGTTGTTGTTTTATATTCTTCTCAAATAGATGCACTTTCTTCTATGTATTGATGCACTTGTGTTCTTAAACGAATCTCAAGACACAAAGATATCAGCTCTTGTAGATAAGAACAAAAATATGAGCAAGGCCGAAACAAAAGCAGGAGATGAAGGCCCCACTGTAACTGAAGATGACATTCAGCACATCGTCTCGTCTTGGACTGGCGTACCAGTTGAGAAAGTCTCAACAGAGCAGAAATATCTCAATCAAACCAAATCTTCTTTATCCTGGATGTGTGGCATACTTAACAGGGAACTCCACAATTTCATAAAAGAAGATTGTTAAAGAGTTGGAGGATTCATTAGACGAATTGATCCATTTAATATTTAACATTGATGCACCTTTTATTATCAACAATGGTGCACCTTTAAGAGAATTTTGATCCATTTAATATTTAACATTGATGCACCTTTTATTATGAGAATTTTAAGAGAATTTCTCAAGCTTTAATAGAATTATGATTCGTTTAATATTTAACATTGATGCACCTTTTATTATCAACACTGGTGCACCTTTTACATACTTGAATTGATTGAAATCATATATTCAGATATCATTAGCTTTGCTTGACCAAGAAGTTGTATGGGATATGAATGCGCATAGGATTTCATCTACTGTAGGGGATATTATATCTTCTGCTTCAGTTGTTTATATGTTGTTTTTGTCATTACTTAACACTTCTGAAACCGCTGCATAATTCATGTTTTTGGAATATATTCTTTACTGCTAACAATTCTATAAAAAAACATATTGCAATATGAAAATGAAATGCTAATTGCTAATACAATGGTTGGAAATACTAATTTTGTTTTCTTTTGAGATAATTTTTTGTTTTATACAGGCTATTTTCAAGCCAGCTATATGCTTACTGTGTTTGTCTTTTGACTGTTAAGGTCAAACAAGTCATTACTTGAATCTGTAACTCTTGTTTAGGTCATTTGTCAGATTATATCGAAATTAATGTAATTATTTGGGCATCTGTCGTTATATCTTATACCGTTGTAGTAATTTAAAAGAAGCACACAAATAAAATAGAAATGGTGCATTTCGTCTACCAATAACATCAAATTTCTAGGACGAATTTAGGTGTGCAATCCAAGTTAAGGCTGAAATTAGAGATGGACAAAAGGAAGGATAACAAGTAATTTAATGGTTTTTTAGTTTTGCTTAAACTTATGCTATACTACTACATATTGACAAAAACACATGGAATAAGAGTCAACTTGAAAGAACTGCAGAAAATCATTTTGAGATAACTGCAGTTACAGTATAAAAATACCAGATAAAGTTAATTCTTTCCACATATGTATTGGATTACCTCACACAAGCATAATATTGAGAAATCAGAAATGCGTAATCAAATAAGCATAGTTCATATGAATTTACTAACAAAACAACATACTGAAACAATAGGTTTCTTCATTAATAACCAACGATCAACAACACATAACCCATAATAACCTAAACAAACACCTGACCACATCTTCATTCATTAACTACAATCACAAACCACCCAGCAACAATCCATTCCAAACACTACCCATCTACTCAGCAGCAACAGTAGCGCAACTTTGGCTTTCTTTGGAGACTTCGTTGCCTTCTTAGAGGGCGAATTAGGTTCCTTTTCTGCTGTCTTCTTTGGCAACAATTAAACTAAATAGATGCACCAAAAAAAACAAAACAGATGCACCAATTCAACACATCAGATGCACCAATTAAACTAAACAAATGCACCAATTAAACTAAACAGATGCCCTTATATTCTATAATATAATGCTTCAATCAATGCCCTTATATTCTATAACATACACACCGATGCCATAATGTGTTCATCGATGCACCGAACATACAAATAGATGCTGTATTTCCAATGATACAAACAGATGTCGTATTAATCTATAATAACATCCCTAAATTTGTCACTTGATGCACTAACCATACACTCATGATGCCTTAATTGCTTAACCTGAACCTTTAATTATTCTTAACAGATATCACAACATTAATCGCAACATTAATCGCTAATGCATTAATAAAACAAAAATATGTTGAACATGCCACGAGATGCTTTAATAATCTAACAAAAATATGTTGTAAATTAAACACTTTTTTTCATTGGTTTAAATAAGGATTAGAAAATTATTTAAACCAATGAAACCGAGGGCAAGATTGGTTCAAACTCATGACCTATTTCACAAAAAGCGCTCCCTTTTCCAAGCCTCACAATAACGTTTGTGCTAGGAGAATATGCACCCAAAGGCTAATTTATCCGGGTACAATAAAACTACAGAGACGTACACGACACAAGTATCCTAACTACCACGTGTAAACATCTACCTTTTCGATGCACTAATATTTACCTTTTCGATGCACTAATATCTGCATTTTCTATGCATTATTCATACTCAAGATGCCTTTTCGATGCACTAATCATACTCATAGATGCACTAATATCTACCTTTTCGATACACTAATAATACTCATAGATGCACTAATATAACTCAGGCAACATTATAATGGGAGAACCAAGCTGGCCGTCCCAGGAAAAAAGATGGGTGAAGAAAAAGAAACATGTCCTTTTTTTCTATTGTTCAACAGCAATGGAAAATGATAACTAGAAAAGAAAACAAGCAATACTAACCCATAAAAGCTTCATGATGTTTCTTTAATTGAATATCACCTGATTTCTTGTCACCTGAAATAAGGTAAAAATAAGTTAGTGTCTTCAAGAGACTCTTTGTAATGATTTTAGTGAAGTGAAATAGAATAGATAAATTATAACCTTTCCTAGCATTGCATCTTATTTTCAGCAAAGATTTTAGATCTTTCTCCTTCTCTGCACACCCAAAAACCAAGAAGTGATCATCAATTATGGCAAACATCGAGCATACATAAAACAGCACCAAGAAGAAAATGCATGAAGGATGAAGATAGTCTAACTTTTCACTGCATCTGAGATAAATTTCTCACTGATAAGGTCGTCCGTCCCTTTTTTATTTGGTACCTGCACAAATGGCAATACAAATGCAAGTGCTGATAAATGCAGTTAAAAGTTGCAAGATGGGCAGGTTGCGTAAGTCCACAAACATTTTCTTGTCAATTTTTAGAATATACTGTAATTTTTTTACTGATAGTATTGTTTCAACACGGATCCAAAACAAAACAGTTTATGAGGTGGCATGATTCAACCCATTTGACCCGCTGAAGATATAGCACAACCTAAATCAGTCCATTGAGAAGGTACATATGAGTGAAAATTGCCGCATCTGATCTAGGACACCTACAACTCTCTTTAGCACAAAAAGGACAACATTTTGAATTTAGAAGATGTTGACCCGATAGAGATGATTAAAAAAGATACTTAACTATTACATATCTGGTGTGACCGATATGGGAGGCACAAAAAGCAAGGATGACATGTGTAGACAGCCTACTAATTGGTTAGGGATGGGTAAATAGAAGGGTCTAGGTTGAGCTGGTGGTAATTGTTCCATGACGGTTAACATATTAAAAGTTTTTGTTTATGCTAACTAAGAAGAGAAAACATTATTAATACTAGTAACGTACCAATGGGTGAAAGGGGTAATCGAGTAAACTCAATAAGTGTTCTTTCGCCCTCAGGAATGGTACATATGACTGTTGCTTGATAATTTCAACCTAATTTTTTTTACAAACATCTTCATTCCCTGCATAATTTTTTTACAAACAACGTATCAATTATTTAAACTAATCATTCAAAACAGATGCACCAAAAAAATAAAACAGATGCACCAATTAAACAAATCAGATGCACCAATTAAACTAAACAGATGCACTAATTAAACTAAACAGACCTCCATTATCCAATGCACCATCTGCGGCCTTTGTTTGCCAGCCAAGTCGCCATATTCCTTCATCTCACAATATTCCTCTGAGTAGTCATGTACATACAATTGTTGTGCAATAATATAGCTTCCATAACCACTTTTGAATGCCCTACCATAATAAAAACGGATGCACTAAAGCACGTCAAACGGATGCACTAAAGTACCACATTTTAATATAAAAACACAAATCAAAAGCATCTTGATACATGTTTCGCACAAGTTAAAAGTTAATTCATACTTAAAACGAAAAAAGAGTTTAATTATATAAATTGTAACCATATTTAACATTATTTTATATCATGTTTATAAGCTTGGCAAATAGTATTTTAGTCAAACCAACCCATTTCTGACCCGTTACATAACTCGCCTAACCACACCACTTCTGCTTGGTGCAACAGGTCATATTTATTTTGCTACCATGAAATCAAGTATAAGTCAAAAGACAAAAAGTAACTAAAACAAATCTTACTTCATGAATGCACATGAATTCATAACTTAGCTTGCTTCTCAATTGCATTGTATCTATATAAAACCTAAAAGGAAATAAAATAAAAATCGTTACAAATGCATTTCTACATAAATGTGTTGACTTCTACTAAAAACTACATTACTACACTATTCTATATGTTATCGATGCACTAATCATACTCATAGATGCCCTAATATCTACCTTTTTGATGCACTAATCATACTCAGAGATGCCCTAATATCTTCCTTTTTGATGCACTAATCATACTAATATATGTCGTAATATGTTCATCAATGCAATAAATATACAAAGAGATGCCCAAGTTCTAAAGATGCACGAAATTGAAAATGATAAGTAACCTGAGGCTGCTATGTAGATAAGCATAACACTTTCAGGTGGGAGATCATCGCAAATTGCATCCAATACCTGTAGAAACCGATAAAATTTAGGACTAACCCAGATGAAATATTCATTCAAATTTGTACAGTATAAAAAGCTAAACTAAGCAATAGCATATAACACTAATATGACATGAAAACAGCTACTGGTAAAGTGTGTTTTGGTGCATTTGAAAACTATTACCCAATTTAAAGTGAGTCGATGAAACACATTACGTCATCAACTAAAGTAAAATAATTAGTTTGAAATAACATGTTTGTGTTCAAAATTGCTTGTTATAAAACACTGATCTTATTGTAGCAAAATTTTCCTTTTATGTAAATATTTCACTCACATATATGAAATATCTAACAAAAATAATTTAGTAATCAGATCAGATAACAATCCAAAACACTTTCAAACCTGCTTATATATTCGGCCAAAAGGTCGAAAACCATTGTTACCCAAAAAAATCAACACATTAAGCAAATAAAACATGTAAAAGTAGCTTATAACATGATGCACTAAAAGTACAAACGGATGCACTAAACATACACATTGATGCCTTAATATGTCTGAAGATGCACTAATCATACTCATTGATGCCCTAATCATACTTAGTGATGCTCTATATTCAACAATGCATTAAACATATAAGCATGTGCCCAAGTATGTCCAACGATGCATTAAAGTATAAACGGATGCACTAGTCTTACACAAATTCTCTAAGATGTCTTATAATTCAATATACTACATTCCCGTGCCCAACATTGAACCTCAAACACCAACCACAGATGCACTAATATGTAATCTGATGCACTAATTCTACACACATATGTCGTAAGGTGTCATGTGATTCACTAATCATATAAACAGATTCCCTAGCATGTAACCTAATGCACCAACCACAAACACAAATGCCATAACATGTGATTCATATCATTCAAGAATAATACATCTAGTGCCCTAGCATGTAACCTGATGCTGCAAATATACACACAGATGCCCTAAGATGTGATATCATTCATTAATAAACACATATGCTCTGAAAATTAGTGCATCTCAGTTATAAAATCTCATTCATATATTTTATCAAGCACCTTTTTTACTAAAAAGAAATAACCTACATTAGTTAATAGAACTATATATTCCAAAAATAAACATGTAGTGTATCAGTAATTGAAACAACTGCATCAAATATACATGCATCAAACATACACTTACACATACATGCATTTTCTACTCATAGCATAGCTAACAAAGACACACCTTCTACATCAACATTTCTAAAAACTTATATCAAAACAAGTAAACAACAACATTTGACACATCACAAGACATAATTACTTAATTAGTGCATCATAGTGATAAAATCTCATTCGGACATTTTATCAGACACCTGGTGTGCAGTTTTAACAAACACGTTTTTCATTCATTTTTTTTCTTTCAAATTTGCTCCATATCTAGTAGAAAATACCATGATATTGATATAAACTTTCAACAAAACTTTAAAAAAATCAACATATTTTTTATTTAAATGTGATCAGTTAACAAAATTAGTTCATTTACGAGTTGAATCTAGCTTTTTCTTCAGTTTTGGATGATCAGATTACAAAAACTCATGCTTAATTCATGATTTGTTGGTTTCTTGGATCGGGAAGTGTGCGTTTCTGATGACCGAAGTTGCCTTTTTTTGATCGGAGAATGTGTTTCTGATGATCAGACATGTGTTTTTTGATCGAAGAAATGATTGGAGTGTGGTTCCCACAGTGGTGGTTTCCGGTGATAAATGGCGGTAGAAGGTATATATGTAAATGACGTGGTGGTTGTAAATGAGAGAACTCAGAGAAGATAGGATAATATAAGTAAAATGATGGATCTGGTTTGCAACTCCTTTTTGTTTATTATTTTTTTAATTTTTATCCCGAACTTTCAAGTGTTTTTATAATCTACCCTATAACTATTTTTCTCACTTTTCTATCTAATTACACTTTTCCCTAGAACCGGACCCATTATATATATATATATATATATATATATATATATATATATATATATATATAATTATTATATATATATATATATTACTCTTTGAATATATTCAAAGCATAAATAATTGTAGCCCGTCAATAATGCATTATATTCTAGTAAATCTAGAAGAAACCTACTGAGCTTCAAAGATATAAGATGTAATGATTATCATCTTGAAACTATGGCTGAAAATGATATTGAATATCTTCTGATCACAGCCACTAAAAATGGCTATAAAACTATAGTGGAAAAATTGAAAGGCCTATTTTCTGGCTTATACTGTAACACCCAACCCGGCAAGGGTTAAGATATCACGATAATGGTTTCATATCAGATCAAACAAAGCATACATCTATAGTAATGCAAGAAATTTCAAAGGTTACAAATGAAATACTGGAGTTACAAGGTTACAAATGAAACTAAAACTAAATACTAAGTCTGTAAATGCAAATCCTTCTAAAAGCCTCTACTTCAGAATACTATCAAAATCTTCTAAGTCCAAAAGTGTCTTCACTCAAACCCAGCTTCCAACTAAGAACCTGCCGCAAGAAAAGAAATGCGGTTGAGCTTCGAGAGCTCAGTGAACAGATATAACGGAAACAAAGCAGTAATAAAGGATAATGGAATGTAAATGTAGCAAATGTTGTTAAGAGTAAAGGTATAGGAATAAGATAAGTGAAATGTAAATAAAGGTAAAGGTAAACTGTAGGACAGTAATATACCACGAGCCCAAAATAAATCAAATCAAATATCATAGTAACCATGGAGTAGCTAGCTCCCGAACATGTGAAGGACGTGTATGCACACAACATCAATCACCAAATTAAATCAAATAATAATCATGAACAAAAAAGAAATCTAGGATGCATCCATACGCCCCTGCAAACAAATTAATGGCCAAATATATAGTAGTCGAGCTCTTATCAAATACAAAAAGGGACGGTGTGTAACATCACTCAAACACATTAGAGTCATGTCAGAGGTGCATCAATGACACGGCCATGGAACCCCCATGACTAGGAAACAGATTTGGCTCGGGTATCAAACTGAAGGGTCAAAGGTCAAAGTCCAAATTATAGCAAAGGTTCAAATAGTCTAAGTCATCGAATCAAAGTCAAGGTCCAAATATCAAAGGTTCATGGAAAAGGGTTCATATCAAAGGTTTACAACAAAGGAAACATAGCAATGGCATAGGAAACCCTAATACGAATCAAATCAAAAGAAACGAAGGCACCTTAACAAGAAGGGCAGAATATCTGTACCTTATTACGAATGCAAGAACACAAGAGTAGCAAAACTGACAGGGATCAAATCACAACCTCTTCGAACCTAAAGTAGTAGAGGACAGAATTACAAAGGGGTTTCAGTTATCTTTCCATTTTAAGTAAGTTTCTATTTTTAGCAGGTTTCCAAAATTAGTAAGTTTCCATTAATAGATAGATTTAAGTATTATCATATAGATTAAGTCAAAATTACGCATATTATGGGAATAGGGTATATTTTAGCAAGTTTTAGTAGTTTAGGGTTAAGTATAACAACTTTTCATAAATTAGGGTTTTAAATATAATTATATCAAAGTTAAAGGTCTAAAGTGAAAGTATTATAAATTATTTATTTTAATCCATAAGTTAACCATGTATACGATTTAAGTACTTCAAGTTTGCCCATTTTAAAATTTATACCCTTTAGTTTATTAATTTCCAAAATCTACCTTATAATTACATAAGTTACAAATTAACCCTTATTATATTCTTAATTACACAACTAGCCCTTACATTTACTAATTTACAGAATATAACCACAAGTTATGTATAGTACGAATTAACCCCAAGTTTTACATAATTACATATTTAGTCCTTCCATTTATTTAATTTCCAATTCAAATTACAAATATTATACGATTTACAAAATAAAACCTTAAGTTGCATATTTTACGAAAGAGGCCCCCATATTATATTTTTTATACATTCCCACAGATCTAAATGACATTACAAAAATACCCCTTAAGTTTCAAAGTTGGCAAAACACACCCTTTTTAATTTATTTCCCAATCGGTAGCCTTTGTTTTATACCAAACCCTAACCCTAGTTTTTCCCCTCATGAACCAATCATTCAATTATCATTAGTACTCATTAATTAGACTAGAATCATCCCAAAACATCAAACCCTAATTCGCATCCTAGGTTTTTCTTTTCTTTTCTTCGAATTACACAAACCCGTTTACAAACTAAAATTGACCACGACTCATCTAGGCTTCCATAATTCGTTCCAACATTTTCCCAGACCATATCATTTATATAGAGTCCAAAATAAATAATTACAACCCCTGGAAAAATCGTATGGCTCATTTTGGATTTTATACACGTTTTTTAGCTTTCAAAATTATTACGATCTATCTAGCTAGCATGGTTCGATTTATATATTTTATTTTGGTCTTATATGATCCTAAGAACATAAGAAAAATACCACATGAAGGATCGAACGTGTAAAAGGGATATATGGGATTGTACCTTATCGGATTCAAAGTAATTCGACAAACAAAATATAAGAGCGACCAACGAATGAACCCACGACCTTCCAAACAATTTTACTAACTCCTTTAGATGCTGTAGAATACCAGAAAAATGTCCCACGAATTTTCCCTAGTCGAATGAAGCAGCTCGAATTTTATTTAGGGTTTATTTAGGGTTTTCGGAATTTTTATATATATTTAGAGAAAAAGAATTCCAAACCGACTCTAATAGGGAGGAAACCAAAACTTTAGGTCCAAGATTTGATCAATTATAGAATATAATTGTTTCCTAATTATTTTGGTATTTATCTTGTATTATATATAATTTAAATTGAATTTACAAATAATAATAATATACAAAAATAATGAAACCGACCATATTATGTATTTTTGTGTAATCCTTAATTTTTATACTTGCAAAATGTTAAAATGTAGTTACAAAAAAATTATTTGGTTTCATATCTTGATCATTCCCGAAGGTTTGGAATTTATTTGGTATTTTATAAACTTATTAATCAAATTTTAAGATTGTAGGGGCATTTTGGTCATTTTACACGTTTTAGATTTTTGGGTATTACAACTTCTTCCCCTCTAAAAAAAATTTTCGACTTCAAAAATTTAAGTGAAACGAAACGGAAAGCATAACGGACCGCGAACGGAAATGTGAATGACTAGTTTCTCATGATTCTCTCTTGATAATTAAAATAGTTTCGGTTTCTTCAGAACGGATAGACCATAATTCACAACAGATCATTATGAACAGATTCATCGAATGTTAGACGTGTATATAGCAAACATATACAGAAAACAGATTGTTTGATTACATCAGACGGCAGGAAGCTCTACAACAGGACCTAAGATTCTTATCGGGAGTACAGAGGTTAGCAAACGCGTGTCGAGTATACCAACGTATCAAATCGTATAACGGTGAAGGAAGATTTAAGTGAAAAGGCAGAGCGAATCCTAAAGTCTCAATCAGATATCAGAATTTCTAAGGTTTCTAAGGCACTCCTCGAAATATCCTATGATCACAATGAGGGTACGTCATATGACATAAGTATTATCACGTTAGCTACTCGTCATAATACCAGCATCATATGAGTATACCTTCATGATGGTCATACTTTATCTCAAGTCGTGAACAAGCATCTATCAACCACCTAACAGTCCATTCTACATCATAGGGTTGGTCCTAATCGTTCATCATTACGGATTCGAAATCAAGGAAACAGATCGTACAAATAACGTAACGGAATTAGTAAGCATTAATGAAGTACGTCATCCACGGCGTCAGGTCTTTCACAATACATCAAAATTTTCATACAAAACCGTCATCCAACATACGCAGAAAGAACACCAAACGGAAATACTAACGGAGAACCCAAATCATTCGAAGGATCTTATCATCAGGTAACGGAAGCTTAAGTGGGTTAAGCAGAAGTGAACACGCCATCAATAGCTGATGCGCGTGATGTGTCGTTGCGGTTTAGCAGTTTAATGCCTACTCAAATTTTAAATTTATATTTAGCCGACTTATCAATAACACACACACTTAACGAGCAGTGTACCCGGTCAGTATGAAGATAATGGTAAGTAGAGTGTCGATCACTAAGAGTGGAACGTATTATCTCGTTATTCTAATCAGTATTTTAATATCCTAACGCAAGGGGGTTTCAGCCTGAGAGACTGGCACGGTTTGTTTGCAATTAAATAATAAAATAAACCAATAGGCACGAATCAGCAAGTAGCACACACGTACACAGATAAATACTCGAGACAATAAGAGGGCTGTCCTTATGATTAAGTAGATTGTCACTTGTTTTATTGATAGCTTTATATGAAGTGTATGTAGTTAACCCTTTCTCGTTGGTCCTAATCTTATCGGCGAGTAAACCCTTAATGATTACTTATGTCTAAAAGTTATTCCTAAGTGATCAATTTAGTAATAACCGTGGGAGCCACATTATGTCCCGCAGTCAAATGCCCGCAAGCCACTAATAAACACAGAGGTTATCAATGCACTAATAAGTAGTAACCAAAGACATCAACATATAAACTTTAATTGATGGGAAAGCAAGTATTAAAGGGAGTGCAATCTTTCGTTGTCACATTACACAAGCCACCAATCCTGATGAATTAAAGTTTGCTAACACAATAAAACAAAACTACTTAATGAATTAAACACATGCAGCACCTTCTTACAGCTCTTGTATCTTTGATTTGGGTGTGTCTTGTGCTGCCTCCTTGACTGAATTCGTCTTTTTGTTCTTCTGTTCGGACTTAGGTTATATTATAATCCGTCCGAAATTCGTCTGGTCTTGGGGTATTTATAGTTTCTGTCTGAAGGAAGATGTGGCGCATCTAGTAAGTAGATGCGGCGCATGTACTTAACTTCGCGTGGGGTCCAAGATTATAATATTCAGGAATATTTGTACACCGCCAGAAGATGCGGCGTAACTCCATGATTAGATGCGGCGCATGTCCTCTTGTATCTTGGATCGTATCTGGTGATATCTTGATAGAGATGCGGCGCATGTCATGAGTGAGATGCGACGCATCTGGAGCAGATTAGTCTTGATCTTCTTCATTTCAGTAGACTCTTAACTTCTTGCATGTTATGCTCCATAATCAGTCCAAAATCGCTAAGTTTCACCAAATGCTTGTTTTTACCTGAGAATTACAAAAGTAAACGATTAAGTATCAATCCTCATACATAATATAGTAAAACAAGTCAAATTAATAGGATAAATGATAGTAATAAAATGTACTTATTTGAGTTCATCAAATATCCCCCCACTTGAACTTTACTTGTCCCCAAGTAAACCTTAGAATTTCTCTTATGAAAATGTATCCTAAAAGATGTTAGGATTTATTTTTATATTTAAGCATGTATTCGTTCATTTCATAATCACACAACTAAACACTTTAACGAATTAGAAGTAAAATAAAATAAGTCGATAAAAGCAAATCTAATCGTTTAACTGTCCAGTCGCGACGAATATTCTATCATAAGCTTGGCAAGTATACACATCTCCACCACTAAAGCTAAGGAATAACAAGTCTAAAGCGGTAAAAAGGGTTTTTAGGCTTAAGGGTTAATTATTCTCTTTCACTATCGATCTCAAATTCCAGAAAAGGCGACAAAATCACAAATACATGATCGAATCCACGAACACGATACTTGCAATTGCTCAAATCCTTAACTCGAATAGGCTAAAGATAGGTCCAAACTTCACCAATAATAATATATCAAAAAGGGCGACAAAATCATAAATACATAGCCGAATCCACGACTACGATACTTAAGATTGCTCAAATCCCTAATCTCAATAAATCAAAGGTTTGGTTGGATAAAGAATAATAAAGGGCATGGATAACATTTGGGATATAAATTGGTGCAAAAATAAAAATAAACAAAACAAATAAATTAAAATCTTAAGTGTGGTTAATCACTATCCCAACCATCCCATGAATAAGACTCATATCATCGAATAACTCACGCTTTAACACTTGAAACACACGCTTTAGGTAGACACGAATTATACTCAACAAGATCTTAATCAAAGAATAAACCTTAATTGGCGTTCCCATAACTGCCAATTCCCATTCAATCCATAAATATAGTACAACAAATGTGGTGATATCGACCACTTACATAACTTTACATAAGTTGGTTAAAACTAACTTCCAACTTTTCTTTCTTTCTTTTTCTTTTCTCATTTTTTCGAATTTTTTTTTTTTTTTTTTTTTTTTTTTTTTTTTTTTTTTTAAACATAAACATAGATGTGTAAAATTTCACCACATCACTATAACTTTCTTTCCGGATAATTTTTCCATACTTTTCATGACTTCAGAAATAATGGTAATAGTGAAAGTAGTAAACACACGAAAAATAAACTCAAAGATATACAATATTTACTTTCACTCCAATTGCATTGTGCAATTTCCCGACCTAACCATAGATAATGAATTACGCACGCGAACACAGGTAATGTAAGGAAACACACTTTGCCTATAGCAATCAACCAACCACGGATTCTAATCTACAGGGTAGGCTAAGGTGTAAGGGTGTAACGAAACATTTTAAACATAGGTGTAAGAAATGAAAGGAATGGCTCTGAGGGTTTTTCTAGGGGTATCTTACTCTAAAAATGAGAGTAACAAAAGGTTTATACGGGGGTTAACTAACCGGTGTAGTTAGTTAATAACACATAACATATAATAGGCTATTTGGGTGTAATCCTAGAATTTTACCAATTTAGACAAGTCATTCCAATTATATAAATAATACTCATTATGGTGGTCTCGAATAGTATACAAGCCAAGTTCTAAAGTTTACAAGTCACCGGCACACTCATAGATTTGTGAATTTTAAAAAATCACAATTTTTGAAAATAACGTCATGTGTGCAGCTATGCAACTTAGATCTTAAACAAAAACATGCTAAAATTTTTTTAAGTTTGATATATTAAGCACATTTTAAGCATAATTTGAAAAGTTTAGGACAAGTAAGTGTTAAGTGTTCTAATTCTCCAATCCCCCCACTTAAGTTAAACAACGTCCTCGTTGTTTGTATAAAAGGTTAAAAACTGGAAAATAAAAGAATTAGAACAGAAAAACTCCCCTGAGATTTGCTCGGTATGATCCTCCGTTAGTATAAGAGCAAAAATCATCTTTCTTGTGGATTAGAACGTTTAATTCTTCATAGCTGATGTATCCACAGGAAACGCAGGAATCTATAATACCACCAAGGCTTCAAAACACACCTAAGATAAGAAAGGTTCAAACTTGCATAATACATTAGTAGTTAGGTAAAAATAAAACGTAAAAATTAAAAATGAAAATCATCAGGTCAGTCGATGCGCCGTATCTTATGGAAGAAGATACGCCGTATCGAGCATGGAATAAATACGGATCAGAATAAAAGATGCGCCGCATCCTTAACCAGGGATGCGCTGCATTAAAAATAAACTGATAAAAAGTTTTAAATTCGAAAAATAAAAAAAAAATGCAGAAAAATAAAGATATGACTATCTGCAGGAAATGCGTCGCATCTCAGGATTGAGATGCGCCGTATCCTCTGCGGTCTGACAGACTCAATACAAAATCAGAAAAAAAAAAAATAATAAAAGATAAGCATGGGTTGCCTCCCACGAAGCGCTTGTTTTTGTTCGAGTCACGAGCCTGACTCCACCCTTATTTACTGTGTAATAGGGTGTTATTCCCCCCACTTGGGATCAAGTGCGGGTGATAGTAGCAATAAACACGAAAAGAGTATAAATTTGCTATTAAAGATGGAAGAAATACATAAAGATCATACCTTGGCAATATATGTACATCTTTCCTATCCTTACCCGGTTTGGTTGATAAATTGGATGACTTGACCATTCCATCTGAAAGAGTAGTGTGTTAAGGAAAAATGAGTCTCCTTTCTTCTTGGTTAGTCTCTTTGGTAGTAAGGCGTCCCTTAACTTCCGCATAAGATGAGAAAGGGTCTTTGGCAAGTAAAAGTTCGAGTTCCTCTACATACTTCATAGGGTCGGAATCATCATCTTCATCAATCATAGTAATGTTTAAGAGCTCATCACCAAATTCTTCTTCGAGCTCCACCAAATACGGGTTGATCACAGGTGCTTCAATTGGTAGTGTAATAAATTTCACCTCATCATCTTTATGTTTTGCAACCTGTTTAGAAAAACTAGCAAGATTATTAGTAACGGGATTAATAATATTAAATAAATTTGTACCACTTTGCGTTGTAAGTGACTCCAATTCATCATTTGAATCTCCATCTTCAACAAGTGGTCTTGCAACTTCAGCATCGTCCCGAATTTCATCCTTAAATAAGTAATCCCAGATTTCTTCAAAATCCCTCGTTGGGTCAAAATCTGGTTGAGGTATGTCATCGTAAACTATGGCGTCAAATGGTTCGAAATCAAAATTAGAATACTTTTCATCTTCATCCGTTGGATTGTCTGATGGTGGTAATACGATTGCAGAATATTCTTCAACGTAGGATTCCGTATACACATCATCTTGTGCAATCTCTTGGAGAAAAAGTACTATCTATAACAATTGCCGGAATTGGTTTTACGGTATATGAATCTTCTTCATCATCACTTGGCATACACCAGGTGTGTTGAAATGGCAATTTGTTTCTTTCTTTCCTTGACTTTTCTCGTCCAAGAATCAAGTATTCTTCCATAGTGATTTCTTTCGTATCAATGACTTGTGCACCATATCTTGCTCTTTCCCAATCGTAGATCCCATTATTGCTCAAGGCTCTTTCCTCTCCAAGTCTGATATATTCTTCCATTGTAATATCCGGATCGTCCATCTTCCTGAAATAAAACTTACTCGTGCAAAAGAAGGGTGAAACGATCAAAGTAAAATAAAAGCTTCTGATATCTGCTGTTGATGCGCCGTATCCTATAAATGGGATACGCCGTATCTTAATACGTTAAAAATAAGTCACACTTTTATTCAGAAAATAGATACGCCGCTTTAGAAATTAGAATGCGCCGTATCTGTTTTAATTAATCAAAAATCAACTTATCTAATTAAAATTAAATGCGTCGTATTAACGAAAGTTAATGCGCCGTATTTTCGTTACGTTTAAAAATAAATATCGATTTTTGATTCAGAAAGATGCGCCGTATCGATAGAGATCGATACGCCGTATTTGTTTAATAATTCGCAAACTGTTTTTAATTAAAATAATAGATACGCCGTATCTGCTAAAGCAGATGCGTCGTATGGCGTTAACGTTTAGAATTTTTTTTTTCTTATTAAAAACAGATACGCCGTATCTGCAAAAGCAGATGCGTCGTATTACTTTATTGCTTTTTTTTAAAAAAAAAAATTCGTATTAAAAACAGATACGCCGTATCTTGGGGAAAAGATGCGTCGTATCGAATTAATTAAACGCGTTGTATTTTTTTAAAAATTAAACGCAATACGCCGTATCTGAGAGATCAGATGCGCCGTATCGTTTGATTTAGCACAGTACAACGATAGCAGAACAGAAAAATACGAAAAATAAAAACAAAAATTAAACACACAAACGAAAATAAACACACAAAAATAAAAGAAAACAATTAACACACAATACAACAAATATGCAAAATAGTACAATGATGCAATTAATCTAATAAAAAGAAAAACCTAATTAAAATACTAATTAAATTAACAGATAATAACAATTCACTCCCCGGCAGCGGCGCCAAAAAACTTGATGCGCGTGATGTGTCGTTGCGGTTTAGCAGTTTAATGCCTACTCAAGTTTTAAATTTATATTTAGCCGACTAATCAATAACACACACACTTAACGAGCAGTGTACCCGGTCAGTATGAAGATAATGGTAAGTAGAGTGTCGATCACTAAGAGTGGAACGTATTATCTCGTTATTCTAATCAGTATTTTAATATCCTAACGCAAGGGGGTTTCAGCCTGAGAGACTGGCACGGTTTGTTTGCAATTAAATAATAAAATAAACCAATAGGCACGAATCAGCAAGTAGCACACACGTACACAGATAAATACTCGAGACAATAAGAGGGCTGTCCTTATGATTAAGTAGATTGTCACTTGTTTTATTGATAGCTTTATATGAAGTGTATGTAGTTAACCCTTTCTCGTTGGTCCTAATCTTATCGGCGAGTAAACCCTTAATGATTACTTATGTCTAAAAGTTATTCCTAAGTGATCAATTTAGTAATAACCGTAGGAGCCACATTATGTCCCGCAATCAAATGCCCGCAAGCCACTAATAAACACAGAGGTTATCAATGCACTAATAAGTAGTAACCAAAGACATCAACATATAAACTTTAATTGATGGGAAAGCAAGTATTAAAGGGAGTGCAATCTTTCGTTGTCACATTACACAAGCCACCAATCCTGATGAATTAAAGTTTGCTAACACAATAAAACAAAAATACTTAATGAATTAAACACATGCAGCACCTTCTTACAGCTCTTGTATCTTTGATTTGGGTGTGTCTTGTGCTGCCTCCTTGACTGAATTCGTCCTTTTGTTCTTCTGTTCGGACTTAGGTTATATTATAATCCGTCCGAAATTCGTCTGGTCTTGGGGTATTTATAGTTTCTGTCTGAAGGAAGATGCGGCGCATCTAGTAAGTAGATGCGGCGCATGTACTTAACTTCGCGTGGGGTCCAAGATTATAATATTCAGGAATATTCGTACACCGCCAGAAGATGCGGCGTAACTCCATGATTAGATGCGGCGCATGTCCTCTTGTATCTTGGATCGTATCTGGTGATATCTTGATAGAGATGCGGCGCATGTCATGAGTGAGATGCGGCGCATCTGGAGCAGATTAGTCTTGATCTTCTTCATTTCAGTAGACTCTTAACTTCTTGCATGTTATGCTCCATAATCAGTCCAAAATCGCTAAGTTTCACCAAATGCTTGTTTTTACCTGAGAATTACAAAAGTAAACGATTAAGTATCAATCCTCATACATAATATAGTAAAACAAGTCAAATTAATAGGATAAATGATAGTAATAAAATGTACTTATTTGAGTTCATCAATAGCTTCGTCCTTCACGAAAGCAACTCATCCAACCACAAATGATCATTCCAAAATCGACCACTCGAATACCTGATTTCAAATCTCTTCCAAGTCCGAGTAGTCTGTCTATGCTTGTCCATCTGATCGTACGGTAAGAAGGAGTGATAAACTTGATTCTGGTCCCTCAAGCCTTCAGCACTTCTTCTTGAGACTGTGATGGAGTAATGTAGATTGCTGGCACGATCTTTAAATCTCTTCATCATCCAGTCTGCTTCCGCTCTCAATTCATCTTAGTACAACCAAGATGAATAGGGAAGTGAGACTGCATGTCTTCATCAGCTCCAGGCTCGCCATCTTGACTAGAATTTCTTCTTCTGCATCGCTAATGTCTTCACTCTTCAGGGTAGCTGCCGTTGTTGTCAACTCCAGGTCCGGCAATAGGTAATTGTAGTAGGGAGTTCGAAATTGTTTCCAACGCCAAAGGTGAGACATAGAGGGATAGTTGTCAATATTGGAATGCTCAGTCAACCAACTTCTTATCAAATAAAATCGAAGTTTAACTAACCAAGGAAAGACGGATCACGAATCAAATCTTTATCATTCAAAAATGAGGGAAAACATTCTTATGCTCATGGTCACAACCACAAGGCTTCTCATAGGGACAGAGATGGGTGAAACGAAATCAAATAGTGTCGGAAGATTTATAGACGTTTATCAAAGCAAAAGACAAATAACAAAATGTGTCAAGTATATCATCGTCAGGGAGGTTTTCAGAATGTCCTAATAGGCATCAAGGTGATTAACAAAAGAATCAGAGTTCGGAGTCGGAATTTCAAAATAAGGTTCAAATAGTGTTAGGCAAATTCTATGCAATTTCCAATGATTCCAAGTTTTAAATGGGTTTCAGATCTTAGGTGGTGCAAAGCGTGAGTTTTCAATTTCCAAAGGTGATCTCAACAAGCAGGGCACGAATCAGAGTGATGCGGAAGCAATGATACTTAACCAAAAGCCTTATAGTCTACCCATTCCTCACTGGTCAGAACTTAAGTTCCTATAGGGAAATCCTAAAGCAAAACTTAAAGATTATCTTATGAGCGCCTACAGTGGAAACTTAGTGGTCCTAACTTACACAGGTCAAGGGTAAATGTATTATGAGTCGCAGCCTGTATCTCTGATACCATAATTGTAACACCCCAACCCGGAAAGGGTTAAGATATCACGATAATGGTTTCATATCAGATCAAACAAAGCATACATCTATAGTAATACAAGAAATTTCAAAGGTTACAAATGAAATACTGGAGTTACAAGGTTACAAATGAAACTAAAACTAAATACTAAGTCTGTAAATGCAAATCCTTCTAATAGCCTCTACTTCAGAATACTATCAAAATCTTCTAAGTCCAAAGGTCTCTTCACTCAAACCCAGCTTCCAACTAAGAACCTGCCGCAGGAAAAGAAATGCGGCTGAGCTTCGAGAGCTCAGTGAACAGATATAACGGAAACAAAGCAGTAATAAAGGATAATGGAATGTAAATGTAGCAAATGTTGTTAAGAGTAAAGGTATAGGAATAAGGTAAGTGAAATGTAAATAAAGGTAAAGGTAAACTGTAGGACAGTAATCTACCACGAGCCCAAAACAAATCAAATCAAATATCATAGTAACCATGGAGTAGCTAGCTCCCGAACATGTGAAGGACGTGTATGCACACAACATCAATCACCAAATCAAATCAAATAATAATCATGAACAAAACAAATCTAGGATGCATCCATACGCCCCTGCAAACAAATTAATGGCCAAATATATAGTAGTCGAGCTCTTATCAAATACAAAAAGGGACGGTGTGTAACATCACTCAAACACATTAGAGTCATGTCAGAGGTGCATCAATGACACGGCCATGGAACCCCCATGACTAGGAAACAGATTTGGCTCGGGTATCAAACTGAAGGGTCAAAGGTCAAAGTCCAAATTATAGCAAAGGTTCAAATAGTCTAAGTCATCGAATCAAAGTCAAGGTCCAAATATCAAAGGTTCATGGCAAAGGGTTCATATCAAAGGTTTACAACAAAGGGAACATAGCAATGGCATAGGAAACCCTAATACGAATCAAATCAAAAGAAACGAAGGCACCTTAACAAGAAGGGCAGAATATCTGTACCTTATTACGAATGCAAGAACACAAGAGTAGCAAAACTGACAGGGATCAAATCACAACCTCTTCGAACCTAAAGTAGTAGAGGACAGAATTACAAAGGGGTTTCAGTTATCTTTCCATTTTAAGTAAGTTTCTATTTTTAGCAGGTTTCCAAAATTAGTAAGTTTCCATTAATAGAAAGATTTAAGTATTATCATATAGATTAAGTCAAAATTACGCATATTATGGGAATAGGGTATATTTTAGCAAGTTTTAGTAGTTTAGGGTTAAGTATAACAACTTTTCATAAATTAGGGTTTTAAATATAATTATATCAAAGTTAAAGGTCTAAAGTGAAAGTATTATAAATTATTCATTTTAATCCATAAGTTAACCATGTATACGATTTAAGTACTTCAAGTTTGCCCATTTTAAAATTTATACCCTTTAGTTTATTAATTTCCAAAATCTACCTTATAATTACATAAGTTACAAATTAACCCTTATTATATTCTTAATTACACAACTAGCCCTTACATTTACTAATTTACAGAATATAACCACAAGTTATGTATAGTACGAATTAACCCCAAGTTTTACATAATTACATATTTAGTCCTTCCATTTATTTAATTTCCAATTCAAATTACAAATATTATACGATTTACAAAATAAAACCTTAAGTTGCATATTTTACGAAAAAGGCCCCCATATTATATTATTTATACATTCCCACAGATCTAAATGACATTACAAAAATACCCCTTAAGTTTCAAAGTTGGCAAAACACACACTTTTTAATTTATTTCCCAATCGGTAACCTTTGTTTTATACCAAACCCTAACCCTATTTTTACCCCTCATGAACCAATCATTCAATCATCATTAGTACTCATTAATTAGACTAGAATCATCCCAAAACATCAAACCCTAATTCGCATCCTAGGTTTTTCTTTTCTTTTCTTCGAATTACACAAACCCGTTTACAAACTAAAATTGACCACGACTCATCTAGGCTTCCATAATTCGTTCCAACATTTTCCCAGACCATATCATTCATATAGAGTCCAAAATAAATAATTACAACCCCTGGAAAAATCGTATGGCTCATTTTGGATTTTATACACGTTTTTTAGCTTTCAAAATTATTACGATCTATCTAGCTAGCATGGTTCGATTTATATATTTTATTTAGGTCTTATATGATCCTAAGAACATAAGAAAAATACCACATGAAGGATCGAACGTTTAAAAGGGATATATGGGATTGTACCTTATCGGATTCAAAGTAATTCGACAAACAAAATATAAGAGCGACCAACGAATGAACCCACAACCTTCCAAACAATTTTACTAACTCCTTTAGATGCTGTAGAATAGCAGAAAAATGTCCCATGAATTTTCCCAAGTCGAATGAAGCAACTCGAATTTTATTTAGGGTTTATTTAGGGTTTTCGAAATTTTTATATATATTTAGAGAAAAAGAATTCCAAACCGACTCTAATAGGGAGGAAACCAAAACTTTAGGTCCAAGATTTGATCAATTACAGAATATAATTGTTTCCTGATTATTTTGGTACTTATCTTGTATTATATATAATTTAAATTGAATTTACAAATAATAATAATATACAAAAATAATGAAACCGGCCATATTAAGTATTTTTGTGTAATCCTTAATTTTTATACTTGCAAAATGTTAAAATGTAGTTACAAAAAAATTATTTGGTTTCATATCTTGATCATTCCCGAAGGTTTGGAATTTATTGGGTATTTTATAAACTTATTAATCAAATTTTAAGATTGTAGGGGCATTTTGGTCATTTTACACGTTTTAGATTTTTGGGTATTACATATACTCTACATGTATAAGCAAGCCAGAAATTAATATGGCCTCTAGCAAAACACTAGCAGATCCAAAATTATTTGCCTTATGGCATGATAGATTGGGGCATCCTTGCAATACAATGATGTCAAGAATTATTCAAAATTCTAATGGACATCCACTTAAAGGTATCAAGATCATGCAAGCAAAGGATTTATTATGTAAATTTTGCTCTCTTGGAAAATTGATAATCAGGCCCTCTACATGCAAAGTTGAAAATGAATCTCCACAATTTTTGGAACGTATTCAAGGAGATATTTGTGGGCCAATTACTCCTCCATGTGGACCAATTCGATATTTTATGGTATTAATTGATGCATCAACTCGATGGTCACATGTTTGTTTATTATCAACAAGAAATGTTGGATTTGCTAAATTATGGCACAAATAATTCAATTGAGGGCAAATTTTCCTGATTATCATATCAGGAACATAAGGCTTGATAATGCCGCAAAATTTACATCCCAATCTTTTAATGATTATTGTATGTCAATTGGAATTAATGTGGAGCATCCGGTTGCACATGTGCTTACACAAAATGGTCTAGCTGAATCGTTCATTAAAAGATTGCAGCCAATAGCAAGACCATTGCTTATGAAATCTAATATCCCATTATCGGCATGGGGACATGCTATTTTACATGCTGCGGCATTGGTTAGATTAAGACCAAGTGCATATTACAAGTATTCTCCACTACAATTGGTCTCTGGTAGAGAACCAAGTTTGTCTCATCTAAAAATCTTTGGTTGTGCTGTTTATGTCCCAATTGCTCCTCCACAACGTACAAAGATGGGACTACAAAGATGTTTGGGAATATATATTGGTTTTTAATCTCCATCAATTATCAAATATATGGAACCATTAACTGGAGATGTATATACAACATGTTTTGCTAATTGTCATTTTGATGAGACAATATTCCCGATGTTAGGGGGAGAAAAAGAAAAAGAAAAGCCTGAAAAAGAAGGTTTAACATGGAATGCATCATCCATATCATATCTTGACCCTCGAAGTGGTCAAAGTGAACTTGAAGTTCAAAAGATTATTCAATTACAAAGAATAGCCAATGAGCTGCCGGATGCATTCACTGATGCAAAACGAGTTACTAAATAACATATACCGGCTGTAAATATTCCGAAAATATTGAATGAGTCTATTATACGTAGAAAACGTGGACGAAAAATTGGGTCAAAGGATACACATCCATGAAAAAGAAAAGAACAAAACAATGAGATTGACAAAAATGTTGATATTATGCCAAAAGAGGTGGATAACATCCTAAAAGAAAATGGCAATTCCACAATTGATGTGGATGATTCTCTGGAAGAGACACAAGTACCTAATGATGAGATCTCAATTAATTATGTACAAAATGGTACAACATGGGAAAGAAATAAAACACGTGTTGATGAAATTTTTGTATATGCTATAGCAAGTGATGTGATAAATGATGAAAACTATGTTCCCAAATCTATGAAAGTATGTCGACAAAGTAAAGATTGGAAAAAATGGAAAGAAGTTATTCAAGCAGAGCTAGATTCACTTGAAAAACGTCAAGTGTTTGGCCCCATGGTTTTAACCTGTTAGCTTTAAAGTTTTGTCATTTGTGGGAATTGCAGTAGCATGTAAAGTACAAGGACTAGTTTAGTCATATTGCTAAGTTAGACTTGTAGCTTTGTAATAAATACCCTCCTATGTCAATACTAGGAGGGTTGAGGATTCATTTGTAACACACGAGGTGTGTGTGTTTTCTAGACTCTCTCTCTAGAAAACATACACACCTCGGCAATCAATAAACTGAATATTGGAAAGTTTAATCTTTAGTTCGAGTTTATGGTGTTTCCTCCACCTCCAAACGTGATTCTTGGTTATAATAATTGGTATCAAGAGCTAACCGGGGGCGAATCGTGGTGTGTTTTAAGGTAAAAATGTGATTTTTGGTGTGTTATTGCTCGTTACTGTTCATCAGTAGCAGTTTTGGATGTTTTTTGTGTTCGATTTATGTTAAATAGAACCAACTGTTGCGTTTTTGTAACTTAAAAACGTGACCTTTTGGTGTTTATCATGGAATCGTATGCAAGAATCAAGGTTCAAGGTTGTGTTAGTTAGTGATTTAAAGAGTTGGTTTGCAAAAATCTTGTTGTGCAAGGTTGAATTTTTTGGTGTTCTAAGTCTCTAGATCGACCAAAAGTATTGAAGATTATGCAAGATTTGTTTGTGAATATTTTACTGACTTTCTTTGGCGTGTAATTCTTTCCAAAAGAATTATTGCTCAAGTTGGTGAAAGATTGTCAGTAGCAATATCTTACAAGATATGGTCTGGGCATGTGACTCAACAAAGTCAACAAAAGTGGGCAAAAGTTGCGTTTTATCGCAATTGAAGAAAAGCAGCGAGGTTATCGCAATTCGTAGTGATTATCGCATTTCTTGTATGAGAATTGCGATAGGTGTCGCATTTGGCCTTATCGCATTTGGCATCGCTGTTTAGCTCTATCGCATTTGACCATATCGCAGTTGCAACTCAGAGACTTATCGCAGTTGAGGATTATCGCAGTTGAGGTTTATCGCATTTGAGGTTTATCGCAGTTGAGGTTAATCGCATTTGAGATTTATCGCAGTTGACCATCTTCACTGTTATCGCGATTGGACAACCTTATCGCATTTGCAAAAAAAAAAAAAAAAAAAAAAAAAAAGTTTTTTGGCGGGAAAAGTTGAGTAAAATTTATTTTTCACAGGAGACTTAACAGTCCATTTTTACGCGAGATTCAAATTCTGGTACAAGAGTGAAAATTTTGGCCCAAAATTCAAATTTTTTGGCCAAAATTCGAATTTTTCGAGGAATTTTCGGCGTAAAAATTTCTTAAACTCAAATTCTTCCAGCATCATTATAATGTCATTCTATGGCATTTTTCACAACAAAATCACAAATAACATTATCGGACTGCACCTTCAACATCACCACGTATAGCCAAAAAGATCCTGATCAAGATTCACAATCAGATGACAATGGTCAAATTATCTGCTGTGACTACAAGGATGATGATTCATTATTACTTATTTGAAGTTGAAGTGGAATATCTCAGGTACGTGTACTTAGTATCTTGAAGATATCGGGGTTGGTTGGATGCATGATTCTTCGAGATCCTTGTTTGGGCACTCATGGGAATAGTGATTAAGTCTTGGGTTATCTAGTTTTCATAGGTCAAGGGGAGGATGGACGAAGACCTAGTTAACTATCACTTAAAGGAGATACGTTGTAGTACTCAGTGTCACACAAAGATGTGGATAATTCAAGAGATGTTCATATACAGTTAAGGAAGGATGGATGAGTATATGAAACGACCTATATGCTTTAAGGAGTTACGTTGTAGTGCTCAGTATAGGTTCTTAGTCACACTATCGTGCAAGTTTAAGTCACAAGTTTGGGTTATTCTACTTCAGTCTCAAGTTCGTTATAGTGGGTTTTCACCGTCAGTAGTCACTACATGAAGCCGTTGTTTTTGATACAGGAGGTTAGATTGGGTATATCGACATCTTCTCACGGGCTGATATGATTCCTTATAAAGGGCTTCCAGTTTGTATTTCACGTACACATCAGTATGCTGATTCCGATTAATCGCAACCAGCAGGGGAGAGAAATGTACGGGCTGATCTCTCATGGGAAAAATAACTGGGATGCATTTGGTGAGATAAAGATGTTGATACCATATTCCCCCGAACTGCAGGGCACTCAGGGCTTCCAAAATATGAGGTTGTTAGTTTGGGGGAGAGCACTAATTAGGGGAGAGCACTCAGGGCGCTCTGAATTAAACCCTAATTAGATTTGCTCACTTAGTTCGTCTGCAAGTAAAGAAATGGCGGCTGAGAAGATTATGCAAGCTGAACGAAGTAATGAAGTTTGAAGATCTTTCTCATGTATTTGTATTGAATTTTACTTGTAGGGAACATTGTAAGCAATTCCCATATGACTTCACTTTGGGGAGAGATTGTTAGCTTTAAAGTTTTGTCATTTGTGGGAATTGCAGTAGCATGTAAAGTACAAGGACTAGTTTAGTCATATTGCTAAGTTAGACTTGTAGCTTTGTAATAAATACCCTCCTATGTCAATACTAGGAGGGTTGAGGATTCATTTGTAACACACGAGGTGTGTGTGTTTTCTAGACTCTCTCTCTAGAAAACATACACACCTCGGCAATCAATAAACCGAATATTGGAAAGTTTAATCTTTAGTTCGAGTTTATGGTGTTTCCTCCACCTCCAAACGTGATTCTTGGTTATAATATAACCCAACAAAATGTTAAGCCGGTTGGCTACAAGTGGGTATTTGTGATAAAAATGAATGAGAAAAATGAAATTGTCAGATATAAAGCAAGACTTGTGGCACAAGGGTTTTCTCAAATACCCGGAGTTGATTATGAGGAAACATATTCACCTGTTGTTGATGCCTCAACTTTAAGATTTCTAATTAGTCTTGCAGATATGGAAAAACTCCAAATGCGCCTCATGGATGTTGTTACGGCATACTTATATGGATCACTTGATAGTGATATTTACATGAAAGTCCCTAAAGGACTAAAGATGCCTGAAGCATATCAATCAAAACCCCGTGAGATGTTTTCCATAAAATTACAACGATCTTTATATGGATTAAAACAATCAAGGCGAATGTGGTATAATCGCCTAAGTGAGTATCTTTTGAAAGAAGGATATAAGACTAATCCTATTAGTCCTTGTGTTTTTATCAAAAGATCGGAAAGGGGTTTTGCTATTGTTGCAGTATATGTTGATGATCTAAACATTATTGGAACTTCAGAAGAGATTGAACATACTGCAAAATTGTTGAAAAATGAATTCGAAATGAAAGACCTTGGCATAACAAAATTTTGTCTTGGCTTGCAAATTGAGCATTTTCAGAATGGAATTTTTGTCCATCAATCTAACTATGTAGAGAAAATATTGAAAACGTTTAATATGGACAAAGCTCATCCATTAACTTCGCCAATGGTCGTTAGATCACTCCATCGGGAAGATGATCCATTTCGCCCAAAAGAAAGTGATGAAGAAGTTCTTGGCTCTGAAATACCGTATCTAAGTGCAATTGGAGCTCTAATGTATCTTGCTAATAATACACGTCCCGACATTGCATTTTCTGTAAATGTATTAGCAAGACATAGTTCGATGCCAACACGGCGACACTGGAATGGAAAGCAATACATATTTCGTTATCTCTGTGGTACACGTGATATGGGATTGTTTTATCAAAGGAATTCGAAATCAAAGTTGGTCGGATATGCTGATGCTGGATATTTTTCAAACCCGCACAAAGCAAAGTCACAAACAGGTTATGTTTTCACATATGGTAACACTGCAATTTCATGGAGATCAACCAAGCAAACACTTACAGCTACATCATCAAACCATGTTGAACTTATTGCACTTTATGAAGCCGGTCGAGAATGTGTATGGTTAAGATCGATGATTCAACATATTCAAGAAGAATGCGGACTAGAGTCATTCAGGGAAACTCCAACGGTGTTGTATGAAGATAATGCTGCATGTATCACTCAAATCAAAGAAGGATATATTAAAGGAGATAAAACAAAACATATTTCACCGAAGTTTTTCTCAACACATGATCTTCAAAAGAATGGATTAATAGATGTTTTTTAAAAACATTTTCGTATTTAATTGAAAGCTGTAAAGAAAGTAAAAAAAAAAAAAGGAAAAAACATTTGGGACGAGAATCTCGTCCCAAATTTGCAAATAGATGTCGACCCATTATGTGTTTTAAGAGTTGAATGTGTGGTGGGTCCCAGGAAAAATGCCGTCCCATTTTGCTCTAAAAATGTCATCCCAAATTTTTTTGAGACAAGAAAATAGGTACTAGCAGAATGGGACGAGGTGTTGTCCCAATCTGCCTTTGGGTCGATATCCTTTGCACATTTGGGACGAGATTATCTTCCCAAAGTGCTTCTTTTTTTGTAGTGTACTAGACTAGAACCCATCATCCTTCTCACTTGCGCCCCTTCTTGCTGCACCTATCTCGTATCCATAAAGCTAGACTGACGCAACTATCTTCTCTGAAAATCGCAGTTTGCTTGTTAACATTCAACATTCTACATCAAACTCATTTGTACGTATATCTAGATTATTAGTTTAAATACAAGAAAAAACACCAATCTTCATAATAATCGTATATTTGAGTGGATCTTCCTTTGACGTGACACGACGTGATTTTGGCGACCAACATATGTTGTAAGCATGATAAACAACATTGACCGACTCTGCAAGAGTACTAGAGATGAGGCTGGGGTGGTATTGGGTGGCCAGTTGTTTAAGACATGCATGATAATGATACATTCATGAACAAAAATGCGTAAATATTTCAAATATTTCAATATTTATGGTGGCAAAATGGATATCAGCAAAGAAGAAACAACTTCAATAAAGGGATTTAGGACTCCGATTGACAAGAAAAATTAATGTGGCTGTATAAGTTTGTAACACTAAAAGATCAACAGTGGTCGAAATTTGCAACACTGTTCGAAATTTGCGACGAGGGTGAAGTAGAAATTTGCCAGACTAATATGGTTGAGTATATTTTAATTTCAAACACCCTCTTAATATTCAAATGCCAAACAACAATAACAAATATATCTTATTTTCCAAAGTTTCTCATAGTATTTTCCATGGAAATTCTTATCATCTTAGAATAAAAAATTAATATTAAATATGATGACAATTTAATAAAACTTATTGGTAAGTAATATAGAAAGCAAGCCAAAAACATTTGACTATTTCTATGCATCGTTGTTATGTACCTTCCTTCTTCTTAAACTAAAACTACATGATTCAAAAGATTGACTTGATTGGTACATAATTAAAAATGGAAGTATGACTACGTCTAAAAATCCCACTGCTTATATATTTTATACCAAATATAGGTGATATTGCCTATAAAAAGCACGTACTTGTTGATCCATACACAACAACATACATACATACATACTTCAATTCATTACTATACTCAAAGCTCAAAGCATCTCAATGGAAATAGCAGCCTTTGTCATGGAGAACAATCTCTCAACTTCTCTTTTTCTTACATTAACACCTCTCATCCTATTACTTATCATCATTAAGTATTCTAAAACTGAGAAAAACCTCCCACCCGGGCCACGACCATTGCCGATAATCGGCAATATGCACCAAATGGGCAGCAAGCCTCATGTCTCTACCGCCATGTTGGCTAAGGAATATGGCCCCCTCGTCTCTCTTCGTTTGGGTTCTAAACTTCTTGTGGTAGCCTCATCTCCAGAGGCAGCCAAGGAAATTCTTAAGACTCAAGACCGTCATCTATCTGGTCGCAATGTGCCTGATGCACTTAATTTAAGTAAGGTAGACTACCACTTTGTTTGGGCAAAAGATTACAATGAACATTGGAAATCACTTAGAACCATTTCACGGTCTGAGATGTTCTCGTCAAAAGCAATAGATGCTGAGTCTAATTTGAGACATGAAAAGTTGGTTCAAATGTTAAATTTCTTGAATACCAAGCAAGGACAAGTTGTGAAAATTGAGGAAGTTGTTTTCACTACATTGTTTAACACATTGAGTAACATCTTATTTAGCAAAGATTTTCTTGATTTAAACGATGAACATGGAACGGCTCATTGGATAAAATTTGGACTTCAGAAGGCACTGGAGAATGGTATGACACCAAATGCAAGTGATTTTTTCCCCATACTTAGGGGCCTTGATCTTCAAGGATTAAGGAGGGACAGCTTCAAACGTCTTGAAGAGGTTTCTAGCTTCACTGAGGCTATAATTGAAGAAAGGAGAGCTCGAATAGCTTCTTCAGTGACCAAGGAAGCTGTGGAGGTAGAAGAAAAAGATTTCTTGGATCGATTGCTTGAAAATAACTTTACGAATACTCAAATCAATATCTTGGTTCTGGTAAGTTTTCTACAGCCATCTAAATAGTAGACCTTTGTATATTCGAATATTCCAGTAATTGATTATGGCATGCATACATATTATCGCTAGATTTGACATCATATCCAAATTTTAAGTCGTGAAAACTAAAATTGGTAATTAACATGCAGAATAATAAAACTGCGCACAATTTTGTTTATTCGTCTAACTATGTGTAAACACTAAATATCTTACATTTGGACATATACACTTCTAGGTTACTTGAACAAAGGTCAATTTTATCAGGGATAACTTAACATATATGTAACATTTGATAGATTTATAATTATATTTTATTTACCATATATATGCAGGAATTATTCATAGCCGGTACAGATACCGTGGTATCGACCATTGAGTGGGCTATGGCCGAGTTGTTAAAGAACAAAAAAATCTTGGACAAAGTACACGAAGAGCTAAAACTTGAGATTAGCTCCAACTCTATCATGAAATCTGATCTTTCTAAATTGACTTATTTCAATGCTTGTGTCAAAGAAACACTAAGATTGCACCCGGTAGTCCCTCTCCTGATTCCTTGACGTGCACTTGAAGCTTGTGAAGTTATGAATTATACAATTCCTCAAAATTCTCAAGTATGGGACAATATTTGGGCAATCAGTCGAGATCCAAAAGTTTGGGAGGACCCTGACACTTTTAAACCCGAAAGGTTTGTTGGCTCACACTTGGATTTTTCAGGTCGTGACTTTTGTTGGAATATGTGAACTATTAAAATCATAAACACATAAAACATCACAAAGCACGCAGCGGAAAGATCTAATGAACATGTAATTAATTAACTTAAATAAATACGTACCTTAATCGCGTAATCACCAAGAACAACAAGAACCCTAATTTGGGTGTGATATGGATCGAACCAAACAAGGGAAAAACACCAAGAATCACAAGCTAAAATAAGCTAGTCACTCGTTCTTGTACACACGCGATAGTAGCGTTCCAATGGAAAAGCTAGGTTCAAGTATCACTAACAAACCAAATACTTTATTGCTATTAGCTCAAGCCGAATTCTCTAGTGAGAATAAAAATGTCGACTAGCACAAGCAAGAGGAGAAAAGAAGAGAAATTTGGCCTTGGAGTTAGGGATACAAGATTAGATAAAAACTAAAACACATAGGGATGTATTTATAGTGTTCCTTTTCTTGTTGCCCACTCCAAAAACCGACCCAATGAAACCCTAAGGCCATTCGGCCGACTTTCATTCCCTTGTGGGAATTCTAGATCCTTCTTTCTCCTTTTGCACAATTAGTCATTTAACGGTCGTTACCGTTAAGTACTAACCGTCGTTATGTATTTGTTAGTGAAATGAATAAATAAATATAAATATAAAATATATATATATTTAATTATTCAAACCAATGGAACTCTCACGTATTGTGTGCAATCCCGAGTCTCGGGTTCGAAACCGGACATACAAATATTAATATCATTATACACAAAAACTAACAGCTCCCACTTGGATAATGATTAATATTGTAATGACATGGGCTAGTCTAGCTTTAACAGATCCCAATGCCCCCAGCTCGATCCGAGTTGTGGTTCTCCTGGAAAAAACCACTTGATGATATAATCATCATACTTATCCTTTTGTTACTAATACCGCGTTAATTTGGGTATGGATCTTGTCATTCCACAATTAACAGTAGTTTCTCGTTTATACATAATTGAACAAGATTACCAAAACATCTGAACGTCTTCCAGATAGACTTTGGGCGTGCGCACGCAAACATCTTGTTAATCATACAAGTGGCCAAGCAGTATTAAACTTCAACACAAAGTTGAAGGAACAAATCCCTTATTGACTGCGAGCATAACCCTTGAACTTCGCATCATTTCTGAAAATAGCCCTTATAACTACCTTTTACGGATAGCGTTAGACTATCTTACAGAAAATGAGCTACATCCTCGGCAATTATCTGTCATCTCAAGTCAGAGGATAAATATTCATGATATACTTAATGACTATGATCCATAAAGTATAATCATGTTGTTGGGATAAGTCCTATATTCAATTTATCCAATATTGAATATCATGTGACATTGGTGTCTTAACCTTACAGTACATTCTACCAATCCTCACATTTGTCTTAGTTCAATAATATTCCCATATTATTAATTGACAACGGACTATTTAGAATAAATAAATTATTCACGGATTTAAACATGCAAATATAGGACACAAATATTAATAATGATAATAAACGTTATCCGCACTTTATTTCATTAAAACAATAATTGTTTACACGTCCCTATCGAAATACTAATCCAACAGATTTACATGAAACTATCTGCTAAACGAAGACCAATACCCTGAGCATGACGATTAAACGTCTCCTTAGGTAAAGCCTTCGTGAAAGGATCAGCCAGATTGTTATCTGTGTGAACTTTGAGTACTTTTATTTCACCATCATCAACTTGTTCTCGAACATAGTGAAGTTTCCTTTTAAAGTGTCTGGCGCCTTTCATAACTCCAGGTTCATTGGCGAATGTAATTGCAGCAGAGTTGTCGCAATATACATTTATAGGTAATTCTATTGAAGGCATCACTCCAAGATCCTTAATGAATTTCCTTATCCAAACAGCTTCTTGTGCCGCTTCCGATGCAGCAATGTACTCAGCTTCTGTAGCAGACATGGCCGTTATGCTCTGCTTCTTACTCTTCCAGTCCACAGCTCCTCCATTTATGACAAAAACGTAACCCGTATGAGACTTCGTATCATCTTTATCAGTCTGAAAGGACGCATCGCAGAAACCTGTAACATTCAGTTCTGCGTCTGGATTTCCCCCGAAAACAAGAAACATATCTTTAGTATTCCGTAGATACTTAAGAATGTCCTTTACAGCTTTCCAGTGTTTTACCCCTGGATTCTGCTGATATCGACTGGTCATGTTTTGAGCAAATGCCACATCTGGCCTTGTGCATCTAACAGCATACATGATAGAACCAACTGCAGAAGCATATGGAACTTTCTTCATGTATGCTTCCTCTTCAGGTGTAGAAGCACACATTTCACTGCTCAATTCATGTTTCACTTGCATGGGCAGATATCCTTTCTTGGAATTCTGCATATTGAATCTCTTCAATATTTTATCCATGTAAGCACTTTGACTTAAACCGATTAACCGTTTAGATCTGTCTCTATAGATCTTGATTCCAAGGATATACGCTGCTTCCCCTAAATCCTTCATGGAAAAACAACTACCAAGATATTCCTTAACTTCATTAAGGCTTGGTATGTCACTTCCCATGATTAATATGTCATCGACATATAGAACAAGGAAAACAGTATTATTCCCACTAACTTTGTGGTATACACATGGCTCATCGAAATTATGAGTAAATCCAAACTTCTTGATTTCCTCATCAAATTTCTTATTCCATTGCCTGGATGCTTGCTTCAATCCATAAATGGATCTTTGAAGTTTGCATACACGCTCAGGAAATTCTGGATTCACAAACCCCTCAGGTTGCGCCATGTAGATATCTTCATCTAGGCGACCATTCAGAAAGGCGGTTTTGACATCCATTTGCCAAATCTCATAGTCATAGTAGGCAGCTATGGCTATAAGAATCCTAATAGCTCTAATGTCGGCCACAGGAGAAAAGGTCTCCTCATAGTCAACACCGTATGTTTGGGTAAAGCCTTTAGCTACCAAACGAGCCTTATAGGTGTGTACATTGCCATCCATGTCAGTCTTTTTCTTAAATAGCCACTTACACCCAACTACCTTAGCATTTGGTGGAAGGTCTACTTCAGTCCAGACTTGATTATCTTTCATGGATTGCATTTCCCCATCCATGGCAGTCTGCCATTTTTCCTTTTCAGGACTAATAATGGCAGCTCTATAGCTAGTTGGCTCATCAGTTTGATCCAATAGTATAGTTTCCTCATCATCTATGTTCAAACATAGACGCTCAGGAGCCTTTGCAGATCTTGAAGATCTACGGACGGGTACCACTTCTACTTCAGGTGGAGGACCTAAACTTTCTGGTTCCACAGGAAGTGTGTTAGTGCTTTCAGAAGGTGAAGTATCTTCATGATCATTTTCAAGATCATATGCCCTCCCACTGATTTCTTGAGATATTAGATTATCTTCAAGAAAATCACCGTACCTAGCCACGATGACCTTATTTTCAGGCGGGAAGTAAAAGTAGTAACCCTTTGTTTCTTTAGGGTATCCTACGAAGATACACTTAACAGATCTTTGTTGGAGTTTATCAGGTGAGTCACGTTTAACAAACGCCTTACAACCCCAGACCTTTAAGTAAGAAAAGTTGGGAGCTTTTCCAGTCCATACTTCATATGGAGTCTTATCAACCTTCTTAGTTGGAATCCTATTTAACACGTGAACAGCCGTTTCAAGAGCATAATCCCAAAAGGATAAGGGAAGAGTTGTAAGATTAAACATGGATCGTACCATATCTAACAAAGTACGATTTCTCCTTTCAGATACAGCATTTTGTTGTGGCGTATAAGGAGAAGTGAGTTGTTGCACAATGCCACACACACCCAGATAATCCTTAAATTCTTGGCTTAAGTATTCACCACCACGATCGGATCGAAGTGCCTTAATCTTCTTTCCGAGTTGTAATTCTACTTCATTTTTAAAGACCTTGAATGTCTCAAAGACTTCATGTTTATGTTTAAGTAAATAAACATAACCATAACGACTATAGTCATCCGTGAAGGTCAAGAAGTAGACAGCACCACGTTTAGACACATGTCTAAGTGGACCACACACATCCGTGTGTATCAATCCAAGTAGATCCGAAGCCTTCTCCATATTGCTATGGAAAGGTTTCTTTGTCATCTTTCCAGATATGCAAGATTCGCATTTATCAACTGAATCATCATTGATATTAGGTAAAAGCCCATCGTGTTGCAGCTTTTCCATGCGATTCTTGCCTATGTGGGCAAGACGGCAGTGCCATAAATAAGACGAGTCCAAGTTAGACTTGACTCTCTTATTCCCGATGCTATACATAGAATTATTTTTATTGGATACATGGTTATCCATGTCAATTTCAAACACACCATTTAATGAAATAGCATTAAAGTAAAAAACAGAATTTAGAGAAACAGAAATTCCATTATCATTAAAAGTATGCTTAAAACCCAAATCCAATAACAAAGAAACTGAAACGACACCTCTAACAATAGAAGGTGCGTAATGACAATTGTTCAAAACTAATATTAAACCAGAAGGTAAAACTAGCTCAAAAGTCCCTATGGCTTCTACTGCTGCACGTATTCCATTTCCCACGTACAAGTAGCATTCCCCATAGTTCAGCTTCTTCGCTCCTCTAAGCCCCTGCGATGTATTACAAATGTGAGTACCACATCCTGTATCATATATCCAGGCATTTTGCTTACGAGGAAAAGAAAATAATTCAACCATAAAAATACCTGAAGTGCTGGCGCCCAGCCCAGCCATGGCATTCTTATTTTTGCGACACTCTTCAAGCAACAATGGACAGTCACGCTTCCAGTGTCCAGGAGTGTTACAGTGGTGACAAGCAGCCGCATCCTTCTTGGGATAATCCTTCTTGGGAGGAGGATTCTGCTTCTTTGGCTTTTGCTGATAAGTCACAATCTGCTTGCCCTTGTCAGCTTTGCCTTTTCCTTTCTTGTTCACATGTTTCGGTTTACCGGGCTTAGCTACTCTACCACCTCTTATTGCTATAACAGCAGGTGTAGGAGCTTTCTTTGTGAGGGACTTCTCATGCTCAATAAGCATTGCATGCAATTCAGAAAATGTCTTCCCCTTGCAATGCATGTTAAAGTTGCGCACAAAATCACCATATAATTCCTCATTGAGGGATTTGTTGATGAGGCCAACTTTAACGTCTTCCACAAACCCGCAATTAAGTTCATCTAGTTGGTCAAGATAACCTTTCACTTTAAGTGCATGATCACTTACGGGTGTTGTGGCATCCTGCTTACACTTGCCCAAGTTGTCAAGTATATCATACAATTCAGCCATTGGTGATTTCTGAAACATACGTGTCAGTTCATCAATCATGTTTTTCGGGCTATAATTCTCAAACTGTTTGACCAGTTGATCATCCATCCTCGATAGCATGAGACAAGCCGCATCATTGTGCCTGTCATAGGTTTCATTGTACTTTCTAAGTATTTCATTAGAAGAGTTAGCAGGAGGAGCTTCTTCAAGAGCCTCAGTAAGACATTCATAACGTTTGGCAATCCTAAGAACAAGCCTTAGATTTCGATACCAAGCGTTAAAATTCTTAGTCCCAGTCAGTTTTTCCTTTTCAAGCATCATCTTGAAACAGGAAGTCATGTTTGACGAGTTTCCGGGTTGGGCCATTTCTACAGAAAAAGTTCAAAAGTTAGTACTTTCGATAATAAACATTTCAAGAAAATTAAACACCCATTGGTTTAAAAAACCATTTAATTTTCTATGAAAACTAGGATCCTAATTGACGCCGTTTCATTACATCAGCTTTGGCTGCTAGTAATAAAAGTGCTCAATAAGGTACGGGATCACCCAATTGCCAATGTCAAATTGCAATTCCTAGAAATCTTGGGACTTACATTTATATTGCCAACATCAGTTGCAAAATGTAAGCATGTTTCATCCCCAATTCTTTATGCCTTGGCGCCGTTCCATTACATCAGCTTTGGCTGCTAGTAATGAAAGTGCCTAATTAAGTTAACCAACTTAAGAAACTGTAAATTGACGTCGGTTTATTGCATTCAGCTTTGGCTGCTAGCAATAAAGTACTCAATTTTACCCTTAGATGACCACCCTTTGAACATCAACATTCAGCTTTGGCTGCTAGTGATGTAGGATGAAACCTTAGGTGTTTCTTTTTGTAGTTGGGTGACATATAACTTAAATTTATAGGGTAATATAATTTTGATGTGTTAAATCAAAAAATATGTACAAAGATGTCATGCATTCATCTTTGTATCATATATGTTTCAAAAACAAAAACCCTTTACACATTCGTAGCTCAAATTATCAAATCTTTTAATTGAGGCGTTGAATAAATTACAACATTGCCTTAAGATGCTTCGTATTAGTTGTGGTGTACTTGGTAAGTCTAAAATTGACGCACAGGCGGGCGTAGGGACGACAGCCGCCGAAGCTGGTTAAAACCGTGCCCCTCTAAGGTCACAATTTAATGTGTACCAACTAGAACCCACTTTATAGTTTGTCAATTTTAGGTCCGCCGCTTCGACCACTTAATACAGTCGCAATCAATCAACTAAAAGAATATAATTTTCTTGCTAAAACAATTAATGTAGTAAATTTATTATTGCTAGTCTCGCCTGGGAGCAAATTACCGTGCGAAGCGAACCACTGTCGGCACATAAGACTTGGCAATAATGAAAATTACTATAAAGGTTTCATAGTTATTAGTCTTATTTATTTTTATTATGAAAAATTACCCTCTTTTGTAGTTTACAATCCATCATAATATAAAACACAAAAGATCAAGTAATTTACAAAATAAATAAACACATAATAACAAATATATGATCATCCACGATATCATATAGCCACATGCAAACCTTTTTCAATAAATCCTATTATTAATTCTATGTGAAATTTTAAATGTATGTAACTAACAAAACTCCCTTTGGTTTTCGAGCTCATTGTACCCAATGGACCACAGCACCAAATAAATTTGGCCGCGTAAGTTTTAGTTAGTTAGATACCACATTGCACATAACCTTTTAATTAATATATTGAGGTCTTCCCCAATTTTAGATTTATTTAAATCATGTAGCAAACAATACATATAAATCGTCCCATACATCAAACCATGACAAAATATGCAAGATTTTGTCATGGATACCATATTAACACATAATCATGCAATCCATATTAATATGTTAATATCTAGTACGTATTTAATTAATTGGTGACATCACATAGTATTCACAAATTAATCCCTAAAAATTTTTCCATGCATAATCTAGGGTTTCTAACAAGTTTTTAATCAAACTAACATAAACCCTAAATAATTAAATGTGGATCGATCCACATATATAAAATTAGGGTTTCAAATTAAAACCCTAGAAAATTAAATGCATGTATCTAATCAAGATCCAATTTTTTTAGGTTTTAGTAATTAATTACAAGTTCTAAACGAGGCTCATGATGCCACTGTTGGAATATGTGAACTTAATCGCGTAATCACCAAGAACAACAAGAACCCTAATTTGGGTGTGATATGGATCGAACCAAACAAGGGAAAAACACCAAGAATCACAAGCTAAAATAAGCTTGTCACTCGTTCTTGTACACACGCGATAGTAGCGTTCCAATGGGAAAGCTAGGTTCAAGTATCACTAACAAACCAAATACTTTATTGCTATTAGCTCAAGCCGAATTCTCTAGTGAGAATAAAAATGTCGACTAGCACAAGCAAGAGGAGAAGAGAAGAGAAATTTGGCTTTGGAGTTAGGGATACAAGATTAGGTAAAAACTAAAACACATAGGGATGTATTTATAGTGTTCCTTTTCTTGTTGCCCACTCCAAAAACCGACCCAATGAAACCCTAAGGCCATTCGGCCGACTTTCATTCCCTTGTGGGAATTCTAGATCCTTCTTTCTCCTTTTGCACAATTAGTCATTTAACGGTCGTTACCGTTAAGTACTAACCGTCGTTATGTATTTGTTAGTGAAATGAATAAATAAATATAAATATAAAATATATATATATTTAATTATTCAAACCAATGGAACTCTCACGTATTGTGTGCAATCCCGAGTCTCGGGTTCGAAACCGGACATACAAATATTAATATCATTATACACAAAAACTAACAACTTTGAGTTCATACCTTTTGGTGGTGGCAGAAGAATGTGCCCTGGTTTACCCTCTGGTATCAAGAGTTTGCAAACTATATTAGCGTCTTTAATTCTTGAGTACGACTGGGTTCTTCCAAACAACGAGGATCCAGAAAAACTTGACATGAATGAAAAATTTGGGGTGACTTTGCAGAAAGAGAAACCTCTTGAGCTTATCTTTAAGCACAAAGAGTAACCAATAATACATGGCTTAGCCAATGCACATGTAATCTTTAAGTTTGACATAATTAAAGGTTAATGTCCCTCTTGATATATGTAAAGGTTGGTTATGCTTTTGTTGAATTGAATGAAAGGTTGCTGTATTTTAAAAGCTAATATGGATCTAAGAAGTACTAGAACAATACGCTACCATGCATTTAATCAAGTTGCTTCACTTTCCATTAAGTTCAAAAATGTTTTTTTCTCATGATTTGTTTCCTCAGTTCTCATTGAATTCAAAGTTTGAGTAATACTTGTCTTCATTAAGAAACCGGACTTAATTTGAATTTTTTCATATAAAATAAAAATGGGAAAATTCCAAATTTGCCACGAAGGCATCCCCAAAACATCAAAAATTAGATCAATTTTCAAAAACACTCCAGAATAGACCTTGGGCGACTTTCAAAATGGGCAACTGAACATTTGTGCGACACGTGTCCCATCAATGATTGAAATACGGTTTATTTGACAAAATTGAAATACGGTCAATTTTTGAAAAAAAAAAGTACAAAAAATTGAAATACTGTCTATTTTGGTCAAAAAATAGTGGTGTTGACCGGTTGCCAAGTCGCCCTGGGCATTTAGGAGTAAAAATGTCGGTTGGGGCAATTTTTGATATCTTAGAGATGCCTCCGGGGCAAATTTGGAATTTTCCCAATAAAATACTCCGTATTACATTTCAAGCCTGCTTTTCTGCATACGAGTTCCCTCTACAATATCCTATCTTCCATTTCTATTTTAGAAGCTCTGCTTGCCTGCATACCTTCCCTCTCCTTTATTTTAGTTATCATTCATTCATTTGGATCATCGAAGTGACAATGTTTCTGAATTTTCCGAGTGCTACTTTAGTCTACATAAGCAGTATCTCAACCTGTTATTACCCATAAGTTAAAGAGAAAATACATTCCAAAACAACAAGAACATACATAGAATAGACCTTGGGCGACTTTCAAATTGGGCAACTGAACATTTGTGCGACACGTGTCCCATCAATGATTGAAATACGTCTATTTTGGACAAAAATATTGAAATAAGGTCAATTTTTGAAAAAAAAAAGTACAAAAGTATGTACAAAAAATTGGAATGCTGTCTATTTTGGTCAAAAAATAGTGGTGTTGACCGCTTGCCCAGTCGCCCTTGGCATTTAGGAGTAAAAATGTGTTAGCCGTAAAGTTTTGTCATTTGTCGGGAATTGCATTGTTAGTATATACGAGGACTAGTCTTGCCAAGAGGGCATAGATTAGATTGTATAAATACCCCTCCTAGTTGTCTAGGAGGGTTGGTGATTCATTGTAACACATGAGGTGTGTGTGTTTTCTAGACTCTCTCTCTAGAAAACATACACACCTCGACACAAAATCAATAAAGTTCTATAATGTTTAATCTTTAGATCGTGTTTCCCCCACCTCATAACGTGAATCTTGGCTTTTACAAGTGGTATCATGAGCGAACCTGGGTGAAACGTGGTGCTTTTTGAGGTAAATATGTGATTTTTGGTGTGTTCTGTGGAAAACTAGAAGGGGGTTGAATAGTTTTTTCCGTTTTTCAAGTTTTATTTGCTTTGTTACTATATGTTAATTCAAAGGAAACAATCACAAATAAATAATCACACAATGTAAACAAAAGATAAAGAGAGGAAAGATCAAACCACACAACACTGTTGTTTATAGTGGTTCGGCTACAAGGACTCTCTTCCTTGCCCTACTCCACTCCCCGAGCTACCTACTCGAGAGTTTATCTTTCACTAAGAAACAAACTCATTTTCTAGGCGGAGAAAACCTTTACACGTCGCTTACTTCCTTTTCCGGTACTAAGCTAAACACCGGGTTCTTTCACAAGGTAGAACCAACCTGATGTCGCCTATTTACTTTACCGACACTAAGCTAGATGTCGAGTTCTTTACAAGGGTACAACCACTCCCTACACTCTTTGTGCTTTAAGGACTAAAGCACTAACCACACTCACTGATTACAAATGATAGATATGATGTGTGAAACAAACTACAATATCACACAGTAATGAAACTAAAGGATTACGGTTCTGTAGATCTTTGAAAGCTTGATCTCTCTTCTACAAAATGAAAGATCAAAGTAAAATGCAACTATGAATGATGTTAGTAAGATATGTACTGAATGAATATGTGTGTTAAGCTATATGAGTGATGAGAAAGCCAAATGATCAGCTTGCTATTTATAGGCAAGCTGATCTTCAGCTCACGGATCCCACGGATCCCTCAGAAGGGATCCATCCTTCATTGGACTTGGATCCGTCCCTGTTGACAGCTAAGGGATTTGGTGTATCTTTCCAAATCTTCCATATCTTACCAAATCATCCAAGATCCTCAAATGTCAACTATGTAACTTGAAAATCTAAACAAGATATATCAAAGATATTGTATGTGATGTATGCAATGATGTCATGGAATGATTTTAGAATTAAAGTTTTCTTTTAAGGAAACAAGTTACTAAATAAGCAAACTTGTAATTCTTGGTTATTATGTGAAGTGTAAAATGTGTACTTAAGAGACTTAAACTAGTATTTATTATTTGCTAAAAGATATTCCTTTTATTTGTCATTAACAAAACTAAGAAAAGATCAAAGAATATAAATAACATTTTTGAGACGATATTTGTATTAACAATCTCCCCCTTTTTGTTGATGACAAAACATAAGGTATATTTTTGAGCAAGAAAATAAATATAGTATAAGTTCTTAAAAATATATATTAAGTTTGTTTATTAAAGAAAAGTTTTGTAAAAATGTATGTACTGTGATGAATCATAGTTAATGCAAACTTAGTCCTTTCTCCCCCTTTTTGTCGAAACAAAAAGAGTAGCGTAGCGGAATGCGATTTTGAGAACTTTAAAGCTCCCTCTTGTTTTATACTCCCCATAGATGGAGTAATCAAGGAAATGATGCATGAATCTACAAAACAAACGGTTAGTATATGAAATGCTTCCCCTCGATGTATACTCCTCACTTCTCGAGTACCAACGTATACTTTGAAGGGTATGATATGCTGCAAATGAAGTGTTAGTAATGAATGACTTCAATGAAGAAGTAGAATGCTTGTGAAGTATTCTTCCAAACAAGCCTTTCAATATGTTTTGACTTTTAAAAGTCAAACTAAGTGTCTGATCATTATTTGTACCTAAAGCAATCATAATCAAGGTATAATATAGGTTATATAATGATGTTAGTTCACAATGATAATGATAATATGCAATATGTTGATCACTCATAAGCATAAAACATCACTTTCATAGATATTGAAAATTTTGTGACAAAAGTCACAATGATGAAATGATGTTACAAGTACAATAAAAAGACATCCTAGAAAGAAATAAAAAGTCCTAAAGCAACAATTTAAAAGGTCCTAACAACTAATCTAGAAAGCTCCTATTGAGAAGGATAAGAGATGGCGTTTAAACGTTCAAGAACATGGTTCAAGATGAACCTCATCTCATTTTGAAGCTCATGGACCAAGATGTTGGTCCTTTGGGCCAAGTGAGCCGTTCTCTCACAATGTGCGCAATCATGACTTGAGAAGCCTGGAGGAAGACTAGGCTCCAAGTTTTGTGGTGGTGGTGGTGGTGATGGTGGTTGGTTGTTGTTGTTGTTTGATGGTTGTTGTGGTGTTTGGAGGGAGTTCATAAGGATGTTTTGAATGTCCATTGCTTCATGAAGGCGATGGTCAACCATACCCGAGAGAGTATAGAGTTGTGTTAACTCCGCACTTATCTCCTCTTGTGTTTGAGGAATGTTGCTCCACATCGCCTCATCTATGGCGATGAGTGTTGAAGTTGGTGATAGTGGTGGTATTTGGGGACGAGGTTGTGGTGCTTCACGGTATAGAGGACCATGAATCTCCGGATGGAGAGGATGAAATAGCATAGGTTCTAAGTTTTCAAGACTTATTGGTGGAGGATTGGTTGATGTAGGTGGAAGATCTTCTAACTCTTGAAGATATGGTTGTGGAGATGTTGGTGGTTTCCTAAAGAGTTCCATGGGTTGGAGTTTTGGTGAGGATGGTGATGAGGCAGACTTCTCAGACTGTGATGGAGCGGGAGCGGGTGGTGGTGTGGTTGCTACAGGAGTAATGGTAGGAGGTGGTGTTTTTATGACTACATGTGAGGGAGTTGGAGTGGTTAAAGTAAGGAAGTTTTCACTAGCAATTGGTGAGGATATGTTTAGTGGTGATGATTCTTCAGAGGATGAATTGTGGATGTTGATGAAACAACAAGGTTTCACACTCATACGGGCTGTTCTTTTTAGTGGCTTGGATGTGGAGGAGTTGTTTGATTTTGTCATTGAGACTTTTTGGTGAAGTATGATAGCTAAAATGTACAGGAGAAGAAATGGTTGTGATGTAAATTGAAGATCCTAAAGTGCTAATTTATAGACAGAAGGTTTGTGAGTCTCTGTGTTTGGATTTGATGTGAATCCAATAGAGAATGCTGGTTTCTAATGATTTGGAACAAAAATTTGTGCAGGTCATATCAAGGAAGTCAATCCATTGAGCTTGGGTTGAGTAATGTGTTGTGGATTTGCAGTAAATACAAGGGGATAGTGGAAAATCTTATGATTTGATATTTCCACGGATTTGACGGATCCCTAAAAAGGGTTCCTTCTTTGTATCAGTTTGGTAACTCACACCTAAAATTCAAAAATTTAAATTTTGGTGGGAAATTTTGTTCCTAAGTTTCTAAGAATTCCTAAATGATTGTAAGATGAATTATTATCAGTGAATGAATCCTAAATGATACTAAACACTAAGATTTAAGAATCGTGATTAGTCGAAAAAGTTTAAGAATTTTGCTGGGGAACCTGCGGATCCAAGTTGTTACACATGCGGATCCAAAGTTCGGGATCTGCCGAATCCGCAGGTAGGCGGATGGCGAAACCAACGATAAGCTTTGGCGGAGCCAAAGTTTGGGATCCACCGGATCCGTGTGCTAAATATCTAAACTAAACAGAAGACTTGTCATAATTTGCATTTTTCGACGAAAACCCGAAAATTCACTTAGACCTTACTTAACATCTAATATGTATAGCAAAACAACTAAATATGACAATATTAACACACGATTGAACATAGTTTAATCCGTTCTTAGAAACTTACCGTTTTAGGTGTTATGCCAAACATAGGCTATAACCCGGAAAATTGATAACCATGAGGGTTATCTACCTGCAAATGTTAGTTATTACACATACATAATAAGTATTATCAGATAAAGTCGAGACACATAGAAGTTTAACATCACATAGTCTAACATTGTTCAAATCCAAACACTCCTTCAACTAAGCTTCTTCTTCAACTTCTTCATTCCTTTGTGCAATTTCATCATCCAACGACCAAGATTCTTTACCATTCCTTTAATGTTTCGATACTCAGCGGATTCATTTGGAATTGGAGGAAGATGGCTCAAGTATTCGGGTGGAGGAATTCTAGAATTTGGCAAACCATCATCTTCACTCATTGAAGATGATGAGGATGAAGTTGGTACACGAGGACGTTTACCTTTATCAATACTAACCCTAAAGTCACTCAAGGGAACGAAGGTATATTCAATTTCATTGTATTCCGGAACAAAACCTAACGGGTTTGGACGGGCGGGTGCAAAGGCTCTATAAAGTCGGGTTAAGAGCATTCCATAGGGCATTGCAATCTTCCCTTGAACCGGAATGTCACACATTCTTTTGGCAACATAATAAGCAAGATTGAAGGGTTGATGAGTAGAGATGTTGTACATCATATGACACAAACAAGCATTGATGTGATCACGGTTTCCTATGGTGCACATCACATTAGCCCTTAAGACGTCTTCCATTTTCTTGAATTCGGGTTTGAGTTCATTTAGCTCCATTGCAAATGAATCTCTAGCAACTTCACGTCCATGATACATCCTTGTGGGGTTGTTCTTAGGAATGAAGAGATGTTCCCTAATCTCTTCTTTTGATGCGAGAGGAGTGACATATGGTGCCGTCCTATCGAGATTGGATTCTAAGATTGTTAAGGACCATTTGTCCAAGTAAATACATGTCCCTTGACTTGGAATGCCCAAGACCTCACCAAATTGATTAAGAGGGATGTTGACAAAATTTCCATTTAAAGTAAACTGAAGACTTAAGAAACCTTGGTCACATGAACTAAGACCTAAACTAGCATAGAACTCAAGAATGAACCTAGGGACGATTGGTTCATCTATATCCAAAAGAGTGTCAAATCGTATGGCGGCTAATTGTTCCCTAAGTTGTGTTCCTTCATAGAACGAGGAATCTACGACTCTAACCTCATGGACATACTTTTTCTCTAAAGCTTTGAAAATTTCGATTTGGGCATTGGTTAGACCTTTGGGTTTGTAGACTTCGGGTAAGTAGTTAACGGTTCTTTTGTGATCGTAGTTGGTTGCAGGAGGCATGATTTTCCTAAGTACAAAAATTACATAGTTTTAGTTGAAATGGTCAAATTAAGTGTAAAATTTCTAGTGTGTGCCTACATGGGGACAATGTGGAGGTGCGGTTATCTCGACCCTTTTTGATGCATGAAAATTTAGTTTATGCAAGTTTTGTGTAAAAACAAGAGATAGCCCAAACGCTCCTATTTCAATGTAGCTACGGTTGAATGTACCCGAAAATACATATTAATTATGTATTCCCTTTAGCATTCAAGAGACATTATGCAAGTGATAGCTAAAAGATAACGTTTTTGCATTTGTATGAACAATGTTCAAAAGAAATCATTTTACCTAGTCGTTAGAAGGTTTTAGTAAGAAAATTTTCAAGGGGTTTTTGTTAAATTAAGACAATGTGCTATGAGATGTAATTCCTAACTAAGAAAAACATGTTTTTAAGTGTAATGCAGTAAACATGCTTCATGATTTGTCAAAAATTATGCATATACCCCAAGTTTTGGTTTTGTGCATGAAATAGAAATCCTAGACGCAGATCAGGAGTATAAATATAATAAGAATACTTACAGTGGTGTTAGAAGCACAAATTTGTGGAAGAAAATGGTCTAAATTGTGATGGAGATTTAGTGTGTGTCGAATACAGTAGGGTGATATGTTTTGGAGTGAGGAATGAATAATACTTGTTCTTGTTTATTAAATAATAAACTTGACTGTGCATGCGACGGATCCGGCGGATCCAAAACAAAGGATCCGTCCTTGTTATCGATTGGATCCGCGGAACAGAACACAATTTTTTGTTTAGTGTGGAGTGTGGTTAAACTAATATTTACACTAATGTTTTTCCTAATTACTAGGTTCCATTAATCCTAATCCAATTATAAGATAGTTGAAAGGTTCTCATTTAAGAGGTTTTGTGAGAATATCGGCAATGTTGTCCTCTGAGGAAACTTTCTCAATTGAGATGATTCCCTTCTGTACATTGTCGCGAAGGAAGTGATGGCGTATTTCAATATGTTTGGTTCTAGAATGTTGGACTGGATTTTTGCTTAGATCGATAGCACCTTTGTTGTCGCAAAGAATGGGAATGTTGTTGAGTTCAATTCCATAGTCAACGAGAGCTTGTTTCATCCATAGTGCTTGTTGACACGCCTTTCCTGCAGACACATACTCTGCCACTGTTGTTGAGATTGCGAGGGCAGTTTGTTTCTTAGCGAACCATGATGTGAGACAATATCCTACAAAAGTACAAATACCGCTAGTACTTTTCCTATCAACATAGTCACCGGCATGATCTGAGTCGGTATACACTATGGTTTCTACACCCGTTCCTTTGGGATACCATAATCCTAAGTGTGTAATACCTTTGATGTACCTAAATATCCGTTTAACGGCTTCAAGATGGGATGTTTTTGGATCTTCTTGAAAACGTGCACATAGACAAACACTAAACATAATGTCAGGCCTACTAGCCGTAAGATAGAGTAAACTACCAATCATTCCTCTATATTTAGTGCAATCTACGGATTCATTTTCTTCATCCTTAGTGAGTTTAGTTTCAGAGGACATGGGTGTTCTCATGGGTTTTGAGTCTTCAAGACCAAACTTCTTAAGCATATCTTTGATATACTTTGATTGGTTGAAGAATATCCCATCTTCTAATTGTTTAATTTGAGACCTAAGAAAAAGTTTAGTTCCCCCATCATACTCATTTCAAACTCGTCATGCATGATTTTTGAGAAATCATCGCATAACTCTTGACAAGTTGAACTGAATATAATGTCATCCACATATATCTGGACTATGATAATATGTGATCCCTTTTTCTTGGTGAAGAGGGTATTATCTACTAGGCCCATGGTATACTTATGGTCAACTAGGAAGGTCTTAATTTGATCATACCAAGCCTTTGGTGCTTGCTTAAGTCCGTATAAAGCTTTCTTAAGTTTGAAAACATAATTTGGTTTTTCGAAGTCGGCAAAGCTGGGAGGTTGTGCAACATATACTTCTTCATTTATAAAACCGTTTAAGAAAGCACTTTTGACATCCATTTGAAATAACTTAAAATCATGTGCACATGCATATGCAAGTAATATCCTAATAGACTCAAGTCTAGCTACTGGTGCAAAGGTTTCATCGTAATCTATACCTTCTTGTTGATTGTAGCCTTGAGCTACTAGCCTAGCTTTATTTCTAGATACAATACCATTTTCATCCATTTTATTTCTAAAGACCCATTTGGTGCCGATTATGGTTTGGTTTTTAGGTGGAGGAACTAATGTCCAAACATCATTTCTAATAAATTGATTTAGTTCTTCTTGCATAGCAATTACCCAAGATTCATCTTTTATTGCCTCGTTTATATTTTTAGGCTCAACCGTTGAAATAAAACAAAAATAATTGCTTTCATTTTGAGCTTTGGATCTTAATGTTCTTTCATTAAGTTTTCCTATGACGTTTTTTAATGGATGACTTTTAGTTTCTTTAATATTGACTATTTCTCCTTTTACGGGTTCATTGTCATTTTCAATATTTTCTATATCATTAGCCATTTGATTTTCAACTAAGTCATCATCTACCAAAGGTGATGTCTTAGAGGGAGGTGGACTTTCGTTGAATGTTACGTTCAATGATTCCTCGACTCTTGATGTTTCCTTGTTTAATACTATGTATGCTTTACTGTTTTGTGAGTACCCAAGAAATACACCTTCATACGACTTTGGGTCGAACTTGGTGAGATAATCCTTTGTGTTCAAAATGAAGCACTTACTTCCAAAAACTCTAAAATATCCTAATGTAGGTTTTTTGCCTCGATAAATTTCATAGGGAGTTTTATTTAAAAATTGTCTAATTAAAACTCTATTTAGGATATATGTGGAAGTATCTACAGCGTGACACTAAAACTTTTGAGGTATGTTTTGTTCATTTAACATAGTTCTACTCATTTCTTGAATTGTTCTATTTTTACATTCTACTACACCATTAGATTGAGGTGTACGAGGAGCCGAGAAATTATGAGTTATTCCATTATTATCACAAAATTTTCCAAATTGTATTTCATTGTCGAATTCTCGACCATGGTCAGTTCTAATAGATACTATGTTACTTCCTATTTGATTTTGAATTTTCTTCCTTAGAATTTCAAATTTATCGAATGCCTCATTTTTAGTTTTCAAAAATTTTGTCTATGTATATCTAGAGTAATCATCTACTATGACTAAAGTGTAAAAATTTCCTCCATAACTTTGTATAGCCGACGGGCCAAACAAATCCATATGTAATAATTCTAGGCATCTAGATGTAGATACCATGTTTTTAGCCTTATGGCTATTATGTACTTGTTTCCCGATTTTGCAAGCATCACAAAAGTGTTGGTCATATTTCAACTTGGGTAGGTTCCTAACGAGTTCTTTGGATGACAAAGATTGAATAAGCCTCATATTAGCATGACCCAAGCGTCGATGCCATAGAGTTGAGTTTTCGTCCAAGGAGGTAAGACATAACTTATCTTTAGGTGTTTTATCTAATTTCATAACATAGACATTATTCTTTAAAACACCTTTTCCTATGGTTATGCCATCTTTAATTATTTTACTTCCATTTTCACTGAAAAGGACGTTATACTTTTTGCGGCATAATTGACTTATACTAAGTAAATTAAATCCTAAATTATCTACATGAGCAACATCATCAATAGATAGAGAGTTATGAGAGATTGTACCTTTTCTGATGATTTTGCTTTTAAGCTTGCTACCGAATGTGACATTACCTCCGTCATACACTTGGTAGGTTGAGAAAAGATTTTTGTTTCCCGTCATGTGTCTTGAGCACCCACTATCTTTGATCCACTCATCAGGTTCAAGATCAACTTTCAAGCATACCTAAGTTCATAAAAGACTCAAGCATTTGGTCCCCAATATCTCATGGGTCCGTTTGGGTTAAACATGACATTATCATGGTTTATGTACTGAAATGGTGGACAATTGTTCCACTGCATATAATTAGGACGATGAAAGTTTCTAGGCATGTTTTGGTTCCAATTATTTTGATAAGTGTGTTGTGGATTAACTATACTCTTTGGAAAGGGGTGTTTGGGAAAACTCATTTGAGGTCTCTGTTGATCCATTTTAACTCTATATTCATTTCTAGCTTGACCTCTTCCTAAAGATACTGCTGGTTTGTGTTTAATATTGGTTATGTTACTGTTAGGTTTCTTAGTAACTTTAACAAACTCAGAACGGTCGACTTTGTGAACCTTCTGTTCAACTTCTGTACCCGCGGATCCTTTGGATACACCTGGCGGATCCAAATTTTTGGATCCGTCGGATCCGTGAGTGTCCAACTTGGTTGAAACAGTTTTATTCACAGTCTGTTCCTTATGATCACTTAATGTTCCTAGTTTCATAAAGCCTAGTCCTGTTTTATCATGAGGTAGTTTTTGCATTTTCATTATTTCATCTGCACAACTTATGTTTTTATCAAACCTTTTAAACTTTGAATTTTGTTTGATTAAATCTTCCTGTGTGGTTCTTAAGGTTTCTAGTTCAAGTTTTAGTTCTTGACAAGACACACACGTTTCTTTACTATCTTTACCTTTTTCAATTCGTATTGCTTTTTCTTTAAGCCAAAATACTTCATTTTCTAAAAGTGTTGTCTTTGTTTTCAAAAATTTGTTTTTGTTTATGATTTTTAAAGTGACGTCACACAGTTTGTTATATTCTACTTCTAAGGTTTCATCATCTATAGAGGAGTATGAATCAGAATGTACCTTTTCTGTGTCATTAGCCATAAGAGCAATTTCGTTGTTCATAGGCTCATCATCATCATCTCCTTCACTATCGCTCCAAGCTCCACTAACGAAGGCTCTTTGAGACTTGGTCTTTGGAGGCTTTGGACATTCTCCTATTAAGTGACTGGAGTCACCACACCTATAGCACTTTCCTATCAACCTTACCTTTCTTATCGTCACGATCTTTTCAAGAGGATTTCTTTTCATCACGAGGTGGTTTTACAAACTTTCCTCGTCTCCTGAAGAATTTCTTGAAATCCCTCATGGCCATTGCATACTCTTCATCATCACTGTTTGAACAAGATTCATCATCGTCACTTGACTCGGCTTTGGCTTTCAAGGCAATAGACTTAATCTTCTCCTTTTTGCCTTTGACAATTTTCGAGTCTTTTTCCATAATCATTTCGTGAACTTTTAGGTTTCCTATGAGCTCATCCAGTGTCATGCTTGAGAGATCCTTAGATTCTTCAATAGCTGTCACCTTTGCTCTCCATTTCGGATGGAGTGCTCTTAGAAATTTCCTGACAAAATTCTTACTAGAAAAAGATTCGTCAAGTGCTTTAAGTGATGTAATAATAGTATTGAACTTAGCAAACGCACTATCAATGGTCTCATCTTCAGAGATAACAAATTGTTCGTATTGTTGAACAAGAAGATCAATTTTGTTATCTTTTACTTATGAGTTCCCTTGATGTGTGATAATAAGAGATTGCCAAATATCCTTAGCCGTTTTACACATAAAAACTCTTTCATATTCTTTCTTAGGTAAGGCATTATAAAGCATCATTTTGGCTTCATTATTTTTGGCAATTAGTTTCTTTTGCTCATCACTGTGACGAGTAAGAGAAGCTCCTTCATCCCGACCACCCGAAATATTATTACTAATAGGTTTGTAATCACCATCAACTATTATATACCATAGATCTATATCCTTTGACTTTACATAAGTCTCAAAGCGATTTTTCCAATAAATAAAACAATTTGGTTCAAATAGAGGTGGTCTCTACATAGATTGCCCTTCTTTAAAGTTTTCAAAATCCATGGATCGTTTTAAGTTTTAAAATACAATATATTTTAAAAATCTTAAGTAACGTAGCTCCTGATGGCAATTGTGGAAAACTAGAAGGGGGGTTGAATAGTTTTATCCGTTTTTCAAGTTTTATTTGCTTTGTTACTATATGTTAATTCAAAGGAAACAATCACAAATAAATAATCACACAATGTAAACAAAAGATAAAGAGAGGAAAGATCAAACCACACAACACTGTTGTTTATAGTGGTTCGGCTACAAGGACTCTCTTCCTTGCCTACTCCACTCCCCGAGCTTCCTACTCGAGAGTTTATCTTTCACTAAGAAACAAACTCCTTTTCTAGGCGGAGAAAACCTTTACACGTCGCTTACTTCCTTTTCCGGTACTAAGCTAAACACCAGGTTCTTTCACAAGGTAGAACCAACCTGACGTCGCCTATTTACTTTACCGACACTAAGCTAGATGTTCGAGTTCTTTACAAGGGTACAACCACTCCCTATACTCTTTGTTCTTTAAGGACTAAAGCACTAACCACACTCACTGATTACAAATGATAGATATGATGTGTGAAACAAACTACAATATCATACAGTAATGCAACTAAAGGATTACGGTTCTGTAGATCCTTGAAAGCTTGATCTCTCTTCTACAAAATGAAAGATCAAATTGAAATGCAACTATGAATGATGTTAGTAAGATATGTATTGAATGAATATGTGTGTTAAGCTATATGAGTGATGAGAAAGCCAAATGATCAGCTTGCTATTTATAGGCAAGCTGATCTTCAGCTCTAGGATCCCACGGATCCCTCAGAAGGGATCCGTCCTTCATTGGACTTGGATCCGTCCCTGTTGACAGCTAAGGGATTTGGTATATCTTTCCAAATCTTCCATATCTTACCAAATCATCCAAGATCCTCAAATGTCAACTATGTAACTTGCAAATCTAACCAAGATATATCAAAGATATTGTATGTGATGTATGCAATGATGTCATGGAATGATTTTAGAATTAAAGTTTCCTTTTAAGGAAACAAGTTACTAAATAAGCAAACTTGTAATTCTTGGTTATTATGTGAAGTGTAAAATGTGTACTTAAGAGACTTAAACTAGTATTTATTATTTGCTAAAAGATATTCCTTTTATTTGTCATTAACAAAACTAAGAAAAGATCAAAGAATATAAATAACGTTTTTGAGACGATATTTGTATTAACATGTTCTATCTTGTTTGTGTTCGATTTATGTTAAAAAGAACCCAACTGTTGCGTTTTTGTGTCATAAAAACGTGATCTTTTGGTGTTTTTCTTTGACTTCGTACACAAAATCAAGGGTAAAGGTTGTGTTTGTTGATGATTTAACGAGTTGGGTTGTGAAGGTTTCCTAGTTTTCACTCATTTCTTGGTGTGGAAGATCAAACTTTTGTGTTTGTTCTTGGTCCCCAGATCGAATATCATCAACAATTCTTGGATAAGATTTGTTTGTGGATTATAATTGATTATTTTAGTCCTTGAATTATTGATGTGTAAGGCTAGTGGGTGAATTATTGGTCTGCCAAAAAGTCAAGAGTGGTTGGAAAGTTTCGAAATTGCCACTCTCTCGCAATTGCTTCTGCCTCTCGCAATTGCTGCCTCTCGCAATTCACAAGCCTCTCGCAATTATGAAACGTCGCATTCTTGTATAAGATTGTGATAGGTGATCTTTCGGAATTACTTTCGGAATTGGCAGATCTTCGCAATTGTCTCTCGCAATTGCTTCTCACAATTGCTTTTCGCAATTGGTCTCGCAATTGGAGCTGATTTCGCAATTCACCATCCTTCGCAATTCAACAATATTTCGCATTTCAAGCAACCTTTCGCAATTGGTCCTTCATCTCGCAATTGCAAATTCTGGTACAAGGGTGAAAATTTTGGCCTAAAATTCAAATTTTTTGGCCAAAATTTGAATTTTTTGAGGAATTTTTGGCGTAAAAATTTCTTAAACTCAAATTTTTCCAGCATCATTAGAATGTCATTTTATGGCATATTTCACATCAAAATCACAAATGAAATTATCGGACTGCACCTCAAAATCACCACGTATAGCCGAAAAGATCCTGATCAAGATTCACAATCAAATGACAATAGCTATATATTGATTGTTGATTGTTATCAACTGTGACTACAAGGATGATGATTCGTTGTTACTTATTTGAAGATGAAGTGGAATGTCACGGGTGCGTGTACTTAGTATCTTGAAGATATCGCAAATCTGACCCTTTCGCAATTGGTTGAACTCTTTTGCAGTTGGTTGAACTTTTTCGCAATTGGTCCCTTTCGCAATTGGTCCCTTTTCGCAGTTGGTTGGTTGCATGATTCTTCGAGATCCTTGCTCGATCTTAAACGGCTCCCAGAGCATTCGATGATTAAGTCTTGGGTTATCTAGTTTTCATAGGTCAAGGGGTGGACGGACGAAGACCTAGTTAACTATCACTTAAAGGAGATACGTTGTAGTACTCAGTGTCACACAAAGATGTGGATAATTCAAGAGATGTTCATATACTATTAAGGAAGGATGGATGGGTATATGAAACGACCTATGCTTTAAGTAGTTACGTTGTAGTGCTTAGTATAGGTACTTAGCCATACAACAGTGCAAGTTTAAGTCACAAATTTGGGTTATTCTACTTCTGTCTCAAGTTCGTCATGGTGGGTTTTCTCCATTATTAGTCACTACATGAAGCCGTTGTTTTTGATACAGGAGGTAGATTGGGTATATCGACATCTTCTCACGGGCTGATATGATTCCTGATATAGGGCTTCCAGTTTGTATTTCACGTACACATCAGTATGCTGATTCCGATTAATCGTAACTAGCAAGGGAGAGAAATGTACGGGCTGATCTCTCATGGGAAAAATAACTGGGATGCATTTGGTGAGATAAAGATGTTGATACTACATTCCCCCGAACAGATTCAGAGCACTCAGGGCACTCATTAAATGAGGTTGTCAGTTTGGGGGAGAGCACTAATTAGGGGAGAGCACTCAGGGCACTCTGAATTAAACCCTAATTAGATTTGCTCACATGGTTCGTCTGCAAGTAAAGAAATGACAGCTGAGAAGATCATGCAAGCTGAACGAAGTAATGAAGTTTGAAGATCATTCTCTGTGCTTATAATTTATATTTTACTTGTAGGGAACGTTGTAAGCAATTCCCGTATGACATCACTTTGGGGAGAGATTGTTAGCCGTAAAGTTTTGTCATTTTTCGGGAATTGCATTGTTAGTATATACGAGGACTAGTCTTGCCAATAAGGCATAGATTAGATTGTATAAATACCCCTCCTAGTTGTCTAGGAGGGTTGGGGATTCATTGTAACACATGAGGTGTGTGTGTTTTCTAGACTCTCTCTCTAGAAAACATACAAACCTCGACACCCAATCAATAAAGTTCTATAATGTTTAACCTTTAGATCGTGTTTCCCCCACCTCATAACGTGAATCTTGGCTTTTACAAAATGTCGGTTGGGGCAATTTTTGATGTCTTAGAGATGCCTCCGGGGCAAATTTGGAATTTTCCCAATAAAATATTACATTTCAAGCCTGCTTTTCTGCATACGAGTTCCCTCTACAATATCCTATCTTCCATTTCTATTTTAGAAGCTCTGCTTGCCTGCATACCTTACCTCTCCTTTATTTTATTTATCATTCATTCATTTGGATCATCGAAGTGACAATGTTTCTGAATTTTCCAAGTGCTACTTTAGTCTACATAAGCAGTATCTCAACCTGTTATTACCCATAAGTTAAAGAGAAAATACATTCCAAAACAACAAGAACATACATAGTACAATTGACGGTTATGGGAACTCTTTATATTCATGAGAAAACATATAATTAAGCAACCAAATATTGTTAGTGGATTATATTTGTCTAGGAGCATTATTTTGTGTTGTGAAGCCTAACCTATTTCATATTGTATTTATATTGTAATATGACATTAAGGAATCCAACCAATTCTGTATTCACCGTAATATGGTATCACAACCAAAGATCCTAATCCCCTAATAAACCCTAAACTAACCGAACTGTTAGTTTATGTTAGCATTTAATTTATGCTACTTTGGAAGTGATGGTCATTTGTAGTTTAGAATCAATGTGTCATGTATAATATGTATTAAGCATGGTGGGCTTGTAGCATTAGTGTCATAAGTTTAATTATATGTGTAATGTAATTATCAAGCCCACTACATAGTTTTCTTTTAAAGCCCACCAAAGGCCCATCCTTGGTTGGCTGACTTTCATATAACCACGAACACACACACTCTGCTAGGTGTGCCTCATTGTTAGAAAGAGAGTATGTGTGTTTCCCCTTGTCTCTTGTTTATTTCTTTTCATTGAAGCTAATAAACATTTAACTAAAATTAACATAAGAACCACTACTCTCTTCTTGTTCTTAATATATGTTTGTGAGTCATCAAAGTGTTCTAGTGTGTTGTGTGATAAAGAGGAAGGTGTTCGGTTCTTCATTCCAAGTGAAAACCGAGTGCTACAAGTGGTATACATAGAGCCTAGCTTCAAGGTAGGACTTTGTTAGTTCTTGTGTTCGATTCTTGTTGAAAGAACACATATTTGTTGCGTTGTGTTTCTTCATAACGTGGTCATTTGTGTGCTTGTGGTTACTGTACGCAAGATCTAAGATAAAAGGGAATATTTTTGTGCTTGATCCTATAGATTAAAACACCCATTGTCATTTTTCTTTCACTAGAAAAATAACACTTTGTGTTTTTATTCCATTCGATCCTCACAAAATCAAGAAAGTTGTGGTTGTTTTGTGGTTATTCGACTTGGCTTCTGTGAAATATACTAGTTTTTTACTCGTATATTGTTGTGGAAGTTTGGATTTGGGTTTGTTTTTTGCTTCTTTGATCGTATAGAATCATAACAAATTTTGTATAGGATTTGTTTATGATTATTTCAGTGTAAAAGAGGTGAATTATTGAGTTGGTAAAAGTCAGTAAAGTTAGTGAAAAGTTGGCAGAGATAAGACTGACAAGCATGGAGTAGCATGGGCTAGTTGCAAAAAGTCAAAAAGTGGGTGAAAGTTGGTGACAGCTGCGTTTTATCGGAATTGCCTGCATCTGACGATTTATCGGAATTCAGCAATATTATCGGAATTGGAAGCTGCAAGCGTTCTATCGCAATTCACTTCTTATCGCAATTCAGGCTGTCTTCATTGTTATCGGAATTCAATTAGCGACAATTCTATCGCAATTCGATTAGCGATAAACTTATCGCAATTGGCCTCTGACCAGATTTATCGCAGATCAGACTTCAGTCTTGTCCGAGATCTTCTACCAATTGCGATATCGGACAAAGAAGGCATTTGCGATATCGGACAAAGAGCAGTTTTCAGATTTGACAGTTTCAGTCCCTCTCGTTTCAGCAGACTTTTTGGAAGTTTTAGATTTGACAGAATTGGCCCTCGTACTTGTGTAAAACGATTTCAAAGTTAAATAACTTTTAAGGATTTGATTCGAACGTAATTTCGTCAACTCGAAAGTGAACTCGGTATTTTAACTCTTGTATAAGAGTGTAAAATACTTCGACAAACGGATATCTACTCTCTTGTATAAGAGTGTTAGATTTTATATAAATTGCCAATTTATATAAATTAGATATATTTCTATCTAAATTGACATTTTGCCATAATTTATATAAATTTTGGTCAAATTGAAATTTCTATAGAAATTATCATTTTATCTAAATTACAATTTACATAGCCTTTGTCGAAATTGTAAACTTTTGACTTTGTCATAATTATACTCTAATCAAATTTTGTAACTTTAATTAAATTTGTTTCGTTCATTTAAACCTACAACTTCAACGATCATCAACAACAAACCAAGGTTTCTTAACAACAACCAAGTTTAACCTTCAACAACAACATCTCCTACTTTGTTGATACGATTCTCAATCCACTTTATCATACACATATTTCAAAGATAGCTACACAACAAGACATTCATGCCGCAGGTTCAGAAAACCGACCTCCAATGTTAGAAAAAGGTGGTTATCTTCCATGGACGAGTCGTATGAAGAGCTACATGAGAACCAAGCCTCACAGCCAAGGTAAACTCTTGATAAATCCATAGAAGAAGGTCCATTCGTGCCTCGTGAGATTGAAGACATAGCTGGAAATACAACTTCAGAAACTCCCATCGAAGCAACATTCAAAATCCAAGAGGAAAAGGATTATACGCCAGAAGATTGGAAGCAAATTGAATCGGATAACATGGCAATGCACTTAATCCAACTAGGTTTGCCGCAGCATATATTCTGTGCAGTTGATAGTTGTAAAACTGCTTATGAGATGTGGGAACGAGTTAGAAGACTTTGTCATGGCACCGAAATTGGTAAACAAGACATGGAAAACAAACTTCTGACGGAATGGGAGAAGTTCACATCCACACCAGCTGAACAGATTGAATCTTACTACACACGGTTTTGTACTCTAATGAATGAGTTGATCAGAAACGAGTTGGCACCTAAACCAATTGTTCAAAACATAAAGTTTCTCAACAACCTCCCAGAGGAATGGGGACGATATGTCACTATTGTCAACCAAACTCAGAATCTTCACGATGTGAACTATGATCAGCTCTATGACTTCCTAAAACAAAACCAAGCAGAGGCAAATGAAGTCAGAAAAGAGAAACAAGCAAAACAACAAGATCCTCTTGCACTCATAGTCTAATCACCTACACCTGCAACAGTCAATGCACAATCATCATCATCGTCATCCCAACAATTCATGCAACAACAATACAATCCTCAAACACCGTTCTACCCACAACAACAACATGTAACCCCACAACAACAATACCCGCAACACCCAGATCAACATGATCAGGATGAGTCAACTGATGCTTTGTCTCAAGTCTTTGCATACCTATCAAAAGCATTCCAAGGACGTTACTCCACACCCACCAACAACAATCAACGAATCTCATCGAGCACTCGCAACAAGCAGATTGCACAGCCGAGTTTCAACATGGGACAGCAAGGACAGATGGTTGGGGGGATATGGGAATCAACAGGGATATGCTCCAAGATATTAGATGGGTAATCAGAATGCAGGGCAGTATGTTGGTAATCAGATGGGTCAGTATGCAGGGAATCAGATGGGTACAGCTGTTGGTAATCAAAGGGTTCAGAATGCTGGGAATTAGTTTGGGAATGTTGCTGCTCAGGGAGCTGGGAATAGAAATCAGGGAAATGTGATGAAGTGCTTCAACTGTCAGGGTATTGGTCACATGGCTAGGAACTGTCCAGACAAGCCGAATAAGAGGGATCCAGCGTAATTGCAGAAAGCATTAATGTTGGCAAACAAGGAAACGGTTGGGCTTCAGTTGAGTGCAGAAGAGAATGACTTCATGGCTATTATGGACAATTCTGAAGATCAAGAGGACATCGATGCAAACTGCATTTTTATGGCAAATCTCCAGGAGGCAAAGTACGACACAGACTCAGAAGCACTTCCTGCTTTTGACACTAATGCGGTTTTTGAGGTACAACCATATGCTACATGTCACAATAATGAAATGTTTGATGTTTCACCTCAAAATGAACAGTATCCTGGAACTCCTAATCTCATTTTTGATACATATATGGACGAACCAAGTTGTAGCAATACTAATTTGGTAACTCCAGATATGGATCCTAATGAAGAATTCGAGTCACAACATACTGATAATGATGAGGAAACACGTGCTATGTTTGAATCATTATTGCAAAATTGTAGTATTGAAATTGAAAAGGTCAAAAATATCAATCGCGATGTAAAGGCCGCGAATGAAAAATTGACCACTGAGCTTGAGAGTTATAAGGTGAATGCAAGAGCTCATGATTTTCATAACAAAAAACAGTCAGAACTTGAGGTTAGCTTAAAAGATTCTGCGTTAAGAGAAAAATGTTTACAAATCAAATTTAACACTCTAGATGTTAATTTGAATAACCAAATCAAATATCTAAACAAGAAAATTTCTGAACTAACCAACCAGCTTTCAAAACAAAAATCAACTTATTCCAATCTTGAAAAAGAAAAGAAGGAGTTGAATGAAAGGTTTTCAAAACGTGAAAAGGATCTTCTTAAAGATATCAATGACAAAAAGGAAACCATTGGAAAGTTGGAAGATTTACTTGTAAAAACGGATCATTCTGCATAAACGATTAATTTGTTAATAAATGATAAAAACCCGATTTTACATACATTAAAGAAAACGGCTATCGGTTGTGAAAACCCTTATTATCTCAAGAAAGCTCAGAGTGTACAGAATGTGTTATATAATGGTAGTGTGCTAAATGATAAACATGATCCGATTGAGATTTATGATTCGGATGGAACGATTGAGCGTACTGAAAAGAGACGTGTCAAAATGAAACAAATGAACCTGGAAATTAAACCAATTGATTATAACAAACTTAATGCAGATTCAGGCGTTCATTTGGTTCAAAAAGAGTCTCCAGTGTTTTTTAAACAACCTGTGGCTGTCACAAAACGAATATTTGCTTTAAAACATCTATCTAACATCGAACAAATGGCATCTAAAAACACTTATGATACAAGTGCAGCTAGACTATTGATGTGTTTTTTTAGGTCTATAATAAACTACCAAGTTTTAAATTTATTTACTGCCGAACTAACCTATAGACTCTAAACACTCACGAGCAGTGTACCCGATCAATGTAGATAGTTTTTAGGTAAGCAAGGGTCGTTCACTAGGAGCGAAGCTAAAGTGATCTAAAGGTATTCTAATTACTAAACTAACTAACCTAGAAAGCAAGTAAATATTTTTGGGGTTTTAGCATGAGAGGCTATCACGATTTTGTGTGTTTAATTAAACTAAATACGAGAAAATAAATATTAAAAGCAAATTAAAGATAGATGAAGATAGATAGGAAGAACGGGTTAGCCACGTCTAATCCATTTTATAGTTATACATGCTTATGTCTACTTGTTTTAATTCATTCAATTGTTTTGTCGCCAATCCGATTATTAATCCTGTCACGATTAAATAACCTACCATCGTGGTGGGAAAGAGGACATGATCATAGTGACTCGTCTAGCATCAATACTAACTTATTGCTTTAAACCATCTAACCTAGTTCGGTATTACACGCTACTAGTCCTATTAGGTTGTAGACACGTTCCGTTTATGCCAAACAATGATTCCTAATAGAGATTCGGGTTAACACGCATATAACTCAACCTAAGCAACCACAATTACAGGTAGTTAAGTCACATCAATTAAAGTTATAAGGATCATAACCTAGTTACATAGACTTCTACTAGTTATAAGCAATAAACGAGTTTTTATCGACAAGCACCCAATCCAATAACAAAGCAAACACATCGAAAAAATCATAAAAACTAATAAAACTTCATAAACTTGGCTAACACCTAAGGGTGTTAGCCCATAAGATCAGTAACAATACACAATGTTTGAATCATAGCATAAAAGATAGAAATCATAATGAAAACTACACGCTAACCGAATGATTAAACAAAGTAAATTGGCTTGAGATGTTCTTCGTGGATGGAATGGATCTTCAATATAGTCTTCTGCTGTTTTGGGACGTTTACAGACGCCTGGGAATGATCCCGAGGGTCCCCAATGATGCCCTAATTCGTTAATGAGTTCGGTATTTATAGATTCTGAAATCTGGGTCGATACGGCGCATCTAGAGAGTTAGATGCGCCGCATCTATAAGTAAACGTAGCCTCCAATTCTGAAACTGACCCGATATGGCGCATCTATAAATCTGATATGGAGCATCTCCTAATACGGCGCATCTAAAGACCAGATGCGCCGCATCTCCTTCAGATACAGGTAGATCTCTTTTTTCTCTTTCCGTGGCCGCTTGAATCAACTAAAACGGAGTCCGGATGAAGATTTTATGGCCAAAATACGAAAGCATCTTCAAGTGTCAACTTGTAATCTTGACTTCTTCATTAAGCTTCTATTCTTCACTTGATTTCTCGGCTAAGAGTGTATATGGCCAATACAGCGCATCGGATTGGTCCGATGCGGCATATCTGGAGTAGAACAAGTTGGTTCTTCTTCGTTGACCAAAGTTTCATATGCGACGCATGATAAAATCAGATGCGGCGCATGCTTCAAAGTCAGGCAATGGTTTTTTGTCTCTTCAATTCAGCAGACTTTTCCAATCTTGATCATTTTGCTCCATTTTATGTCCATAATAGCTAACTTTCACCAAATGCTTGTTTATAACTGAGAATTACAAAAGCAGGCGATTAAGTATCAATTCCCATATAAAATAATACAAAAACAAGCAATATACATAGGATACATGATGCTAATAAAATGTACTTATTTGATGTCATCAACTATATTTGGTCGATCTTAAACAGAGAATTGAAAAACTTCAAAGTATTGTGGCTTCCAAAACAAACAGTCAAAGATGGAATGGTTTTCAGGTGTTCAGGATGAACTAAAAAGGATTTTTGAAAGGGAAATTAATCCACATATTCGTGCAATCTATGCGGTTGTTCAAAATGTGGAACATAATCTTTTGAAAGAGTCAGCAGAATTTGTTAAGGACCACAAATCCATAGTGAAGGAAGCTAATGAATACTTGGAACACATAAAAGTTTTGGAAAAGCAAAATGACTCTCTCTCTCCTTCGAAGCTCTATCGACTGACATCATGTCTATTATTTACCAAACATATTCTGTTGAGGATGATGAACGACTTCGAGCTGAGACTTCCGAAATTGTTGTAAAATATGAAAAGGCACTTGCAAAGATTGAAAAACAAAATGTTACATATTTTAAACAACTTGATACGAAAAAGGAAGAATGCAGGTATGACAAATTGTCGTATGAGCGCTCTTATAAAAATATGCAAGATCAAATTGATTTTTTGAAGTCTCAGCTTGCAAGTCAAAAAGGGCATGGTGAGGAATCTACGGGTATTGCACCATCAACCCCCCTTGCCTAATGAGAAACAAAAAGAGAAAGCTGTTGTCAAGAACACTAATGTAATAGCACCTGGCCTTTATAGGATTAGTCCCACTACTGCGTTTGCCTCTACATCTAAAACATATAGGGCGATAGACAAAAGTAAGAAAGATACTTCAAATGAGTCTAGAAATGCTACTACAACATCTAAGGACAACAACAAAAATTCTAATGAGTGTGCCTTACCTTCTACAGGAATAGAAAGCAACTCTAGGAGCAAAAGCCAGTCTAGGAGCAATAACAAGAAACCAAGTGTCTCGCCTATTTCTGAGAGTGCATGCAAGAAAGTAGAAGAACACCCTAGGAATTTACCGCTTTCCAAGAAGAAACATGTATCATCTAGTTGTAATGATAAGACTCCTGTTTCTAATGCATGTAATGATTCTGATTGTTTAATGCAAAAGAAAACTTTGTCTGTAAATGCTTGTGATGATAATGTTCCTAATGATGTGAAAAAGAATGATATGCCTGAACAGAAAAAGGTTCCCTTAGTAACTAAGGCTAAGTCTAGATATATTCGAAGACTTATTGGAAAAGCTAGGAAAACCACTAGCAGCCTATTGCCTAAGGATCACTCTAAGTTTTGTGCATGGAAACCAACAGGTAGAATGTTCACACTTAAGAATGGCACATTAGAAATAGTTCCCAATGCATCTAAGGAAACCAGTTCTAAGTGTAATTCACCTGTTTCATCTAACCCACTGGAACCAAATGTTAAACGGTTTCCATATACAAAATCATCTGTTCTTTGCAGGTCATTGAAATTTGTATTTGGATCGTCGACTCGGGTTGCTCCAAGCACATGACCGGGAATCTGAAGCTGCTGATCAATTTTGTGTGGCAGTTCATGGGGACTGTACGTTTTGGGAATGATCATGTTGCAGCTATTCTGGGTTATGGAGATCTTCGGTTTGGAAACTACTTGATCACTCGGGTTTACTATTTCGAAGGGTTGGGACACAATCTTTTCTCAGTCGGGCAGTTTTGTGATGCTGATTTAGAGGTTGCTTTTAGGAGAAACACTTGTTTTGTCAGGAATTTGGTGGGGAATGATCTCTTAATTGGGAATCGTGGCACCAATCTCTATGCAATTGACATAAACCAAATGGCCTCTTCATCTCCTATTTGTCTCATGACCAGGGCAGGCGAAACAAAATCCTGGTTGTGGCATAGACGTTTGTCCCATCTGAACTTTGACACGATCAACAAGCTTGCCAAAGACAACATCGTCTCCGGTCTTCCTAAATTCAAATACACTAAAGAACACCTATGTCCATCATGTGAGCAAGGAAAGAGCAAAAGAGCAACATATAAACCTAAACCCGTACCTAGTTCGGTTGATAGGTTGCATTTGCTGCACATGGACTTATGTGGCCCGATGAGAGTTCAAAGCATAAATGGGAAGAAGTATATTCTTGTAATTGTTGACGACTATTCAAGATATAATGGGTAAAGTTTTTGAGATCAAAAGATATTTTTGAGTCAATTAAAGAGCTACCAACCATTACCTATTAGAAGCGGATTCACAGTGCTTTAATCTAGTTAGGATAGTAAGAACATATGGCACGGAATTTGTCAATCAGGAGTTAAGAACATTCTTTGAAGAAACTGGTATTACTCACCAGACATCAGCTGTTAGAACTCCACAGCAGAATGGGGTAGTTGAAAGAAGGAATCGAACCCTTGTAGAAGCTGCTCGCACTATGCTGATCTATTCCAGTGCTCCGTTATTCCTATGGGCTGATGCTGTTTCTACTGCTTGTTTTACTCAAAACCGATCCCTAATCCATCCAAGATTCAATAAAACCCCATATGAACTAATCAACAACAGAAAACCGGATATTTCTTATCTTCATGTATTTGGTGCTTTATGCTATCCAACAAATGACAGGGAAGATCTGGGAAAGTTGAAGGCTAAGGGTGATATTGGAATCTTCATTGGTTATTCTGAAAACTTGAGGGCATTCAGGGTGTATAACAGGAGAACGAAAAAGATCATAGAGACGATGAATGTGAAGTTTGATGAAATTTCACAAATGGCTTCTGAGAGACTCGCTCTAGAACCCACGCTTAACCCAATGACTTCCGGACATATCAGTTCGGGACTCGCACCTCAAGGAGCTCAATCAATTCATGACGAACAACCCTCAACTCAAGAACTGGATAATTTCTTCGAGTTTATGTACGATGAATACTATGGTGGCGCTTTGAAAAATGCATCTAACCAACATTCCACTGCACCCACTCAACAACCACCACCACCACCACCACCACCACCACATCCAATGCATCCACAACATTCGAAGCTGGCGCACCAACTCCCTCAACATCAACATCATCTACATTTACTCCAGCAACTCCATTCATTGAAATTGTTCTACCAAGAATTGATGAGCAAGAACAAAATAATGCTGTGTTAGACGATGAAATCTTTGAAAACCCGTTTGGAACGGAATCTGGTGAATCATCTTCCAGATTACATGAACCGTCTAACACGCAGTCATTCAGTCCAAGGTACCCTTCAACATTACAGTGGATAAAAGACCATCCGATCGAACAAGTTATTGGTGAACCCTCAAGACCAATTCAGACGAGAAAACAACTTCACACCGATTGCGACATGTGCATCTATGTCTGCTCAGTCAGTCTCATAGAACCTAAGAACATTCGGGAAGCAATGGCAGATAATGCCTGGATTGAAGCGATGCAGGAAGAACTTCTTCAATTTCAAATCCATGACACCTGGGATTTAGTTCCAAGACCAATTGACAAACTCGTCATTGATCTTAAGTGGTTATGGAAAAACGAAAAGGATGAGGAAATGACTGTAATTTACAACAAAGCTCGTCTGGTGGCAAAGGGATACAGACAGGAAGAAGGGATAGATTTTGAAGAGTCATTCGCACCAATTGCAAGGCTTGAAGCAGTCAGGATTTTCTTAGCTTATGCCGCTCACAAGAACATCACAGTTTATCAGATGGACATCAAGACGGCGTTCTTGAATGAAACTCTGAAAGAAGAAGTGTACGTGAGTCAGCCAGACGGTTTCGTTGACAAAGATCATCCGGAATACGTCTACAAGCTAAAGAAAGCAATCTATGGTTTGAAACAAGCCCCAAGGGCGTGGTATGACGAGTTATCATCTTTCTTGTTGTCAAATAATTTCACCAAAGGAATAATTGATCCAACCTTGTTTACAAGAAAATACAAAAATGATATTTTGATTGTTCAGATTTATGTGGACGACATAATATTTGGGTCCACTAATCCGACACATTCAAAACATTTTGAAAATCTCATGAAAAGAAAATTTGAAATGTCCATGATGGGTGAATTAAAATTCTTTTTAGGCTTACAAATTCATCAATCCCCACGTGGAATTTTTCTAAATCAGGCTAAATATACAATTGAGATTTTGAAAAAACATGGAATGGATAATTGTGACTCTGTTGGTACTCCAATGGTCACTTCACCCAAGATTGGCGCTGACCTATATGGGAAACCCATGGATCCGAAGAAATATCGGAGCATGATTGGTTCTCTCATGTACCTAACTACAAGCTGACCAGATATTTATTTTGCCGTTTGCTTACTTGCACGGTTTCAGGCAAGGCCTACCAAACTTCACCTCCAAGAGGTTAAACAGATCTTTCGATACCTTCGAAGAACCATTAACATGGGTCTTTGGTATCCGAAGGATTCAGAGTTTACACTAATAGCATTTTCAGATGCAGACCATGCCGGTTGTCAAGTTACAGCGAAAAGTACATTAGGCGGAGCATAATTTCTGGGAGAAAAGCTACTAGGCTGGTCCTCAAGGAAACAAGACTGCACTGCTTTATCAATAGCAGAAGCCGAGTATGTGTCTCTATCTGCGTGTTGTGCCCAAGTTCTATGGATGAGGACACAACTCATAGATTATGGTTTCTCTTTCAACCGCATACCTTTGTATTGCGATTCAAAAAGTGCCATAGCCATCTCGTGCAACCCAGTGCAACACTCGAAGACCAAGCATATTAGAGTCCGCTATCACTTCATAAAAGAGCACGTTGAAGAGGGTACTGTTGAATTGTTTTTCGTGAAGACTGAATATCAACTCGCCGATCTATTTACTAAGGCCCTCCCAAAAGAGCGGTATGAAAATTTAGTTCGTCGAATTGGAATGCGAAGCCTAACTCCCGAAGAGTTAGAAAATCTTCTCGAATCTTCTTGATTTATATCAACAAGCTTCGCATGTAAATATTTTTGTAAATATATACTTGTTAAAATCTATACTGTAAATATAGAAAAATTTCAAAAAGACATAAAAAAAATATAAAAATCAAAAACCAAAAATATTCTTCTCACGACATGTCTCTCGTATAATCGAAATTCTGTACGTATCTAGAAATGTCATTCAACAATGATACGGGCATGTACAGATGCTTGAGCGAGAGTTCTTTTTTATGTTTTTCTAAAACATGTCGTTTCTCAAATTTTTCTTCATAAAGGCTTTCGTATATTTTAGTACGAGACCCGTGCTTTATTGTGAAATCTTTTATCGTGGCCCGAGTACTTCAACTCGAAAAGATTTCATATAAAGGCTACATTGATGACTTCTGATTATTTCCGATCAGGACTCGCAATGTTAATGGCGAAAAGCAAAAACCTTGAACACTTTATCAAAATGATTTCATGAAGATTGTTTCAAAGTCTTTAAATGAATTTTGTGCTCAAGAAAACTCCCTCTAACACCCTTAACTGCTTTTAAACTCAAATGTTTAATAATATGCTTTGGTTAAGGGGGAGTATAAAAAGAAAAATGTTCCATTTTCATGCTAAAATCCGTCCGTATCTCCACAAAAAGTTTCATTTTAATCAACTGTTTTCAAAAATACCACCTCATGCTATTTTTGAGGGGGAGATTAAGTGTTTATTAAACATAAGGGGGAGAGGACGTGATTAAAATGTGATCAAAAAGAAGTTTTGTGGTTTGAATCTCAAAACGAGTTCTTCAAAAAGACTCAGTTGAACCCTCGAATTGACGAAACTAAATGTCCGTTATCGAAAAGACTTGTCCGGGACGGGTAATAATTTCAAGCTGGTTTACCAGTAATGTAAATATGTCTCGCAAAGGACTTGTCTGAGTAGAATGTACCAATTCGAGAGATGATCTTTGAATATGACCAGGACGGGTAATAATTTCAAGCTAGTCTAACTAGTGATGTAAGCGTGTCTCGCGAAGGTCATGTTCATTGAAATTCAATCATTTCAAAATGTACGAACTCTACCCAACATGTGCAATTTATTTCAAAAATGCATGAGCACATGTGAAGGGGGACTGTTTCAAAAATGCAAAACTCTCGATGTGTTAACAAAATGTGTTTTCTCATAAACATGTTGAGAGATTTTCACAAGGTTTAATGGCATGTAACAAATAATCTAGGATAATCATGGTGTAATAAGGTGATTATGGTTAGGTTATGTCCAATGATCCGCCAGATCCGGAGGGATCTACCCAAGGACAATTCCAATAGCTTAGCATTAGAAGTCCTTAGGCAAGATTGAAGAAAAGGAGAAAGAAGGGGTTGAAGAATGAAAAAGAAAAGTTTTTGTAAGGGTGAAAAGAAATAGACCTCCATGAAAACTTAGGTCAGAAACCGGGTCAATACATCTGCTATCGGTATTCACTAAGGTGATACTGGTATTGAAGACAAGACGTCATGGACCCAGTGACGCATTGCACCACCCCTCCTATCCACTCAGATATCTCTTAAAATATATTTGTTTTATTTCTCACGGAGAACACTACGTAATCTATTGGCCTCTCACTTCGAGATGTATTGATATTGAAAAGGTGGCACTCTGCTCCATGCCTCCGACGACTAAAATCAAAACGCACATAATTGAGTCTAGAGACATGAGATTCATCAAAAGATCTCTTAGGAACACTTCCTATGCAATAAACTTGTAGTCACTCAAAAGGATACAAGTTGTATGAGTCTTAATGAGATCTAAGGATCTTGCCTCACGACATGATGGCCGCTGGATGATTTATTGCTAACTGTCTTATGCAGGTACCGATAAAAGTCCATCTACCATCATCAACTGCTATGAAGACGCATGTGGATCAGAAGAAGTAGATCAAGGCAAGAACGACCAAGAGACGATTCTTTAAAGATCATAGTGCATGAAGGAACATTGAATGAAGAATATTATACATTGACACACAAAGTTCAAGACATCAAAAGCAAAAGACCAATCACGGGAGCATCATTGAAATGACCATCCCTTAGGGGGAGATTGTTAGCATTTAATTTATGCCACTTTGGAAGTGATGGTCATTTGTAGTTTAGAATCAATGTGTCATGTATAATATGTATTAAGAATGGTGGGCTTGTAGCATTAGTGTCATAAGTTTAATTATATGTGTAATGTAATTATCAAGCCTACTACATAGTTTTCTTTTAAAGCCCACCAAAGGCCCATCCTTGGTTGGCTGACTTTCATATAACCACGAACACACACACTCTGCTACAGTTTAGGGGTTTAGAAAGATGACCCGTAGCCTGTCTTTGGACCGAAGTAACCTCAGATCGGCAGTCACCCAAACGTCGGCTCATAGACATATAACGGCCCTGAAGTCTGTCGGTATTCTGTCGTAGACGACTCAACTCATAACTAAGAGCGGATGGTGTAACTCGAAGGGTCGATGAAGATTCGCCTATCTCAAAAGTGGAGTGTGGGTTAGAAGTCCCATTAGAAGTGATAGCATGAGAAAAAGCAGCTGATGTATCAGATTCATAAGAAATGTCTGATAGTAGTGGTGATGGAGCTAGAAGGAAGGCCTCCTGCTCTTCTTCCTCATCATCAATGTCCATCCCGAGGTCTTGCTCGTCCTCAGGGTGGAAGGCATCATCAGGGTCAAAACCTTGTTCGGGAGCGGGTGGTGCAAGGTCGGGAATCTTTGGTAAGGGATTGAGTAAGTGAACTGGGGAAGCTGGTACTGACATAATGCCCTGCAATTGGCATATGAGGTCAAAATTAGTAAAAAGTTTTATATAAATAATCTTTTATATAAATAATCTTTTATATAAAGAAATAGTGATCAAAAGTAAATCAAGTATATATACAATTATATAGACAAGTGTGGTAGTGTATAGAATAAGTGTTCGAAAAGTGTAAGCGCACGGAGAATGTAAGGTAATGCAAAGTGAAAAAGTTAAAATATAAAGAGCGGTTATAGTCTAGGTCTAAAAAAAATGCGACCTGGTTCTCTATAACCATGGCTCTGGTACCAATCTGTAACACCCCCAAAATATCGCAGCGGAATGTAATATCATTGGGGTGCTACTTATTAGTACAACAATTATAATCATAGAAAACGACTATAAATGAGAAGTTTTTAAAAGTTTATCATTCAATCAAAATAAACATCAGAGTTTCAAGAGGTCCCAAGTAGTTTTAGAATACATAATACGTAAACATAAAAGTTTTTATGAGTTTATCGAATGATAACAAAATGCAAGCAAACAAAACATTCTCCGTGCGACTTCGTGCTTGCCAAATACCTTAAAGACCTAAGATAAAACATGCTAAAAAGTTAGCACAAAGGTTGAGTGAAATTCATAGGTTTATAAATAATTACTGGACCACAAGATTTCAAGTTTAAGAGAATAATTGCAACGAATACAATTATGGGTAAATAATAATTATTGCTCTAAGCTCATGACACGCAAATTGACTGAAGGCTCATAGAATGAACCAATGCCCTGAAAGGTAAATTGTCATTTTACCTAAAATTCAAATATAGTGCGTTTGTGGCATCTTATCTGATCACACAAATGGGAATCGTCAATCCCAATAGGCCTATTCACAATATTCGCGTTCAAATATAAATGTAACTTTTATTTGAAAGAAATTGTTATGTTATGTTTAAATGTGTATATTTATATGAATGTGTGTATTAGTATTAATTGGTCCATGAAATTGTGTGTTCTTGTACTTGTAATTTTACAGATAGCGTGTGTAGCTCCTAGATCACACGGCGGGAATGCTGGTGGTGATCCACCAAGACAGCCTTATTTTACTACGCCGGGCTATTGCGCAGGTAAGAAATTGTGATTTTTATTTTACATTTTTTATTGATAAAACTAAATTTTTTTACTTGTATTTTCACGACTCAATAACTTATATTTGTAGGTTCGATGATTGCGGGTGAGACCTCAAATCGGGCCTTAAGGAGGGCGTTTAAAGCGAATAATAATCAGCCTTTGCCGATCAGCTTTGATTACGATGATCAAGGCACCTTCTCACCTGTAGGCACGTATGCACCGCAGTTGAGTAGTCTTATCGGGGAACAAGTTAGGCCACTTCCCCTTGACTGCAAGTGGGAGCAGATTCCAGAGCCTTTTAAGGCTCATATATTTCCCGCACTCCAGGTATTAATTGTTTATTTTATTTATATTCTTATTGTTATCGACCGTTTAGATATGCGTGTTATATTTAAATTATTTGTTTATTTAAATGCGTATATTTATTTGTAGAGCTATTTCCTCCTCGCGCCTTGGTTAAACGACGAGCGCCGAGTGACGGTTGGGGAGTGTGTGTATACGGTGGGGGAAATGGTAACTCTTGGGCTTAGACTTCAGATGCGGTTACTATACCGCAAAAATAAATACAGGATCAAGTCTAGGTACTTTGACACACATGAAAACCCCGAGACGGCATGGGAACATCCGCCGCCGCCGAAAGTGTGGCATAACAGAAGCTGAGAGGAATGGGAGTCGTTGGTCGACTGGTGGTCCCAACCGGAACGGATGTCAAGATATGCCAAAAATGCAGATAACCGAGCACAAAACACGATACTAACCCACCAAGGGAGACAATCGTTCGTACAAGGACGAAACGATTATATAAGACTCATTATAATTTTTGTGATTTTTAAAGGTCTATATATTGTTTATATATAGCTCGTTATTAATTTATTTTATATTGTATGTATAGAGGGTTAAGAATGCGGGGAAAAATGAAGACCTCGTCGAAACATGGAGGAAGGTGCATTCAAGGAAGGGCGTGTTTAAAACAAAAGAAAACGAGACGGCTTATGTAAGTAATTTATCTCTTAACATGCGTCATTAAGATCAAGTTACTTCTTTTTTTTTTTTTTTTTTTTTTTTTGACTTTGACTTACACAGATGGCGATGAAGTCACTCTGGGATCAATTTAAAGCCGGTACACACCCGTTGATGACCGAGCAAGAAATACTGGATGAAATAGTTCTGAGTGAAAACCGAGAAAATATGCCGGGCAGGGGCAGGATGATGCCGGGCATGGGCAAAGCTTCATCCAGGTCCGCACATCGGCCGGTTGCACAAGAATATGTTACTCGGCAGCATATGTCGGAGGTGATGAGGCGAGAGGCGGAAGAGAAAGAGTTGTTCAGGAGGCAAATGCTGGAGGCGCAACAACGGGCTCAAGTGTCCGAGAATGAGGCTAGATTAAATAGGCTACAGGGTGAACAGCTTTTTGCTCGACAAGTCGTCTTCGAATCTTTCATGGGGCAGTTTTTCAGCCACTACAACAGCCAAGATAATCCGTTTCCCGTTTCCTTTCTCTCATTTCCCCAACCTCCTTCATTTCCCGCCCTTTTTCCCGGCCCTATTCCCTTTCCCAACCCTAATAATTCTTCCTTTGACAATTGTTATCGTCCCACCTTTAGCGACTCTACTACATGCCTGGGTTCTAGTTCTAACCCGGGTTCTAGTGCTAATTATGCAATGCCGCCACCCGACCTTAACAAATACACGTTACAAAATAATCCTCATTTGAGCCGCATTCCCGAGAATAATAATGCTAGTAATGGTGAGGAGGAGGGGGAGGAGGCGGGTTCTTACGAGGAGTCAGACTAAGAGTAGGCGTAGCCGCGTAGGGATGATGTAAGATATTATTATATGTGTTAACTTTGTGAATTGTTAGTAACTTTGAGGAATGGTATATATTGTCGAATGCTATCGTGGATTTTAGGAATGATATATATTGTGTTAACTTATAAATTAGTAAATTTGTGACTTAATTGTTAGTTTAATTTGTATCGTATTTGTTAGTTTAATTTGTATCGTATTTGTCGAATGCAATCGTGGATTTGAGTAATTTGGTATTGTATCATATTGCCGAATTGATATTGCGGATTGTGGTTGATTACAAGTTTTGTTTTGGTAGATTTTTTCCGGAAAAAATCTGAAAATGCATGTTTCTGCTGCATTTTTTTTTTGCATACAGGACAGAATGGGACGACACAATGTCGTCCCATTTGGTTTGACTGCCACATCATCTGTCCTACTGGATCTAATTTTAAATAATATAAACAATTTGGGACAAAAATCTCATCCCATTTTGTTTTTTAATGTCTTCCCATTTTGTTTTTTAAAAACATTTTCGTATTTAATTGAAAGCTGTAAAGAAAGTAAAAAAAAAAAAAAAGGAAAAAACATTTGGGACGAGAATCTCGTCCCAAATTTGCAAATAGATGTCAACCCATTATGTGTTTTAAGAGGTGAATGTGTGGTGGGTCCCAGGAAAAATGCCGTCCCATTTAGCTCTAAAAATGTCGTCCCAAATTTTTTTGAGACAAGAAAATAGGTACTAGCAAAATGGGACGAGGTGTCGTCCCAATCTGCCTTTGGGTCGACATCCTTTGCACATTTGGGACGAGATTATCGTCCCAAAGTGCTTCTTTTTTTGTAGTGTACTAGACTAGAACCCATCATCCTTCTCACTTGCGCCCCTTCTTGCTGCACCTATCTCGTATCCATAAAGCTAGACTGACGCAACTATCTTCTCTGAAAATCGCAGTTTGCTTGTTAACATTCAACATTCTACGTCAAACTCATTTGTACGTATATCTAGATTATTAGTTTAAATACAAGAAAAAACACCAATCTTCATAATAATCGTATATTTGAGTGGATCTTCCTTTGACGTGACACGACGTGATTTTGGCGACCAACATATGTTGTAAGCATGATAAACAACATTGACCGACTCTGCAAGAGTACTAGAGATGAGGCTGGGGTGGTATCGGGTGGCCAGTTGTTTAAGACATGCATGATAATGATACATGCATGAACAAAAATGCGTAAATATTTCAATATTTATGGTGGCAAAATGGATATCAGCAAAGAAGAAACAACTTCAATAAAGGGATTTAGGACTCCGATTGACATGAAAAATTAATGTGGCTGTATAAGTTTGTAACACTAAAAGATCAACAGTGGTCGAAATTTGCAACACTGTTCGAAATTTGCGACGAGGGTGAAGTAGAAATTTGCCAGACTAATATGGTTGAGTATATTTTAATTTCAAACACCCTCTTAATATTCAAATGCCAAACAACAATAACAAATATATCTTATTTTCCAAAGTTTCTCATAGTATTTTCCATGGAAATTCTTATCATCTTAGAATCAAAAATTAATATTAAATATGATGACAATTTAATAAAACTTATTGGTAAGTAATATAGAAAGCAAGCCAAAAACATTTGACTATTTCTATGCATCGTTGTTATGTACCTTCCTTCTTCTTAAACTAAAACTACATGATTCAAAAGATTGACTTGATTGGTACATAATTAAAAATGGAAGTATGACTACGTCTAAAAATCCCACTGCTTATATATTTTATACCAAATATAGGTGATATTGCCTATAAAAAGCACGTACTTGTTGATCCATACACAACAACATACATACATACATACTTCAATTCATTACTATACTCAAAGCTCAAAGCATCTCAATGGAAATAGCAGCCTTTGTCATGGAGAACAATCTCTCAACTTCTCTTTTTCTTACATTAACAACTCTCATCCTATTACTTATCATCATTAAGTATTCTAAAACTGAGAAAAACCTCCCACCCGGGCCACGACCATTGCCGATAATCGGCAATATGCATCAAATGGGCAGCAAGCCACATGTCTCTACCGCCATGTTGGCTAAGGAATATGGCCCCCTCGTCTCTCTTCGTTTGGGTTCTAAACTTCTTGTGGTAGCCTCATCTCCAGAGGCAGCCAAGGAAATTCTTAAGACTCAAGACCGTCATCTATCTGGTCGCAATGTGCCTGATGCACTTAATTTAAGTAAGGTAGACTACCACTTTGTTTGGGCAAAAGATTGCAATGAACATTGGAAATCACTTAGAACCATTTCACGGTCTGAGATGTTCTCGTCTAAAGCAATAGAAGCTGAGTCTAATTTGAGACATGAAAAGTTGGTTCAAATGTTAAATTTCTTGAATACCAAGCAAGGACAAGTTGTGAAAATTGAGGAAGTTGTTTTCACTACATTGTTTAACACATTGAGTAACATCTTATTTAGCAAAGATTTTCTTGATTTAAACGATGAACATGGAACGGCTCATTGGATAAAATTTGGACTTCAGAAGGCACTGGAGAATGGTATGACACCAAATGTAAGTGATTTTTTCCCCATACTTAGGGGCCTTGATCTTCAAGGATTAAGGAGGGACAGCTTCTAACGTCTTGAAGAGGTTTCTAGCTTCACTGATGCTATAATTGAAGAAAGGAGAGCTCGAATAGCTTCTTCAGTGACTAAGGTGTAATCAAGTAATATGTTTGAAGGATTTTGTTTTTCTTTAACTACACCCTATAATTTCTCTGTATAATTGATCTTGTCAATACTACCCAAAGATAGATTGATTCCTTCTGACCTTCACTCTCGCCAACACTCCCCCTCAAGCTGGTGAATGGATGTCGATCATTCCCAGCTTGTCCAGAGAGTCGCTAAATAACCTTGCATTCACTGCCTTAGTTAGCATGTCTGTTAGCTGCTCCTTCGAATTAACAAACGGCAACTTAATCGTCTTCTTCTCGAGGTGGTCTTTAATAAAATGACGATCAATTTCAACATGTTTTGTTCGATCATGTTGAACCGGATTGTTTGCAATTTTCACAGCCACTTGATTATCGCAATAAAGGTTCATAGCTTCATTTATACCAATACTAAGATCCCTTAACACCCGTTTTATCCACAACAACTCACACGCTCCATGAACCATGCCCCGAAATTCTGATTCTGCACTTGACCGAGACACAAATTTTTGTTTCTTACTTCTCCAAGTCACTAAATTTCCTCCCACAAAAGTGAAATACCCTGAAGTGGACTTACCATCAGACTTATCTCCAGCCCAGTCAGCATCAGTATATCCCATGACTTCTAGCTTTCCATTTTTCGCAAAATACAGTCCCTTTCCTGGTGAAGACTTCAAATAGCGAAGGATTCTATATACGGCTCTCATGTGGCTTTTATTTGGAGCGTGCATAAACCGGCTAACTACACTTACCGCATATGCAATATCAGGGCGTGTATGCGATAAATATATTAGTTTTCCGACTAATTTCTGATATCGTTCTTTGTTCGCGGGTACTTGACCTGTCAGGAGAGTCAACCTGTGGTTTACTTCAATAGGGGTGTCGATGGGTTGACAGTCTAACATACCGGTCTCGGCAAGGAGATCAAGAACATACTTCCATTGGCACATTGTAATCCCATGTTTGGACCTCGCCACCTTAATGCCTAAGAAATATCTCAAGTTTCCAAGGTCCTTCAGCTCGAATTCCTTGCCCAATATTTCTTGCAGTTTGTTTATTTCATCAGGATCATTGCCAGTCACTACCATGTCATCGACATACACAATCAAAGCAGTTTTCTTCTTCCCACGATTCTTTACGAATAATGTATGATCCGCATCTGATTGTTTATAACCAACATTTTTCATGAACTTTGAGAACCTTCCGAACCATGCTCTCGGGGACTGTTTAAGTCCATACAACGCCTTATTCAACTTGCATACCTTGTCACCATAATTCATTCCGGGTGGGGGATCCATAAACACTTCTTCTTCCAGGTAGCCATTTAAAAAGGCGTTTTTCACATCGAATTGTTTAAGCGGCCAGTCTCTATTTGCAGCAATTGACACCAGGATTCTAATAGTATTTATTTTCGCCACCGGTGCAAAAGTATCCCAATGTTCTACGCCGTACTTCTGTGTATATCCCTTAGCGACTAATCTGGCCTTATACCTGTCTACCTTTCCATTCGAATCCAGTTTGACTGTGAAGACCCACCTGCACCCTACGGTTTTCTTACCCGGCGGGAGTATCGTTTCATCCCACGTTCGATTTCGTTTTAATGCATCTAGCTCTTCATATACTGCCTTTTTCCACTTTGGATCTTTCATAGCTTCTTGTATGTTTTTCGGAATGATAACAGCGGCCAACTCTTCCACCATGTGTCTTTGTGGTTCGGCCAACTTATCTGTGGACACATAGTGATTTATTGGGTACTTCGATTTTGATGTAAAGTCCGGTTGGTATTGCTTCCGTGGTATCCCTCTATTTTTTCTCACTGGATATCTCGTCTCTGGGGTTACCTGTATATCGACATTCTCATGAAAAACGTTAGAGTGTTCGTTATTTAATGTACCTTCTGGTGACGTAGGATCTGGCTCGGTATAGGATGGGCTTGGGCTCGTTGTACTATCTTGCGCGAGATTTTCCGGCTCATCTGCATTTGGCCCATCTGCATTCGTTTCTGGCCCATCTTGCTCGAGATTTTCCGGCTCATCTGCATTTGGCCCATCTGCATTCGTTTCTGGCCCATACGTCTCGTCTTCCTCTTCGATCATTTCTGGCCCATCTGGCCCATCTACCTCGATCATTTCTGGCCCATCTGGCCCATCTACCTCTTCGAGTCCATCAACCAGCCCACTATCTTTTTCTATATCGGGCATGTTACCCTCATCCGACCTCTCCCCCTGAGGGGAATATGCATTGGCAAAATAGGATGTGTTTTCATGAAAATTAACATCACGAGTAATGTACATTTTTCTGTCTTTCGGGTCATAACATCGGTACCCCTTTTTGAAATCGGCGCAACCTAGAAACATACACCTTATTGCTCGTGGTTCTAATTTTCCAGTATTAGAGTGTACGTATGCTGCACACCCAAATACGCGTGGTTCGAGATTGGACTCCATCGGAATATCTAGTTGTTCGTGTAACAGTTGCAGTGGAGTTTTAAACTCTATAACCCTTGACGGTGTTCTATTCATCAAATACGCAGCATTTCTTACCGCCTCTCCCTAGTATTGGCGTGGAATTTTCATGTCGAATAACGAGGCTCGCACAATTTCAAGTATTTGTTTATTCCTCCTTTCCGCGAGCCCGTTCTGCTGAGGCGTATTTGAACATGACGTTTGGTGTCTAATAGAGTTCTCCCTGCAAAAAACTTCCATGTCTCGATTCACATACTCTCCTCCATTATCAGATTGGAGGATTTTAACCTCACAATTGTATTGAGATTTGATCAGCTTGTACAATTCTTTAAAAGCATGTATTACTTCATTTTTATGCTTTAACAGAGAGATCCAAATCATTCTAGAGAATTCATCAATGAAAGTAACAAAAAAACGATAGCCATTATGAGTAGCTATTCGTGTCGGACCCCACACATCGGAGTGAATCTTCATGAGGGGAATAGATGTTTTATTCCTACTTGGGGAATATGAAAACCGATGGCTTTTTGCCAATTCACACACATCACAATTAGAATCAAACTGTTTATTATTCAAGAATAATTCAGGTTTCAGTTTTTTCAAATAATCAAACGACAAGTGGCCTAATCTACGATGCCATAACCACGATAAAGAACTCCCGTTCATGTTGTATGCTTCAGCCGGTCTTTCTTCTTCAAGATAGTACAATTTGCCCTTCCTAATACCATAGCCAAGAATCCGATTCGTCGTAATGTCCTGAAACACACATTTGGTTGGCCAAAACGTTACATAGCAATTAAGTTGATCTATAATCTGACTGATAGACAATAGATTCGATGACAAAGATGGAACAACTAGGACAGTGTCGAGATTCATAGAATTTGACACTTGAGCAGAACCTTCACATGTCACTTTAGCGAGGCCCCCATTTGCAGTTTTTACTATGGTTTGCTTAGGCCGGATTTTCAAAATCAGCTTAGACGGATCATTTGTCATGTGATCCGTCGCACCTGTATCAATAATCCACTCACTAATAAGAGGTTTTGTTATATTTGACATACCATGGGTGGTGAATGACTCGGTATGGGCAGCAACGGAGGTCGCCTCTTCGGTCTTTGTCGTGGTTTTCGACATTGTTCTTCGAGGGGTGGTTTTCGATTCACAGGGTTTCAAATGGTACTCTCTGATACCATGTAATCAAGTAATATGTTTGAAGGATTTTGTTTTTCTTTAACTACACCCTATAATTTCTTTGTATAATTGATCTTGTCAATACTACCCAAAGATAGATTGATTCCTTCCGATCTTCACTCTCGCCAACACAAGGAAGCTGTGGAGGTAGAAGAAAAAGATTTCTTGGATCGATTGCTTGAAAATAACTTTACGAATACTCAAATCAATATCTTGGTTCTGGTAAGTTTTCTACAGCCATCTAAATAGTAGACCTTTGTATATTCGAATATTCCAGTAATTGATTATGGCATGCATACATATTATCGCTAGACTTGACATCATATCCAAATTTTAAGTCGTGAAAACTAAAATTGGTAATTAACATGCAGAATAATAAAACTGCGCACAATTTTGTTTATTCGTCTAACTATGTGTAAACACTAAATATATTACATTTGGACATATACACCTCTAGGTTACTTGAACAAAGGTCAATTTTATCAGGGATAACTTAACATATATGTAACATTTGATAGATTTATAATTATATTTTATTTACCATATATATGCAGGAATTATTCATAGCCGGTACAGATACCGTGGTATCGACCATTGAGTGGGCTATGGCCGAGTTGTTAAAGAACAAAAAAATCTTGAACAAAGTACACGAAGAGCTAAAACTTGAGATTAGCTCCAACTCTATCATGAAATCTGATCTTTCTAAATTGACTTATTTCAATGCTTGTGTCAAAGAAACACTAAGATTTCACCCGGTAGTCCCTCTCCTGATTCCTCGACGTGCACTTGAAGCTTGTGAAGTTACGAATTATACAATTCCTCAAAATTCTCAAGTATGGGTCAATATTTGGGCAATCAGTCGAGATCCAAAAGTTTGGGAGCACCCTGACACTTTTAAACCCGAAAGGTTTGTTGGCTCACACTTGGATTTTTCAGGTCGTGACTTTGAGTTCATACCTTTTGGTGGTGGCAGAAGAATGTACCCTGGTTTACCCTCTGGTATCAAGAGTTTGCAAACTATATTAGCGTCTTTAATTCTTGAGTACGATTGGGTTCTTCCAAACAACGAGGATCCAGAAAAACTTGACATGAATGAAAAATTTGGGGTGACTTTGCAGAAAGAGAAACCTCTTGAGCTTATCTTTAAGCACAAAGAGTAACCAATAATACAAGGCTTAGCCAACGCACATGTAATCTTTAAGTTTGACATAATTAAAGGTTAATGTCCCTCTTGATATATGTAAAGGTTGGTTATGCTTTTGTTGAATTGAATGAAAGGTTGCTGTATTTTAAAAGCTAATATGGATCTAAGAAGTACTAGAACAATACGCTACCATGCATTTAATCAAGTTGCTTCACTTTCCATTAAGTTCAAAAATGTTTTTTTTCTCATGATTTGTTTCCTCAGTTCTCATTGAATTCAAAGTTTGAGTAATACTTGTCTTCATTAAGAAACCGGACTTTATTTGAATTTTTTCATATAAAATAAAAATGGGAAAATTCCAAATTTGCCACGGAGGCATCCCCAAAACATCAAAAATTAGATCAATTTTCAAAAACACTCGAGAATAGACCTTGGGCGACTTTCAAAATGGGCAACTGAACATTTGTGCGACACGTGTCCCATCAATGATTGAAATACGGTCTATTTTGGACAAAAATATTGAAATACGGTCAATTTTTGAAAAGAAAAAGTACAAAAAATTGAAATACTGTCTATTTTGGTCAAAAAAAATAGTGGTGTTGACCGGTTGCCCAGGCGCCCTGGGCATTTAGGAGTAAAAATGTCGGTTGGGGCAATTTTTGATATCTTAGAGATGCCTCCGGGGCAAATTTGGAATTTTCCCAATAAAATACTCCGTATTACATTTCAAGCCTGCTTTTCTGCATACGAGTTCCCTCTACAATATCCTATCTTCCATTTCTATTTTAGAAGCTCTGCTTGCCTGCATACCTTCCGTCTCCTTTATTTTAGTTATCATTCATTCATTTGGATCATCGAAGTGACAATGTTTCTGAATTTTCCGAGTGCTACTTTAGTCTACATAAGCAGTATCTCAACCTGTTATTACCCAAAAGTTAAAGAGAAAATACATTCCAAAACAACAAGAACATACATAGTACAATTGACGGTTATGGGAACTCTTTATATTCATGAGAAAACACATAATTAAGCAACCAAATATTGTCAGTGGATTATATTTGTCTAGGAGCATTATTTTGTGTTGTGAAGCCTAACCTATTTCATATTGTATTTATATTGTAATATGACATTAAGGAATCCAATCAATTCTGTATTCACCGTAATATGGTATCACAACCAAAGATCCTAATCCCCTAATAAACCCTAAACTAACCGAACTGTTAGTTTAGGGGTTTAGAAAGATGACCCGTAGCCTTTCTCTGGACTGAAGTAACCTCAGATCGGCGTTCACCCAAACGTCAGCTCATAGACATATAGCGGCCCTGAAGTCTGTCGGTATTCTGTCATAGACGACTCAATTCATAACTAAGAGCGGATGGTGTAACTCGAGGGGTCGATGAAGATTCACCTATCTCAAAAGTGGAGTGTGGGTTAGAAGTCCCATCAGAAGTGATAGCATGAGCAAAAGCAGCTGATGTGTCAGATTCGTAAGAAATGTCTGATAGTAGTGGTGATGGAGGTAGAGGGAAGGCCTCATGCTCTTCTTCCTCATCATCAATGTCCATCCCGAGGTCTTCCTCGTCCTCAGGGTGGAAGGCATCATCAGGGTCAAAACCTTGTTCGGGAGCGGGTGGTGCAAGGTCGGGAATCTCTGGTAAGGGATCGAGTAAGTGAACTGGGGAAGCTGGTACTGACATAATGCCCTGCAATTGGCATATGAGGTCAAAATTAGTAAAAAGTTTTATATAAATAATCTTTTATATAAAGAAATAGTGATCAAAAGTAAATCAAGTATATATACAATTATATAGACAAGTGTGGTAATGTATAGAATAAGTGTTTGGAAAGTGTAAGCGCACGGAGAATGAAAGGCAATGCAAAGTGAAAAAGTTAAAATATAAAGAGCGGTTATAGTCTAGGTCTAAAAAAAAATGCGACCTGGTTCTCTATAACCATGGCTCTGGTACCAATCTGTAACACCTCCAAAATATCGCAGCGGAATGTAATATCATTGGGGTGCTACTTATTAGTACAACAATCATAATCATATTAAACGACTCTAAATGAGACGTTTTTAAAAGTTTATCATTCGATCAAAATAAACATCAGAGTTTCAAGAGGTCCCAAGTAGTTTTAGAATACATAATACGTAAATATAAAAGTTTTTAAGAGTTTATCGAATGATAACAAAATGCAAGCAAACAAAACATTCTCCGTGCGACTTCGTGCTTGCCAAATACTTTAAAGACCTGAGATAAAACATGCTAAAAAGTTAACACAAAGGTTGAGTGAAATTCATAGGTTTATAAATAATTACTGGACCACAAGATTTCAAGTTTAAGAGAATAATTGCAACGAATACAATTATGCGTAAATAATAATTATTGCTCTAAGCTCATGACACGCAAATTGACTGAAGGTTCATAGAATGAACCAATGCCCTGAAAGGTAAATTGTCATTTTACCTAAAATTCAAATATAGTGCGTTTGTGGCATCTTATCTGATCACACAAACGGGATTCTTCAATCCCAATAGGCCTATTCACAATATTCGTATTCAAATAGAAATGATTAATGGTTCATGATACAGTTAGGGACTTATTTTTGGCAATATCGGTACTTTAGCAATAATATTTTCTGATAAGTATACAGTTTAAAACACTTGTGTCTAAATTGTAAAATAGCATGTATCTCCCCCAATAGGTTTATAAATAGTTTAAAGAGTTAAAGCGGGGCTATGAACTTACCAACGATGAAGTAGTAGTAGAAACGGAAAGTGTGCACGTCGAGAAAAGTCGCAAAAGTCACAAACGGCCTAAATAAAATATAACACGACTTAGGCTCGGAGAAATAATATGTAACGCTTATACTTAATTTTCATACAGTACTTAGTCTTATAATATCATAAGGTAAATTAGTAACAAGTTTTATGGCAGGTTACGGGTCAATGTGACATTTATATAAGCTTATACGGGTTGAAATGCAATGCTGATGGAAATTTGGATAAAAATACCGCACTAAACGGGTCACCATTTCTAAACCGTGAAGGCTAAAATTATGAACTTTATATGCTTGGAAAGGTAAGACTCTGTATATTTAAAAAATCAAGGCCTCACTTAACTGAGAATTTCATACCTAGGGTGAAATTACTAATTTACCCCAGTGTCTCAAAGTAGGAAATTTCAGCACTCAGTTAGGCTTTAGGAAAATGTGTAGATCTTTTGATCTACAGGTCTAATAGACACAAGGCCAACGGGCTTTCTACATGTCTTAGCTCTAACTTTCATGTTTTGACCAACATAAGGTTCTTTGCAAAATTTTAGAGTATTTGGCATTTCAAAACAGACATGCATTTCTGAACAACTTTTAGTATAGATTTTCTAAAATATTCTTCATGACGAATTAGGACACAAGGTTTTCGGGGAATTGACCCTGAGACATAGGGATAAGTCCCTATATTTTCTTTTTGACTCAATACTCACTGAGATAAAATGGGTGAGTCGTTTTCCTACAGATACTAATTTGGACAGATTCATCTTTTCAAAGTCATGTTTCTTAGGGCTTATAAGCTAGGTTTTGAGTGTAAAATGTAAAGACCAATCATGAACAACTCTTATATGGATCAAAGCACTAGTATGACCAGGAATAAAATGGTTTTAAAAGAAAACATGGGTGATCTTTATGAATACTTTAAAATGAAAACAAGGTTTCAACAATCAAAATGTAACTAACAACTCTTGCATTAATCAACACAATCAAACTTAACTACCTATCTAGCATTTAATTTCTTATGAAAACTTGAATCAAAATCTTCCAAGGACACATGCAAGAGTTATTTACTTCTATCCTAGAAAAGTATAAGTAAGTCAATATATAATGAATTTGAAACAAGAGAAAAGGTTAGGAAAGATTACTAGTACTCTAGGACTTCATGTCTTGCATCAATGTGACTATAAAATCAAACTCCAAAGGGTCGATTTGGTCTTGCTAGGCCATGAGTAGAACAACAAGAAGAGAGGAGTATGCAGATTTTTTTGAGTGAAATATTAAGTGGTGATAATAACTAAGTGCAAATATAATCCTATTTATGTAAACATGTAACTAGTGGAGTACATGTGTTAGATTTTGCATCCTATTGTCATGCAAACTGTAGAACCTTAGATATCAACTCTATCACGTATATATGAAGCTTATATGGCACGATATGGTGGTACAAGAGAGATGCGTATGATATGCTTAGAGAGAGAAGGAGAGGAAGAAACTTGAGAGATATTATTAAGCAAAACACACACTTACACACTCAAGCACACCCTACAAATGAGAAATAGTGTGCTATTTATACATCCTTCATGTTGGAATGGATGGGCTTTGTAATGGACTTGAATTTACATATTAGATAACAAGGCTTACATAACATACTTAAACTATTTAACTTTCCAAGTCCATAGCCCATTTAACTTAAGGTATTTTAACGTCTACGACACATTACAAAGTTCCTATTAAGTGAATGACCATCACTTCTACTTTAATGCTAACAATCTCCCCCTAAGGGGTGGTCATTCAAAATATGTTAGGATTCGACACACGGTTAAGGTGGTTAAACCTTTTGTACTTTGTGTGTATGATATATTGAGTTAATATGATTAAGTATGCGGAATCTACTTAATCACACTTAGAAGGTTATTTGTATTATGGAAATGGAACAGTTGTGTTTGTTATAAGACAAAGAACAATGAAAGATTAACACCAAATGATTCAATATTATTAATGATAATAATACGAGTGATCTTGAGTTATCACTAGGGTTACAACCTTGAATCTTAAATTTTTCTAACTTGTGATATTTTTGTGTTTGTTTTTATCTAACAGTTATGAAAGTTCTAAGTGTTTTCACAATATCAACCAACACATAATATCTAGTCTAAGATCTTCTTTTATAGTCCAAGAAGATCTTTACAATATTGCTTAAAGTCTAGTCGAACTACTTGCTAACTTATCTTGAGTGTATCAGTACATAAGATACAACATGTATCTGTGTACACAACTTGTTAACTAAGCACATGGGGTAAGATATTATCTACCGTATATTGTTGACCAAAATATACATAATATCTTTTCATACTTATCCACTTAGCAGCAGAATGTACATTAGCAGCAGCAATGAGTTAACACTAGCAGCAGAATCCTTCAGCAGCAGAATGTTAAGCCTAGCAGCAGAATCATTTATCGCTAGCAGCAGAATCAAATGTTCTAGCAGCAGGAGCAAACATTACCAGCAGGAACCAAATGCACTAGCAGCATAATCACACTTAACATTTTTCTTTGAATAGAATCCGATATTAAACTTCTTGAATATTTAATTCCCAACAATCCTCCCCTAAACATGTGAATCCATTTCAACATGTTTCTGAATTAAATTATAGATTGTGAAGATCTTTCAAACACTTCTGTTTTTCAAGATTAAATATCTTTCTCAGTAACTCATCTGCTTTGTTCTTTTGACTTTAACAATATCAACACATTGCTCCAATCTTGGACTAAAAGATGGTGCAATTTCCTTGGATGGAGGAATTATAAGAGGCAATGGTGTTGTGTATCTTGGATGCTTGTTTTAACAAGTGCAATCATCTATCAGCATGCCTTTGCAAGTGATGAACAAACGTGGTAAACTGAAATTAAAACTTTTCTTCGTTTGATCTAGATAGAACTTTCTCCTTTAGTTCTGATCTTGTCATTTTCAACCTCCATGACATCATCTTGTATGCTCTTGTCTTTTCCTCCCTTACATTGGATTTTTCTTCCTTTCTTGGGCTTTTATTTCCTCCCCTGAGATGTTTCCTCCCCTGAAGCAAATAAAATTTTTATCCTTCCCTGTTTGGAAGATCTCTCACTATGTACCAAAATATTTCTTTCTCCATTATCTGATCTATCAATGTGAACTTGTTTTCAGACAATATTGTACATGAAGTCATCAATTCCTTAAGAGTTTAAGTTACTGCCCTCATCACTTCTAGGTGTGTTAACTCCTATGAGAGGTGATTCATGGGGCATTTGACTCATGGTCCATCAATGGATGGTTTTTTTGAGTCCCTTTGAAAATCCTTTTAAGAAACTTTTGCCTTAGCAATATGCATATGATTTTGTTATGAAAAATCATACTGCTTTCAACCATTTTGAAGGGATTAAGTGTATAACAGACACTTAATCAAAATTTCGGTTTAAAGAAACCTCTGGTTGTGTGAGAACCAATGTTTTTCAGTTATAAATAACTGCCTGTGTAAAGATAAACTCATTCAAAGAGTTTTCCTGACAGGGTTTCCAGCTCATAGTAATTGTTACCTCTAACACAAGTGTTAGATTCACTTTTACTAGTTGTTCTTTCTATCAGATGTCCTTAGACTTGCTCATTATACTTAAAAGTATAAAATGATAGAAAGTGAGTTGAGTCAGTTACTATCTGACCAACTAAGTCATCAATTCAATGTGAAATTGCATACTTAGGTTTCAAGAAAGAAGTTTTAAGGAGTTTTAATTTCCCAAACTCAGTCCATCATAAACCTAATATGTCAGCAACTAATATTATCATTCTGCTGCTTCCATTTCACTTGAAACATCCTTTGTGTTCACATGATCATACCTGAAATTGTTAGTCTAAAACCAAAAGAACAATGTACAAAGTATTTGTCTTGTATTAGAATAATCATAGGACTAACTGTATGAATAACACAAATTAAAATTTGTACTAGCAGCACAAACTTTTGTAAATAGCAGTAGTATCTTTTAAAACTAGCAGCACAAACAAAAATTTATTTACAAAAACACCAAGTTTAAAATCATTGAGGATTAAGCATTCCAATACTTGCGCCCAAGTACTGAAACCTTCCAACATCGAAAGCTTTAGTTAGCAGATCTGCAAAATTGAATTCTGAAGCAATTTTAAGAACTTGAATTAATCTTTTCTCATTGCAGTCTCTGATAAAGTGATGTCTAATTTCAATGTGTTTTGTTTTAGAATGTTGCACTGGATTTTTAATAATACAAATTGTACTACTATTATCAATATGAATAACAGTGTTTAAGAAATTGTACCCATAGTCAAGGAGTTGGTTTTGAAGCCATAGAACTTGACCACAGCAACTTGCAGCAGCTACATATTCAGCTTCAATTGTTGAATTAGCCACAATTGTTTGCTTCTTACACTGCCATGAGACAAGTCTACACCCAAGGAATTGACATCCTCCAGTTGTTGACTTTCTGTCCAAGCTAGCACCAGCATAATCACTATCCGAAAATGCTACCAAGTCAAAAGGAGATTCCCTTGAATACCATAGACCCAACCTAGGTTGACCCTTGAGATATCTAAAAATTCTCTTGACTGCTGTTAAATGAGAAACCTTTGGAGTTACTTGAAATCTTGCACAATGATTGCGTGGTTTTGCAACCTTACAACAGGTTTTACCTCTCGAGGGATCTCAAGAGGCTTACAACCCCACCAGGCAGTGTACCTGACCGATGTAGTATAGTGTAGTGGTAAGTACGGGGGATTGATCGTTCTCCACAGGGAATAGTGTTCGTTAGGTGTGAAAGGCTACTCTAATTAGGTCTAAGGGTTGAGGAAGATTCTTTTTATGTTTTTATAATTTTTATGAAAGCAAGTAAAATCTCGGTTTTGAAGGAGTGGGCGGAATTAGTTGCTAGTCAACTAACCCAAATGACTACGAATGCAAATAAAATAAAATAACAAAAATGAAATGTGGTGAGAAACTTATGTGTAGAGAAATGTGTTTACTTAGATTTCCTTACTCCCTAACTATCTTTTACCGGTTAATTAGTGTGTATTAGTCGCGTGGATGACGGGTGTATTCCTTAATACCATTCGTGGGGTGGCGTACTTACTTCCCCAAACTCTACAAGCTCCTACTTCACTCCTATGTCGAGCGGCTAGGAAGCTCCTAACATGGGATCACTAGAATTCGCTTGTGCATTAAATACAACCATAAAAACCTTTAGTACGCGTTTGGTTCATGTTTCTTAAGACGTTCAAGCAAGTTACCGAATAGGAAGTTAGCCAGTTTTCTTAAGCCTAACATAGATAAACAATCATCCAATACAACTAACAACACACTAACAACCAATAATCAATAGCTAGGTTTCATTAGATCTAAGCAAACACAAGATAAAATTAGCCTAACATGTTAAACAAAAGACAAGCATAAGATAGAATCAAACAACACATAGACATATTGAATGATTAATTGATAACTTATCTTTCAATGAAACATGGAAGATCTCAGGGCAAAAAGCCCTGAAAAAGTAGCTAAAATCGTCTTAGGGTTTTATCCCAAAATTCCACACACTAAGCTCTCCCTTAATGACAAAAAATTAGAAAACTATATATAGATTTTTGGATCTGACGGCGTCACCTTATGCATTGTGACGCCGTCACCTCGCGCTTTTAGGGTTCCCGGGTGACCTTCTTGACGCCGTCCCTCTTTAGCTCTTCAAAAATCCATTCTGGCCTATCAAGGCTTGACGCCGCCGGATCATGAACGTGACGCCGTCCCCTTATGATTTAAGCTGTGACGCCCTTGATTTAGTTAAAGCGTGACGCCGTCAGAATTCTCATGCTAACTCACTGGCCCGTCATGAGTAAATTTCACATCCAACTTTTCTTGCCAAGGCATGACGCCGTCCCATGTTAATTGTGACGCCGTCAAGAGTAACTTTCAGCCGATTCTTGAGACTTTGCCGTTTTCTTCACTTTAATGCTCCAAAAACGTCCAAAATGCCTCCTTTTCCAGATTTCTCCTCAAAAGTACCTAAAATGACAAAAGGAACGATTTAGGGCAATATTTGATCAAATAAATACGATTTCGGGCTTAAATGACCCCTTAAAAGCGGTACACTTTTCGCCTCATCAAATACCCTTACACTTGAGATTTGCTTGTCCTCAAGCAAATGCGCTTTTATTCTAATCAAAATACAAGTTAGGGGTCATTTAATGCAAACATAAAAGTAATTACAACAAATAATCGTTCCACTTCAATCATAATAAGCACGGAGATTACATACTAGCACCTCACAAGTAGTGTTTAGATACTCACATCTCTCAAGTGTCATCAAAATAAATCTCATAAATGAAAACGGAAAATATCTCTCACTACCTGTCATAGCAAATAGATTACCATAGGCTTGGGAAAGGATCGAAAACCTCCTCCACTAGGCGTAAGCACCTAAGATAAACTATCAAAGAGGGCTTTTAAATGGGTTATAACGTTAGGTGTAGGGAAAAGGAAAACACGGTTTTGTGGATACGGGATATTTTACTGGTGGCGAGTTAAAGATCTTGATCAATTACATGTACTATACAATGTTGCTAAGCCAAGACTCGACTCGATCTTAAGCTAAAAACGAAATAACAAAATAACAAAAATATAAAGCAAACATAAAATGAAACGGGATGGTAGTCCTTATGTTTTTTCTATTTTTCATTTTCTCATTTTTTTGTATTTTTCTTGATTTTTTCGATTTTTTTTTTTTTTTTTTTTTTTTTTTTTTTTTTTTTTTTTTTTTTTTTTTTTTGACATACATTCTTGCCCTACCATCCAAAATAATACATCATAGGGGCGTTGCATTCCCCTTACACTTGAATTTTTACATAACTTTACAAATACTAATCTAATGACTCGAATTAAGATAATTGAAACACTTGGAGTACTTTTAAAATATTTAGCACATATGGGGGTAATAAATGATGTTCTTCCCCATTACTCCATTATACTAGTACTTTACCCATGAGTCCCAATCGTCCCAAAACAATATGTACAAGGATATGACTCGACTTAGCAACCATGTAATCAACTAGATAATTAACTTGGGGTTTAAACAAATGTTGTAACAATAATGCACTAAAAATGAGTGCATACAAGGTAGGCTAAGGCGATTTGGGTGTACATTTTAGTGGGGTGTAAACAAATTCTTCCTTTAAGTAAAATGCTTAAAGGTCGAAACGAAAAGATAGGCTCTGAGGGGTGTACTAGGGGTATCGTGTACTAAAAATGAGTACAACGCAAAGGGTGTGGGAGAATTACTTGACCAATGTAGCCAATGTAATTATAACAAAACACAGGTGTAAAACAATGGGTTAATCCTAATGCCTCTTATCATGTAGTAAATCTAACTACACGAAGGTAGTCTCACTTGTGGCCTCGGAATGGTCCTAACGCAAGTTCTAGAATCTAAGTGCTACCGGTACACACATCATAGCATAATGCTTTTCCTACCAATTCTAGGGGCGAACCTCACATATTTGGGGTGGAAATTTTTTTTTATGGTACGGTTTTTTGTGCTAGTCATATAACTCCTATCCGTGAGACGCTCATTAGAATCAAAGTTTCACTCCTATATGTTTTAAAAAATTTTAAATTTGGCACTAAAATTACCCTAACAGGTATTTATCTCAGTTTTATTACACATCTATTATTAAACAAACAAAAATCAAGCGTAATAGCATTCTCTAATCGTACTTTTACCCCCCCCTTACACTTAAGATGAACATTGTCCCCAATGTTCAAATAACAAATGTAAAAGCATAAAGGTAAAAGAATGAAATCAAATACTCCCCTGATTCGTTCGGTGGATAAAGAGGTAACATGGTTAGATCTTCTTCCAAGGTAATGTAGAAGCTTCAAGACTAATGCATCGCCAAAAGCTTGATTCCACATACATCTCCTTGTCCAAAATAACCTGTTAATCCTGAGAAAACAAACAAGAAAAACCAAAGCATCAAACCGAACAAAGACAACTCACAACTAGGTGTAATTCCAGACTTAGAAATAAAACAATTAAAGATATAATGCTTGCGGAATGAATGTTTTGCAGATTCCTGGAGTTTATAAGTTAGAGATTTAATAAAAACTTTTTATGATTCCGGTAGAAAAACAAAACTTTCAAAATTTCAGAAAATTAAAACCTGACGCCATCAGGTTGTAAGGCCTGACGCCGTCAGAAATGATCTGACAGAATTCTCATGTTAAGTTTCCGGAAAATTTCTGGAAAAACCTATACCTTACTTCCTGGAATTCCTGCAAAACTTCATTACGACTCGATACAAGCATTTGACTCAAACAAATACTAATATGCATGCTTATATCTCATTGTTATCGTTCATGTTCAATCTTGTTCTTAAAAACAAATTTGGATTTCCCTTACACTTATCTTTTGCAAAATACCTTTATATGTAGTTAAGACGAAGTTAAAAACAAAATAAAGCATTTTCACAATTTATATTTGAGACATGAACAGTAAACAAAAAGAATAAGAAATGCATACGGAAACAAATAAAATTAAATAAACAAACAATCAAACAAATAAAGCAAATAAAGCTTGGGTTGCCTCCCAAGAAGCGCTTTTCTTTATTAACGAGTCTTGTAGCTAGACTCAAAGTCACGCTACCCTATGTAAGTAAGCTCGTCATCGAGGACGTCTTTAGGGTTAAGCTTGGATTGAAGTTTCCTATTGGTCCGCTTAGTACGATATATCTTTTCAAACTTCTCTCCATCCGGGTCATACAATGTCATCTTGATATGCCATGACCCGTCTCCATCTTTGGGTGGTTTATCCCAATTCCACTTATGATCATCTTCCTCACAAATCCACTTATTCATTCCTAGGTTAATTGGCAAAACTCCTAGGAAATCAATCATCTTTCTAAAAACTAGAGAGTCTTCAAATGGATCCAATTCGGTGTCCCTAGCCAAGAGTTGCTCTACCGTATGTGTTCGGTTAACAAAGTCCTCTTCTAGGTAAAATGGGCGTTGGGGTCCTATGAAGTCTCTATCAATCCAAGGTCCATATCTAGATGGTCTCCTATTTAATTCTAACCAATGGGGTGTCGGTTCCTCACTAGTATCATAGGCGTGTTTCTTAACATCATAGATTGACCAAGTATCTCCTTCTCCTACCGCTATCTTAGATTCCTTACAATCAATCATAGCACTAGCGGTCGCCAAAAATCCTCTACCTATCAACAAGGGGCATGTAGGGTCGCTAACCATATCAAGGACGTGGAAATCGGCTAAAATGGTTAGTTTTCCAATGTGTACTAACACGTCCTTAACTACTCCAACCGGGTAAGCAACACTTCCATCCGCTAAGCCTATTATCACCTCGGTTTCTTCAAGTTTTCCAAGTTTTAGAGAGGTGTAGAGAGGTAACGGAAGTAGGTTAAGGCTTGATCCAAGATCGGCTAATGTGTCATAAGCCTCCGAATTACCGACCTTGCAAGGTAGAACAAATAAGCCCGGATCATCTAACTTCTTAGGTAGTTTGTTTTGAACGAAGGCGGTCCCTTTTTCGCCTAATTTGAGCTTCTTCTCATCCAACACATCAACAACCGGACTTTCAAGGTGGAGCTCCTTGAATTCTTCGTCAAGGTTTTGAGTGGGAGGTGTTTCAACTATGTTGTTGACCAATTTGGATGTCATAACTTCTTGGTCATTTGGAACGACTTGGGTTTGTTTGAAACACGTGCTCATGGAATTGACCGAATAATATTGTGGACAAGAACTAGGGGACGAAACCGATGAAATAGCGTTGACATTTAGTTTCGGGTTCTTGACCGTGTTGCTAGGGAGTGCTCCCATTTCTCGGTCATTGAGGGCTTTCAACAAGGTGTCAATCTTATCGGTCATCTCGCTTTGTTTTTGTTTGAAATCGGCTTCAAACTTGGCTAAACGAGCTTCTTGAGATGCCATAAATTGAGACATCAATCCTTCAAAGTTATTGGTACTACCATTGCCGGAAGGATTGTTGTTGAAAGTATGGTTCGAGTTGGAACCGCTTGATTGGAAACGATTAGGTGGGTTGGAAGAATTGGTTTGTTGAGAGTTTTGGTTTTGTTTCCACCTAAGGTTCGGGTGATTTTTCCATGAGGGGTTGTATGAATCACCGTAATGGTTTGGCTCGGGTTTGAAAGTGTACCACTTGTCTCCCGCTCCGTCGGTACGCGAGGATGCGTAGTCCACAAAAGCTTGTTCGGGGAGTTCCATGCAATCACGAGTGTCGTGGGGACCACTACATAATTCACATGAGGAAGTGATTTTGTTCACTTGGCTTGAAGATTTAGGAGCCTCGTAGGATTTCATGAGAAACTTGACTTGGTCTTCAAGTTCTATGATCCTACGGTCGGAAGTGCTTGAATTGTTCGAAGGCAAAGATATTGCCTTGACCGTTTTATTCAAATCACGGGGATCACTCCAACTTTCGTTGTCATAAAGAGCAAGATCCTCTAGGAGAGCCCATGATTGTTCCGCACTTAGATCACGTAGCTTGCCACCGGCCGATTGGTCAATGGTTTGCCTCGTGGAGAGATTGATATGGTCATAGAAGATTTGGACTTGGAGCCAAAGTTCTATGCCATGGTGAGGGACTTTTTGGAGTAAGTCCTTGAATCGAGTCCATGCCTCGTAGAGAGTTTCGCCTTGACGTTGTTGGAACATCAAGATATCATTCCTTAGCTTGGTAGTTCTTCCCGGTGGGAAAAACTGAGCAAGGAAACGAGTGGTGAGATCATCCCAAGAGGTGATGGATCCTGCGGGTTGACGTTCTAGCCACTGACTAGCTTGGTCCCGCAGAGAGAATTGGAAGAGACGCAATCGGGTCGTCTCTCGAGTGGCAACATCAAGGTCTATAGAATCAACGATTTTAAGAAAGTCCTTGAGATGTTGATTAGGATCTTCAGAACGAAGTCCATGGAATGCGCATCCACTTTGCACCAACCGGATGGTGTCGGATCGCAAGGGTGTGATATTGGCTCCTTGAGTGAGCTCAATGGTGTTTCGATAGCCATGGTGGCTAGGACGGGAATATTCTCCTAAAGTACGGGCTCTAGGAGGTGGTGGTGGTTGTTGTGGTGGTGGGTTGTGTGGGTTAAGGATATTACCATCTTCCATGATGTCGGATGGTATGGTTACGAACAAAGACACGAAGAAAATAGATAGACTAAAGAAAACCTAGAAAAATAAAATAAAAATCTCACTAGAAAGGAATCTAGTGAGTAGACCTAATAGAAATAAAAATTCAACCTAAACAATAACTATTCCCCGGCAACGGCGCCAAAAACTTGATTGCGTGGTTTTGTAACCTTACAACAGGTTTTACCTCTCGAGGGATCTCAAGAGGCTTACAACCCCACCAGGCAGTGTACCTGACCGATGTAGTATAGTGTAGTGGTAAGTACGGGGGATTGATCGTTCTCCACAGGGAATAGTGTTCGTTAGGTGTGAAAGGCTACTCTAATTAGGTCTAAGGGTTGAGGAAGATTCTTTTTATGTTTTTATAATTTTTATGAAAGCAAGTAAAATCTCGGTTTTGAAGGAGTGGGCGGAATTAGTTGCTAGTCAACTAACCCAAATGACTACGAATGCAAATAAAATAAAATAACAAAAATGAAATGTGGTGAGAAACTTATGTGTAGAGAAATGTGTTTACTTAGATTTCCTTACTCCCTAACTATCTTTTACCGGTTAATTAGTGTGTATTAGTCGCGTGGATGACGGGTGTATTCCTTAATACCATTCGTGGGGTGGCGTACTTACTTCCCCAAACTCTACAAGCTCCTACTTCACTCCTATGTCGAGCCGGCTAGGAAGCTCCTAACATGGGATCACTAGAATTCGCTTGTGCATTAAATACAACCATAAAAACCTTTAGTACGCGTTTGGTTCATGTTTCTTAAGACGTTCAAGCAAGTTACCGAATAGGAAGTTAGCCAGTTTTCTTAAGCCTAACATAGATAAACAATCATCCAATACAACTAACAACACACTAACAACCAATAATCAATAGCTAGGTTTCATTAGATCTAAGCAAACACAAGATAAAATTAGCCTAACATGTTAAACAAAAGACAAGCATAAGATAGAATCAAACAACACATAGACATATTGAATGATTAATTGATAACTTATCTTTCAATGAAACATGGAAGATCTCAAGGCAAAAAGCCCTGAAAAAGTAGCTAAAATCGTCTTAGGGTTTTATCCCAAAATTCCACACACTAAGCTCTCCCTTAATGACAAAAAATTAGAAAACTATATATAGATTTTTGGATCTGACGGCGTCACCTTATGCATTGTGACGCCGTCACCTCGCCGCTTTTAGGGTTCCCGGGTGACCTTCTTGACGCCGTCCCTCTTTAGCTCTTCAAAAATCCATTCTGGCCTATCAAGGCTTGACGCCGTCGGATCATGAACGTGACGCCGTCCCCTTATGATTTAAGCTGTGACGCCCTTGATTTAGTTAAAGCGTGACGCCGTCAGAATTCTCATGCTAACTCACTGGCCCGTCATGAGTAAATTTCACATCCAACTTTTCTTGCCAAGGCATGACGCCGTCCCATGTTAATTGTGACGCCGTCAAGAGTAACTTTCAGCCGATTCTTGAGACTTTTCCGTTTTCTTCACTTTAATGCTCCAAAAACGTCCAAAATGCCTCCTTTTCCAGATTTCTCCTCAAAAGTACCTAAAATGACAAAAGGAACGATTTAGGGCAATATTTGATCAAATAAATACGATTTCGGGCTTAAATGACCCCTTAAAAGCGGTACACTTTTCGCCTCATCAAATACCCTTACACTTGAGATTTGCTTGTCCTCAAGCAAATGCGCTTTTATTCTAATCAAAATACAAGTTAGGGGTCATTTAATGCAAACATAAAAGTAATTACAACAAATAATCGTTCCACTTCAATCATAATAAGCACGGAGATTACATACTAGCACCTCACAAGTAGTGTTTAGATACTCACATCTCTCAAGTGTCATCAAAATAAATCTCATAAATGAAAACGGAAAATATCTCTCACTACCTGTCATAGCAAATAGATTACCATAGGCTTGGGAAAGGATCGAAAACCTCCTCCACTAGGCGTAAGCACCTAAGATAAACTATCAAAGAGGGCTTTTAAATGGGTTATAACGTTAGGTGTAGGGAAAAGGAAAACACGGTTTTGTTGGATACGGGATATTTTACTGGTGGCGAGTTAAAGATCTTGATCAATTACATGTACTATACAATGTTGCTAAGCCAAGACTCGACTCGATCTTAAGCTAAAAACGAAATAACAAAATAACAAAAATATAAAGCAAACATAAAATGAAACGGGATGGTAGTCCGTATGTTTTTTCTATTTTTTATTTTCTCATTTTTTTTGTATTTTTCTTGATTTTTTCGATTTTTTTTTTTTTTTTTTTTTTTTTTTTTTTTTTTTTTTTTTTTTTTTTTTTTTTTGACATACATTCTTGCCCTACCATCCAAAATAATACATCATAGGGGCGTTGCATTCCCCTTACACTTGAATTTTTACATAACTTTACAAATACTAATCTAATGACTCGAATTAAGATAATTGAAACACTTGGAGTACTTTTAAAATATTTAGCACATATGGGGGTAATAAATGATGTTCTTCCCCATTACTCCATTATACTAGTACTTTACCCATGAGTCCCAATCGTCCCAAAACAATATGTACAAGGATATGACTCGACTTAGCAACCATGTAATCAACTAGATAATTAACTTGGGGTTTAAACAAATGTTGTAACAATAATGCACTAAAAATGAGTGCATACAAGGTAGGCTAAGGCGATTTGGGTGTACATTTTAGTGGGGTGTAAACAAATTCTTCCTTTAAGTAAAATGCTTAAAGGTCGAAACGAAAAGATAGGCTCTGAGGGGTGTACTAGGGGTATCGTGTACTAAAAATGAGTACAACGCAAAGGGTGTGGGAGAATTACTTGACCAATGTAGCCAATGTAATTATAACAAAACACAGGTGTAAAACAATGGGTTAATCCTAATGCCTCTTATCATGTAGTAAATCTAACTACACGAAGGTAGTCTCACTTGTGGCCTCGGAATGGTCCTAACGCAAGTTCTAGAATCTAAGTGCTACCGGTACACACATCATAGCATAAATGCTTTTCCTACCAATTCTAGGGGCGAACCTCACATATTTGGGGTGGAAATTTTTTTTTATGGTACGGTTTTTTGTGCTAGTCATATAAACTCCTATCCGTGAGACGCTCATTAGAATCAAAGTTTCACTCCTATATGTTTTAAAAAATTTTAAATTTGGCACTAAAATTACCCTAACAGGTATTTATCTCAGTTTTATTACACATCTATTATTAAACAAACAAAAATCAAGCGTAATAGCATTCTCTAATCGTACTTTTACCCCCCCCTTACACTTAAGATGAACATTGTCCCCAATGTTCAAATAACAAATGTAAAAGCATAAAGGTAAAAGAATGAAATCAAATACTCCCCTGATTCGTTCGGTGGATAAAGAGGTAACATGGTTAGATCTTCTTCCAAGGTAATGTAGAAGCTTCAAGACTAATGCATCGCCAAAAGCTTGATTCCACATACATCTCCTTGTCCAAAATAACCTGTTAATCCTGAGAAAACAAACAAGAAAAACCAAAGCATCAAACCGAACAAAGACAACTCACAACTAGGTGTAATTCCAGACTTAGAAATAAAACAATTAAAGATATAATGCTTGCGGAATGAATGTTTTGCAGATTCCTGGAGTTTATAAGTTAGAGATTTAATAAAAACTTTTTATGATTCCGGTAGAAAAACAAAACTTTCAAAATTTCAGAAAATTAAAACCTGACGCCATCAGGTTGTAAGGCCTGACGCCGTCAGAAATGATCTGACAGAATTCTCATGTTAAGTTTCGGAAAATTTCTGGAAAAACCTATACCTTACTTCCTGGAATTCCTGCAAAACTTCATTATGACTCGATACAAGCATTTGACTCAAACAAATACTAATATGCATGCTTATATCTCATTGTTATCGTTCATGTTCAATCTTGTTCTTAAAAACAAATTTGGATTTCCCTTACACTTATCTTTTGCAAAATACCTTTATATGTAGTTAAGACGAAGTTAAAAACAAAATAAAGCATTTTCACAATTTATATTTGAGACATGAACAGTAAACAAAAAGAATAAGAAATGCATACGGAAACAAATAAAATTAAATAAACAAACAATCAAACAAATAAAGCAAATAAAGCTTGGGTTGCCTCCCAAGAAGCGCTTTTCTTTATTAACGAGTCTTGTAGCTAGACTCAAAGTCACGCTACCCTATATAAGTGAGCTCGTCATCGAGGACGTCTTTAGGGTTAAGCTTGGATTGAAGTTTCCTATTGGTCCGCTTAGTACGATATATCTTTTCAAACTTCTCTCCATCCGGGTCATACAATGTCATCTTAATATGCCATGACCCATCTCCATCTTTGGGTGGTTTATCCCAATTCCACTTATGATCATCTTCCTCACAAATCCACTTATTCATTCCTAGGTTAATTGGCAAAACTCCTAGGAAATCAATCATCTTTCTAAAAACTAGAGAGTCTTCAAATGGATCCAATTCGGTGTCCCTAGCCAAGAGTTGCTCTACCGTATGTGTTCGGTTAACAAAGTCCTCTTCTAGGTAAAATGGGCGTTGGGGTCCTATGAAGTCTCTATCAATCCAAGGTCCATATCTAGATGGTCTCCTATTTAATTCTAACCAATGGGGTGTCGGTTCCTCACTAGTATCATAGGCGTGTTTCTTAACATCATAGATTGACCAAGTATCTCCTTCTCCTACCGCTATCTTAGATTCCTTACAATCAATCATAGCACTAGCGGTCGCCAAAAATCCTCTACCTATCAACAAGGGGCATGTAGGGTCGCTAACCATATCAAGGACGTGGAAATCGGCTAAAATGGTTAGTTTTCCAATGTGTACTAACACGTCCTTAACTACTCCAACCGGGTAAGCAACACTTCCATCCGCTAAGCCTATTATCACCTCGGTTTCTTCAAGTTTTCCAAGTTTTAGAGAGGTGTAGAGAGGTAACGGAAGTAGGTTAAGGCTTGATCCAAGATCGGCTAATGTGTCATAAGCCTCCGAATTACCGACCTTGCAAGGTAGAACAAATAAGCCCGGATCATCTAACTTCTTAGGTAGTTTGTTTTGAACGAAGGCGGTCCCTTTTTCGCCTAATTTGAGCTTCTTCTCATCCAACACATCAACAACCGGACTTTCAAGGTGGAGCTCCTTGAATTCTTCGTCAAGGTTTTGAGTGGGAGGTGTTTCAACTATGTTGTTGACCAATTTGGATGTCATAACTTCTTGGTCATTTGGAACGACTTGGGTTTGTTTGAAACACGTGCTCATGGAATTGACCGAATAATATTGTGGACAAGAACTAGGGGACGAAACCGATGAAATAGCGTTGACATTTAGTTTCGGGTTCTTGACCGTGTTGCTAGGGAGTGCTCCCATTTCTCGGTCATTGAGGGCTTTCAACAAGGTGTCAATCTTATCGGTCATCTCGCTTTGTTTTTGTTTGAAATCGGCTTCAAACTTGGCTAAACGAGCTTCTTGAGATGCCATAAATTGAGACATCAATCCTTCAAAGTTATTGGTACTACCATTGCCGGAAGGATTGTTGTTGAAAGTATGGTTCGAGTTGGAACCGCTTGATTGGAAACGATTAGGTGGGTTGGAAGAATTGGTTTGTTGAGAGTTTTGGTTTTGTTTCCACCTAAGGTTCGGGTGATTTTTCCATGAGGGGTTGTATGAATCACCGTAATGGTTTGGCTCGGGTTTGAAAGTGTACCACTTGTCTCCCGCTCCGTCGGTACGCGAGGATGCGTAGTCCACAAAAGCTTGTTCGGGGAGTTCCATGCAATCACGAGTGTCGTGGGGACCACTACATAATTCACATGAGGAAGTGATTTTGTTCACTTGGCTTGAAGATTTAGGAGCCTCGTAGGATTTCATGAGAAACTTGACTTGGTCTTCAAGTTCTATGATCCTACGGTCGGAAGTGCTTGAATTGTTCGAAGGCAAAGATATTGCCTTGACCGTTTTATTCAAATCACGGGGATCACTCCAACTTTCGTTGTCATAAAGAGCAAGATCCTCTAGGAGAGCCCATGATTGTTCCGCACTTAGATCACGTAGCTTGCCACCGGCCGATTGGTCAATGGTTTGCCTCGTGGAGAGATTGATATGGTCATAGAAGATTTGGACTTGGAGCCAAAGTTCTATGCCATGGTGAGGGACTTTTTGGAGTAAGTCCTTGAATCGAGTCCATGCCTCGTAGAGAGTTTCGCCTTGACGTTGTTGGAACATCAAGATATCATTCCTTAGCTTGGTAGTTCTTCCCGGTGGGAAAAACTGAGCAAGGAAACGAGTGGTGAGATCATCCAAGAGGTAATGGATCCTGCGGGTTGACGTTCTAGCCACTGACTAGCTTGGTCCCGCAGAGAGAATTGGAAGAGACGCAATCGGGTCGTCTCTCGAGTGGCAACATCAAGGTCTATAGAATCAACGATTTTAAGAAAGTCCTTGAGATGTTGATTAGGATCTTCAGAACGAAGTCCATGGAATGCGCATCCACTTTGCACCAACCGGATGGTGTCGGATCGCAAGGGTGTGATATTGGCTCCTTGAGTGAGCTCAATGGTGTTTCGATAGCCATGGTGGCTAGGACGGGAATATTCTCCTAAAGTACGGGCTCTAGGAGGTGGTGGTGGTTGTTGTGGTGGTGGGTTGTGTGGGTTAAGGATATTACCATCTTCCATGATGTCGGATGGTATGGTTACGAACAAAGACACGAAGAAAATAGATAGACTAAAGAAAACCTAGAAAAATAAAATAAAAATCTCACTAGAAAGGAATCTAGTGAGTAGACCTAATAGAAATAAAAATTCAACCTAAACAATAACTATTCCCCGGCAACGGCGCCAAAAACTTGATTGCGTGGTTTTGTAACCTTACAACAGGTTTTACCTCTCGAGGGATCTCAAGAGGCTTACAACCCCACCAGGCAGTGTACCTGACCGATGTAGTATAGTGTAGTGGTAAGTACGGGGGATTGATCGTTCTCCACAGGGAATAGTGTTCGTTAGGTGTGAAAGGCTACTCTAATTAGGTCTAAGGGTTGAGGAAGATTCTTTTTATGTTTTTATAATTTTTATGAAAGCAAGTAAAATCTCGGTTTTGAAGGAGTGGGCGGAATTAGTTGCTAGTCAACTAACCCAAATGACTACGAATGCAAATAAAATAAAATAACAAAAATGAAATGTGGTGAGAAACTTATGTGTAGAGAAATGTGTTTACTTAGATTTCCTTACTCCCTAACTATCTTTTACCGGTTAATTAGTGTGTATTAGTCGCGTGGATGACGGGTGTATTCCTTAATACCATTCGTGGGGTGGCGTACTTACTTCCCCAAACTCTACAAGCTCCTACTTCACTCCTATGTCGAGCCGGCTAGGAAGCTCCTAACATGGGATCACTAGAATTCGCTTGTGCATTAAATACAACCATAAAAACCTTTAGTACGCGTTTGGTTCATGTTTCTTAAGACGTTCAAGCAAGTTACCGAATAGGAAGTTAGCCAGTTTTCTTAAGCCTAACATAGATAAACAATCATCCAATACAACTAACAACACACTAACAACCAATAATCAATAGCTAGGTTTCATTAGATCTAAGCAAACACAAGATAAAATTAGCCTAACATGTTAAACAAAAGACAAGCATAAGATAGAATCAAACAACACATAGACATATTGAATGATTAATTGATAACTTATCTTTCAATGAAACATGGAAGATCTCAAGGCAAAAAGCCCTGAAAAAGTAGCTAAAATCGTCTTAGGGTTTTATCCCAAAATTCCACACACTAAGCTCTCCCTTAATGACAAAAAATTAGAAAACTATATATAGATTTTTGGATCTGACGGCGTCACCTTATGCATTGTGACGCCGTCACCTCGCCGCTTTTAGGGTTCCCGGGTGACCTTCTTGACGCCGTCCCTCTTTAGCTCTTCAAAAATCCATTCTGGCCTATCAAGGCTTGACGCCGTCGGATCATGAACGTGACGCCGTCCCCTTATGATTTAAGCTTGTGACGCCCTTGATTTAGTTAAAGCGTGACGCCGTCAGAATTCTCATGCTAACTCACTGGCCCGTCATGAGTAAATTTCACATCCAACTTTTCTTGCCAAGGCATGACGCCGTCCCATGTTAATTGTGACGCCGTCAAGAGTAACTTTCAGCCGATTCTTGAGACTTTTCCGTTTTCTTCACTTTAATGCTCCAAAAACGTCCAAAATGCCTCCTTTTCCAGATTTCTCCTCAAAAGTACCTAAAATGACAAAAGGAACGATTTAGGGCAATATTTGATCAAAATAATACGATTTCGGGCTTAAATGACCCCTTAAAAGCGGTACACTTTTCGCCTCATCAAATACCCTTACACTTGAGATTTGCTTGTCCTCAAGCAAATGCGCTTTTATTCTAATCAAAATACAAGTTAGGGGTCATTTAATGCAAACATAAAAGTAATTACAACAAATAATCGTTCCACTTCAATCATAATAAGCACGGAGATTACATACTAGCACCTCACAAGTAGTGTTTAGATACTCACATCTCTCAAGTGTCATCAAAATAAATCTCATAAATGAAAACGGAAAATATCTCTCACTACCTGTCATAGCAAATAGATTACCATAGGCTTGGGAAAGGATCGAAAACCTCCTCCACTAGGCGTAAGCACCTAAGATAAACTATCAAAGAGGGCTTTTAAATGGGTTATAACGTTAGGTGTAGGGAAAAGGAAAACACGGTTTTGTTGGATACGGGATATTTTACTGGTGGCGAGTTAAAGATCTTGATCAATTACATGTACTATACAATGTTGCTAAGCCAAGACTCGACTCGATCTTAAGCTAAAAACGAAATAACAAAATAACAAAAATATAAAGCAAACATAAAATGAAACGGGATGGTAGTCCGTATGTTTTTTCTATTTTTCATTTTCTCATTTTTTTTTGTATTTTTCTTGATTTTTTCGATTTTTTTTTTTTTTTTTTTTTTTTTTTTTTTTTTTTTGACATACATTCTTGCCCTACCATCCAAAATAATACATCATAGGGGCGTTGCATTCCCCTTACACTTGAATTTTTACATAACTTTACAAATACTAATCTAATGACTCGAATTAAGATAATTGAAACACTTGGAGTACTTTTAAAATATTTAGCACATATGGGGGTAATAGTAGATCCAAAGATAATGTCATCCACATACACCTGCACTAACAGAAGATCCTTCTTGTGCTGTTTGATGAAAAGTGTCTGATCAATCTTTCCTCTTTGAAATCCATTTTCTAATAAGTAGGAAGCGAGTGTTGCATGCCAAGCTCTTGGTGCCTGATGAAGGCCATAGAGAGCTTTAACTACTCTGTATACTTTGTCTGGATGTTGTGGGCCAATGAAGCCTGGAGGTTGTGAAAAATACACCTCTTCTTCAATTGTTCCATATAAAAATGCACTTTTGACATCCATTTGATAAACTGTGAAGCCTAAAAATGAAGCATAAGCTAAGAAAAGCCTAATTGCCTCAATCCTTGCTACTGGAGCATAAACCTCATCATAGTCTATTCCTTCTTGTTGTGTGTACCCTTGGGCTACTAATCTAGCCTTATTCCTAATCACTATGCCCCTTTCATCCCTGTTATTCTTGAAAACCCATCTAGTGCCAATTACCTTTTCATTCTTAGGTAAATCAACTAGCACCCATACCTTCTGAATCTTGAACTGAAGAAGTGATGCGTGGGTTTTGTAACCTTACAACAGGTTTTACCTCTCGAGGGATCTCAAGAGGCTTACAACCCCACCAGGCAGTGTACCTGACGATGTAGTATAGTGTAGTGGTAAGTACGGGGATTGATCGTTCTCCACAGGAATAGTGTTCGTTAGGTATGAAAGACTACTCTAATTAGGTCTAAGGGTTGAGGAAGATTCTTTTTATGTTTTTATAATTTTTTATGAAAGCAAGTTAAAATCTCGGGTTTGAAAGAGTGGGCGGAATTAGTTGCTAGTCAACTAACCCAAAAGTACTACGGATGCAAATAAAATAAATAACCGAAAATGAAATGTGGTGAGAAACTTATGTGTAGAGAAATGTGTTTACTTAGATTTCCTTACTCCCTAACTATCTTTTACCGGTTAATTAGTGTGTATTAGTCGCGTGGATGACGGGTGTATTCCTTAATACCATTCGTGGGGTGGCGTACTTACTTCCCCAACTCTACAAGCTCCTACTTCACTCCTATGTCGAGCCGGCTAGGAAGCTCCTAACATGGGATCACTAGAATTCGCTTGTGCATTAATACAACCATAAAAACCTTTAGTACGCATTTGGTTCATGTTTCTTAAGACGTTCAAGCAAGTTACCGAATAGGAAGTTAGCCAGTTTTCTTAAGCCTAACATAGATAAACAATCATCCAATACAACTAACAACACACTAATAACCAATAATCAATAGCTAGGTTTCATTAGATCTAAGCAAACACAAGATAAATTTAGCCTAACATGTTAATCAAAAGACAAGAATAAGATAAAATCAAACAACACATAGACATATTGAATGATTAATTGATAACTTATCTTCAATGTAGCATGGAAGATCTCAAGGCAAAAAGCCTTGAAAAAGAAGCTAAATTCGTCCTAGGGTTTTCTCCCAAAATTCCACACACTAAGCTCTCCCTAATGACAAAAAATTAGAAAACTATATATAGATTTTTGGATCTGACGGCGTCACGTTATGGAGTGTGACGCCGTCACCTCGCCGCTTTTAGGGTTCCCGGATGACCTTCTCGACGCCGTCCCTCTTTAGCTCTTCAAAAATCCATTCTGGCTTATCAAGGCTTGACGCCGTCGAACCTTGAACGTGACGCGTCCCTTTTGATTTAAGCGTGACGCCTTGATCAAGTTAAAGCGTTGACGCCGTCAGAATTCACATGCTATTTTCACTGGCTTATCATGAGTAAATTTCACGTCCACTTTTTCTTGCCAAGGCATGACGCCGTCTGGGGTTAATTGTGACGCCGTCAGAGTAACTTTCAGCCGATTTTGAGACTTTGCCGTTTTCTTCACTTTTATGCTCCAAAAACGTCCAAAATGCCTCCTTTTCCAGATTTCTCCTCAAAAGTACCTAAAATGACAAAAGGAACGATTTAGGGCGATATTTGATCAAATAAATACGATTTAGGGCTTAAATGACCCCTTTAAAGCGGTACACTTTTCGCTTCATCAAATACCCTTACACTTGAGATTTGCTTGTCCTCAAGCAAATGCGCTTTTATTCTAATCAAAATACAAGTTAGGGGTCATTTAATGCAAACATAAAAGTAATTACAACAAATAATCGTTCCACTTCAATCATAATAAGCACGGAGATTACAAACTAGCACCTCACAAGTAGTGTTTAGATACTCACATCTCTCAAGTGTCATCAAAATAAATCTCATAAATGAAAACGGATAATATCTCTCACTACCTGTCATAGCAAATAGATTACCATAGGCTTAGGAAAGGATCGAAAACCTCCTCCACTAGGCGTAAGCACCAAAGATAAACTATCAAAGAGGGCTTTTAAATGGGTTATAACGTTAGGTGTAGGGAAAAGGAAAACACGGTTTTGTTGGATAAGGGATATTTTACTGGTGGCTAGTTAAAGATCTTGATCAATTACATGTACTATACAATGTTGCTAAGCCAAGACTAGACTCGATCTTAAGCTAGAAACGAAATAACAAAAACAAAAACAAACATAAAACAAACGTAAAATGAAACGGGATGGTAGTCCGTATGTTTTTTTTCTATTTTTTTCATTTTCTCATTTTTTTTGTATTTTTCTTGATTTTTTTTTTTTTTTTTTTTTTTTTTTTTTTTTTTTTTTTTTTTTTGACATACACTCTTGCCCTACCATCCAAAATAATACATCATAGGGGCATTGCATTCCCCTTACACTTGAACTTTTATATAACTTTACAAATACTAATCTAACGACTCGAATTAAGATAATTGAAAAACTTGGAGTACTTTTAAAACATTTAGCACATATGGGGGTAATAATGTTGTTCTTCCCCATTACTCCATTACACTAGTACTTTACCCATGAGTCCCAATCGTCCCAAAATAATATGTACAAGGATATGACTCGACTTAGCAACCATTTAATCAACTAGATAATTAACTTGGGTTTAAACAAATGTTGTCACAATAATGCACTAAAAATGAGTGCATACAAGGTAGGCTAAGGCGATTTGGGTGTACATTTAAGTGGGGTGTAACAAATTCTTCCTTTAAGTAAAATGCTTAAAGGTCGAAATGAAAAGATAGGCTCTGAGGGGTGTACTAGGGGTATCGTGTACTAAAAATGAGTACAACGCAAAGGGTGTGGGAGAATTACTTGACCAATGTAGCCAATGTAATTATAACAAAAACACAGGTGTAAAACAATGGGTTAATCCTAATGCCTCTTATCATGTAGTAAATCTAACTACACGAATGTAGTCTCACTTGTAGCCTCGGAATGGTCCTAACGCAAGTTCTAGAATCTAAGTGCTACCGGTACACACATCATAGCATAAATGCTTTTCCTACCAATTCTAGGGGCGAACCTCACATATTTGGGGTGGAAAATTTTTTAGTGGTACGGTTTTTTGTGCTAGTCATATAACTCCTATCCGTGAGACGCTCATTAAGATCAAAGTTTCACTCCTAAGTGTTGTAAAAAATTTTAAATTTGGCACTAAAATTACCCTAACAGGTATTTATCTCAGTTTTATTACACATCTATTATTAAACAAACAAAAATCAAGCGCAATGACATTCTCTAAAATCGTACTTTTACCCCCCCTTACACTTAAGATGAACATTGTCCCCAATGTTCAAATAACAAGATGTAAAAGTAAATAAGGTAAAAGAATGAAATCAAATACTCCCCTGATTCGCTCGGTGGATAATGAAATTACACGGTTAGATCTTCCTCCAAAGTAATGTAGAAGCTCCATGACTAATGCATCGCCATAAGCTTGATTCCATAAACATCTCCTTGTCCAAAATAACCTGTTAAACCTGAGAAAACAAACACGAAAACCTGCATAACATCGGCGGGATAAAATCTATATATAAGGATATAATGCTTGTGGAATGATAATTTTGCAGATTCCTGGAGATTATAAGTTGGAGATTTTAATAAAAACTTTTTAAAAACAAAACTTTCAAAAATTTTTGAAAATTAAATCTGACGCCGTCAGGTTATAAACCCTGACGCCGTCAGAAATGACCTGACAAAAATTTTCATTTTAAGTTTCCGGAAAATTTCTGGAAAAACCTTTACCTTACTTCCTGGAAATCCTGCAAAACATCATTATGACTCGATACAAGCATTTGACTCAAACAAACACTAATATGTATGTTAATTTAGTATTATTATGATTCATGTTCATTTGTGTTCTAATAAACCGATTTAGATTTCCCTTACACTTATCTTTTGCAAAATACCTTTATATGTAGTTAAGACGAAGTTAAAAACAAAATAAAGCATTTTCACAATTTTAGTTTTGAACATGAATCAATAATGATAAAAATTAAACACACATATGGAAACAAATAAAAACAAACAAACAAACGAATAAACACACAAAGCAAATAAAACAAATAAAGCTTGGGTTGCCTCCCAAGAAGCGCTTTTCTTTATTAACGAGTCTTGTAGCTAGACTCAAAGTCACGGGGTCTACGTTTTTCCGTTTTGCTTCTCAATTGCCCCTCTAATCATCCTAACAACCTCCATATCAATTTTGTATTTAGGTCCAAGGTTTAAGCAATCTTTATAATAAAGGCTTCTCTTATTCCAAACATGGTCCATGCCTTTTTCTTTATCCTCTTCATTGATGTCCTCAATCGCACCAATGTTGTCCATGTCAAATCGAGGCACAAAACGAAATTCATTAACCCGATAAGGCATCCTATATGTGATCCTATCTATGTGATTAGAAAACTGAACCGTGCCTTTCAAACGGTCATACCTTAAATTGGATGCTTCGATAAATGGCTTACCTAACACAACGCGAGATAGGCGGCAGTCAACAACACTTGCCATATCTTCTAAAATCATGAAGTTGGTGACAAAGGTAAAGTTCCCAACAAGGATATGTATATCCTTAATCCTTCCAACGAAGTTGCAAACTCCGCCTGGACACTTGGGGTCCATCCTAGGCTCAAGTGGTGTGTTTATGATTTGGCTATAAAGGCCTGAGGACATAACGTTGATTGGGGATTCACAGTCAATGTAAGCATGCTCAACGTATTGGTATCCAATCATACATGGTATCTTCACATTCCCGGGATCACCTCTCTTAATCTTTGGGTCAATACTAACAAAAGGTGGTCGAGGGTTATCAACTAGGTTGTTATAGTAAGCAATCTCCTTCTTAGTGGGGTATTCATTGAAACAATCATCCAACCTAGGATCTACCTTCACTTCCTCAATTTTCTCAATCAACTTATCAACCGTAAGATTATTACGTTCTAAGTAATTATCTGAGTATATGGCGGTCCCTAAGTTGTTCAAGGCATAATCAAGCTCTATATCAATCATTCTACTGAGCTCCCTGAGCTCACTAATCTCATTCTCAAGTTGGCTACGCAACAAAGCCACTTCGCCAGGTGTAAGGGGTGGATTCGCGTTTTCCATAATGGCAAACTGAATAGTCAATGAAAATCTGTTACGAACAAAAGCACAAAGAAAATAGATAGACTAAAGAATATCTAGAAAAAGAAAATAAAAATCTCACTAGAAAGGAATCTAGTGAGTAGACCTAATAGAAATAAAAATTCAACCTAAACAATAACTATTCCCCGGCAACGGCGCCAAAAACTTGATGCGTGGGTTTTATAACCTTACAACAGGTTTTACCTCTCGAGGGATCTCAAGAGGCTTACAACCCCACCAGGCAGTGTACCTGACCGATGTAGTATAGTGTAGTGGTAAGTACGGGGGATTGATCGTTCTCCACAGGGAATAGTGTTCGTTAGGTATGAAAGACTACTCTAATTAGGTCTAAGGGTTGAGGAAGATTCTTTTTATGTTTTTATAATTTTTTATGAAAGCAAGTAAAATCTCGGGTTTGAAAGAGTGGGCGGAATTAGTTGCTAGTCAACTAACCCAAAAGTACTACGGATGCAAATAAAGTAAATAACTGAAAATAAAATGTGGTGAGAAACTTATGTGTAGAGAAATGTGTTTACTTAGATTTCCTTACTCCCTAACTATCTTTTACCGGTTAATTAGTGTGTATTAGTCGCGTGGATGACGGGTGTATTCCTTAATACCATTCGTGGGGTGGCGTACTTACTTCCCCAACTCTACAAGCTCCTACTTCACTCCTATGTCGAGCCGGCTAGGAAGCTCCTAACATGGGATCACTAGAATTCGCTTGTGCATTAAATACAACCATAAAAACCTTTAGTACGCATTTGGTTCATGTTTCTTAAGACGTTCAAGCAAGTTACCGAATAGGAAGTTAGCCAGTTTTCTTAAGCCTAACATAGATAAACAATCATCCAATACAACTAACAACACACTAATAACCAATAATCAATAGCTAGGTTTCATTAGATCTAAGCAAACACAAGATAAATTTAGCCTAACATGTTAATCAAAAGACAAGAATAAGATAAAATCAAACAACACATAGACATATTGAATGATTAATTGATAACTTATCTTCAATGTAGCATGGAAGATCTCAAGGCAAAAAGCCTTGAAAAAGAAGCTAAATTCGTCCTAGGGTTTTCTCCCAAAATTCCACACACTAAGCTCTCCCTAATGACAAAAAATTAGAAAACTATATATAGATTTTTGGATCTGACGGCGTCACGTTATGGAGTGTGACGCCGTCACCTCACCGCTTTTAGGGTTCCCGGATGACCTTCTCGACGCCGTCCCTCTTTAGCTCTTCAAAAATCCATTCTGGCTTATCAAGGCTTGACGCCGTCTAACCTTGAACGTGACGCCGTCCCCTTTTGATTTAAGCCGTGACGCCCTTGATCAAGTTAAAGCGTGACGCCGTCAGAATTCACATGCTATTTTCACTGGCTCATCATGAGTAAATTTCACGTCCAACTTTTCTTGCCAAGGCATGACGCCGTCCAGAGTAAAGTCTGACGCCGTCAAGAGTAACTTTTAGCCGATTCTTGAGACTTTGTCATTTTCTTCACTTTTATGCTCCAAAAACGTCCAAAATGCCTCCTTTTCCAGATTTCTCCTCAAAAGTACCTAAAATGACAAAAGGAACGATTTAGGGCAATATTTGATCAAATAAATACGATTTAAGGCTTAAATGACCCCTTAAAAGCGGTACACTTTTCGCTTCATCAAGAAGCTCCTCTTGCATAGCTTCTACCCAGCTTGAATCATCTAAGGATTTCAGAATGTTCTTTGGTTCAGCTTGTGAGAGAAAACATACAAACAAGCTAGAGTTTGAAAACTCATGCTGCTTTGAAGCATAAAGGGCATCAAGAAGCCCTTGTTGGTCTGAAGACATCAATTGTTGTCTTGCCTTCACACCTGATTGTACATCTCCAATCACATTTTCTAGGGAGTGGACTTTGTGAGTTCTTGTTTGTGGAGTAGAAGGAACTTGATAATTTGATGGAAGATTGTTGAAATCTACCTCATTATCTGAGAATTATGCTTCTTTCATTTCTGAAGGGCCAGCAGCAGAATCATTTGGCCTAGCAGCAGGAACATTAAGCCTAACAGCAGAATCACCAGCAGAAACAATTTGTTGTTCCTGAGTTCCATCTTCTTTCCTTTCATCTTCAACACCTTCTTTAGCCTTGCCAGAAGAAGATTCATCAGTTGTTGAAGTTGATTCCACACTTGTACTTGACCATATTGGCATCCAAACATGATCTTGGTTTGTCTCTTTTTCTAACCTTTCCTCATCTGTTGCTTGTGAACCTGAAAAATTATTAGTTTCTGCAACAACAGGCGCATAATTGATTGATTTGGTTAGAGATTCAAGATCAAATAGCCATTTTGGTCCTTGACCTTCTACATTGGATTTATCCTCTAAAAACTCCACATGTAGATTTTCTTCTACAATCATAGTTCTTGTGTTGTATACTCTAAATGCTTTGCTATTAAGAGAATATCCAACAAAGAATCCTTCATCTGCTTTACCATCGAATTTTCCTAAATGGTCTAAGGTATTGAGAATTGTCACATGACATCCAAAAGGTCTAAGAAATCCTATTGCAGGAGTTCTACCTCTAAAAAGTTCATATGATGTCTTATTGTGAGGCTGTACAACTAAAACTCTATTTTGAACATAGCAAGTAGTGTTGACTACTTCAGCCTAAAAAGTTATAGGTAGCTTAGAATCAGCTAACATTTTTCTAGCAGCTTCAATTAGTGTTCTATTCTTTCTCTCAACAACACCATTCTGTTGTGGTGTTCTAGCAACACTAAATTCTCTCCTAATACCCTTTTCTTTGCAGAAATCATCCATAACTCTATTCTTAAACTCTGTCCCATTATCACATCTAATGACTTTCACTTTCTTGTCTACTTGGTTTTCTATCTGAGTAATGAAAGTCTTAAGGATGCTTGTAGTCTCATCCTTAGAAGATAGAAAGAAAACCCATGTAAATCTAGTATAGTCATCAATTATAACAAGACAATATCTCTTATGCATTATACTACTTACTGAAACAGGTCCAAATAAGTCCATATGCAGCATAAACAATGATTGATTGATAGAGTTAAAAATCTTGGGCTTACAAGTGGCTTTGTGTTGTTTGCCTTTTAGACAAGCAATGCATGTTTGATCATTTTCAAATCTTTTGTGAGGTAAACCTCTTACCAAACCATTCTTAACAATTTTATTTATGGTTTTGAAGTTAATATGACCAAGCCTTCTATGCCATTTCATTGATTCATCCAATGTGGCCTTTGCAACAAGACAAGTTAAATTCTTTTTAGGAACAATGTTCTTCATGTCTACACTGTACATATTGCCCTTTCTAGGAATTCTAAGAAGTACTTGACTTTCATCAGGCATCTTAAAATCAGGAGAAAGTACAAGACATTCAGTCTCACAGAAAAGAACATTGTTCTTTTTGTCACACATTTGTGAGACACTAAAAAGATTATAATTTATCTCTTTTACATAGAACACATCTTCAAAATCTAAATTTCCAGTTTTAATGGTACCTTTACCGGAAGTTTTGCCACCAACACCTCCTCCAAAGGTAACATAGCCTCCATCTATTGATTGAAAATCTGAGAGATAAGACTTGTTGCCTGTCATGTGCCTTGAACATCCACTGTCTGAGTATCCTTGATCCTCTTGCTGATCATTTGAATGTTCCTGCACATAAATGAGAAGTATTAGTTTCTTTTGGGGACCCAAGCCATTACTGACTTGGATCTGCCTCTTGCATCAATGTAATTTAATCTTTTAAGGATAGTTGATGCAACATTGGATTTAAGAATCCAACATGCTGACGCCTTAACAGCATTTGCCTTGTTTCCCTTAGCAGCAGAATGAACTAATTGCTTAGCAGCAGGAACTGCTAACTTTTCAGTTCTACCCTTTGGTTTCCAAACTTGTTTTTGAACCACTGCTTTTGTTTGGATGGGCCTTAGAACAGTCTTTGGTGCATGTTTGAAAAATGTTTTTGCACCCTTAGCTGTTGATTTTGGGTTAACAGTCATGGATGGTCGAGCAGCAGGAACAATTAGTCTAGCAGCAGGAACCATTTGTCTACCAGCAGGATCTGTGTTTGAGATAGACTTATTCGAGACTGTTTTGGGTTTTGTTCTGACCGGATCTAAACACACACGTTGTGTTGGGGATACTTTGAGTGTATACTTGATAGCACGCGGAATTTACTACCAAGTACTTAGAAGAATATGAGTTTGTGTTTGGTGATTGATTAAGTAAAACAATAAGAACAACGATATCAACCAAACTATCACTTCAATATATCGAACGATTACAATATGAACGTGAAGGATATTAGGTATTAGATGTATTTGATCTGAATGATATCTGTGTATGTATATCAAACCCTAATCTAAGGATCTCCTTTTATAATGTAAAGAGTCATGTACAAGTTAAACATCTAACCGAATCGTTCTATATCAATAAGATATATACTATATCTTTTCTATATTTATCTTCACACGGTTTCACCTTGATCTCTTAAGCAGTCCTAACTGTTCTTCCTTCAGCCGTACTAACTGCTTAAGTTTAATTCCCAACAATCCTCCCCTAAACTTATGATTTCGATGCAAATCAATAAGTTTCTTGAATTAAACTTCTGGTTTCGTTGATGGGATGGATTCTTTCAAACACTTATCTTTAATCACGAAACACTTTGGGAATTATCTTCACGTATCATAATTGTTTGGTCAACTCCTTAAAAATTACCAAAATTAATTTAATTTCATCAAGAAATTAATTCCATATACCAACCCAAGAGTTAATTCTTCATATCAACCACGCATTGAATGTCATTAAACCTTCATTAACTCTATAAAAACTCACATATCCACACAAAATCTTCTTCAACACAAATCTTTAACTCTTCAATCACAATGAATTCTTCTCCACCAAACATCATAGAAATTTCATCTGACTCTTCTTCAGACTCTGAAGATTCAGGTTGGAACAACTATTTTCCACCAAACTATTCTTCAACTTCAAGAGTTAATCTTTCAAAGAAAAAGACTAAAATATCCTCATTTGAAGAAACTTCCTCCGATGAACTTCCTCCTTATGTGGATGATTCATCCTCCTCATCTGAATCGTCTGACGATGATGAACTTCGAAAACTATCAGACTTACTAACCAAAGAATTTGAAAAAGCAGCATCATCAGTGAAGATCCCTGTTCCGAAGAAGAAGCCTGAGAAGAAGCAAGTTCCATCTCCAAGTCAAAAGCAAATTCCATCTCCAAGAACAGTAATACTGGCACTTCCCTGCAAGAAGGTGTCTGAACTCATGGGTAGCAGAGGAGCCCGCAGCAAAATCATGCCAGATATCATTGGAAAAGGAAAAGGAAAACTTGAGTAGTTGTGTTGACTTTTGTGTTGTATAGGATGTTTTGTTGACTTTTGTGTTGTATAGGTTTTTGTTGTTTTTTCCTGTATGAAGCTTTGTAATGAATCCACCTTTATAATGAATAGACTTTAAGCACTTCTTTATAATTCATCTCTGACTTCTTAATTCCTCCCCTGAATTTCATAATCAGCAATCATCTTTAACAGCAACTAGAACAAACTTTAATTCCTCCCCTGTTTGAAAGAATCATCACCATCAAATGAACTAGAACATAAGTTATCCAAGCTCAGCAACCAATAAGACCATTTGTACAAGTTACCATCAATTCAGTTGTTTTAGTTTCAAACTGCTCTCAACCCTTCCAGATGTATTACCTTCTGAGAGAGGTGTATCACAGAGCATAAACTCAGTAGGAACTAAGTTTTTAACAATCAGTACAAACTGGTGAAGCCAGCAGTTCAGACTATTTACTCCAGCAGTACTAACTGTTAACAAAAAGTTTTCAGATATAAAATCAAATTTTGAATTTTAATTTGTGGATTCAAAAACAGTTTTGTCCACTTATAGTTTTTAGCAAACTATCAGCTATGAACGGATTTGACTTGTCTTTACCAATAGCCGTTTGCTATGGACTAGCCAACTCTTCACACTTAGATTTGGTGAGTTGATAACCAACCAGTTTTTGGTAAACTGTCAACCATAAACGGATTTGAGTAGTCTTTACCAGAAACCGTTTGATCTGGACTAGTTGATTCTTATGTTGATTAGACATGGTGAATCAATTACCATTTGTTGTGTGACAAGCATTCACACTTTACAATCCAAACCACCATACTCTTCAAAGCACAATCCAAAGCAAAAAGCTTTTCTTAACCTGAAATGTTAGTCCAAAACCAAAGAAAACACAATACACAATATTCTCTTTTAACAGTTATTCCATGTGACTAACAAATTCACAAGCAGTACTAAAAATATTCAAGCAGTCTCAACTATACAAATAGTACAACTAATAGTACAAATTTCAAAAACAGATGGACATTTAATCTTTAGAAGGATTAAGCATTCCAATACCTGTTACCAAGTACTGAAATCTGCTTACATCAAAACCTTTTGTTAAGAGATCAGCAAAGTTGTTATCAGTGTGTATTTTAACAACTTGTATTAACTTCTTTTCAGTACAGTCTCTTATAAAATGATGTCTAATTTCAATATGTTTAGTTTTTGAATGTTGAACTGGATTTTTAATGATACACATTGTACTATTATTGTCTATATGTATAATTGTGTTTAAGAAATTGTACCCATAATCAAGCATCTGGCTTTGAATCCATAGAACTTGAGCACAACAACTTGCAGCTGCCATATATTCTGCTTCAGTAGTAGATATAGCCACCATAGTCTGCTTCTTACACTGCCAAGAGATTAATCTTCGACCTAAGAATTGACAACCACCTGTTGTATATTTTCTATCCATGCTAGCACCAGCATAATCAGAATCAGAGAATGCAACAAGATCAAATGCAGACTCTTTAGGATACCATAGCCCCAAGTTAGGTTGTCCTTTAAGGTATTTGAAGATCCTTTTTACCACTGTGAGATGAGACACCTTAGGAGTCACTTGGAATCTTGCACAGGCACACACAGCCAACATAATATCAGGCCCAGATGAGGTAAGATACATCAGAGACCCAATCATAGATCTATACATGTGAACATCCACATCTTCACCACTGTGATCCTTTAATAACAAATGTGTCTCCTTGTCAATTGGTATGCTAGCAACCTTGGCATCTGTGAATTGAAATTTCCTTACAATTTCACCAACATATTTATCCTGAGAGATAAATATACCATCTGACTTTTGCTGTACTTGAAGACCTAGAAAGAAGGTAAGCTCTCCCATAGAACTCATCTGAAATTGGTCTTTCATCAGCTTTTCAAACTCCTTACACATCTGTTTCTTTGTAGAACCAAAAATGATGTCATCTACATAAACTTGAACTAGTAGAATATCACCCTTGTCCTTTTTAATAAAAAGAGTTTGATCAATTTTCCCTCTATGAAACCCATTCTTCAGAAGATATTTAGCAAGAGTTTCATACCAAGCTCTTGGAGCCTGATGCAATCCATATAGAGCTTTCACCACCTTATAAACCTTGTCAGGATGCTCTTGGTCTATAAAACCTGGAGGTTGTGAAACATAAACCTCTTCATCAATAGTACCATACAGAAATGCACTTTTCACATCCATTTGATAGACCATAAATCCGATAAATGAAGCATAAGCAAGGAATAATCTTATTGCTTCAATCCTGGCAACTGGAGCAAAAACTTCCTCATAATCTATACCCTCCTCCTGAGTATAGCCTTGAGCAACCAATCTTGCTTTGTTCTTTATCACAATGCCCCTCTCATCCTTCTTGTTCCTGAATACCCACTTTGTACCAATCACTCTCATTCCCTTTGGTAGATCAACCAGAACCCAAACATTTTGAATCTTGAATTAAAGTAGCTCTTCTTGCATAGCTTCAACCCAACTTGATGATTCTAAATCCTTTAAAACATTCTTGGGTTCAACCTGAGATAGAAAACATACAAACATGCACTCATTTTCATCTTCATGATGTTTCTCTTCATAAACCACACTGAGAAATCCATCACGATCTGGGTCTTGTATTTGCCTTCTGGTTTTGACTCCAGATTGTACATCTCCTATGATATTGGTAAGTGGATGATTCCTATGTACAATAGTATGGGGAGTAGAAGGAACTGCATAGCTGGCAGGCATGTTTTGCAGACCATCTCCAAAGAAATCAAACTCATCAGCTTGAGAAGCAGTATCAACTGGTGAATCAAGATGAGGTTGACTTGGTCCAGCAGTATCAATATTTTGCTCAGCAGTTGGAACTTGAGGTTGAGCAGTGCTAACTCCATTGGAACTGCTCGTTGGAATTTCAGCTTCTTTACCATTCTGACCACTTGTTTCAGCAGCATCTTTCTCTTTTTCTACACCACTTGATGAAGGAATATCATCTTTCTTTGTAGAAGACTCATTCACAGGACTTTCTTCCATGACAGGTATGAAAATGCAATCATCATCTTCCTCCTCTAAACCTACATCATTGTTAGTATTTGTACCTGTTACAGGCAAATAATTCATGGAATCTGAAAGACTATCAATATCAAAGATCCAATCTGGACCTACACCTGCAACATTTGGTTTATTCTCCAAAAATTCTATGTGCAGATTTTCTTCTACCTGCTTGGTGCTTGTATTGTACACTCTAAAAGCCTTACTGTGCAGAGAATAACCAACAAAGAAACCTTCCTTAGATTTCCCATCAAACTTTCCTAGTTGGTCTTTGGTATTAAGGATAGTAACATGACAACCAAAAGGTCTCATGAAGCTTAAAGCAGGGGTTCTACCTCTAAGAAGCTCATAAGCAGTCTTATTGTGAGGTTGTACAACTAAAACCCTATTCAATACATAACAAGCAGTGCTAACTGCTTCTGCCCAAAATGAAACTGGTAGTTTAGAGTCAGCTAACATTGTCCTAGCAGCCTCTATAAGAGTCCTATTCTTCCTCTCAGCTACACCATTTTGCTGTGGGGTTCTAGCTACACTAAACTCCCTCTTAATACCTTTTTCTCTGCAAAAGTCATCCATCACTCTATTCTTAAATTCAGTCCCATTGTCACATCTGATTATTTTAACCTTTTTATCAACTAGGTTTTCTACTTCAACAATAAGGGTCTTAAGTATTTCACTTGTCTCATCCTTAGTTTTCATAAAGAATACCCAAGAAAACCTACTATAATCATCAGTGACAACAAGGCATTATCTCTTAAAATTCAAGCTATTCACAGAGGTAGGACCAAACAAGTCCATATGCAACATATATAAAGCTTGAGAAATAGAGTTCTGGGTCTTTGGCTTACATGAGGCTCTGTGTTGCTTACCCTTAAGGCAAGAAACACAGAAAAATTTTGTTTGGTAAACCTCTTACCAATCCATGTTTAGCAATATTGTTAATGGTTTTAAAATTAACATGATCAAGCCTCCTGTGCCACAACATTGATTCTTCCAATGTGGCTTTTGCAACAAGACAAGTAAGTCCAACCTTAGGAACTAGTTTATTCATCTCAACACTGTATGTATTATTCTTTCTGGGGATTTTAAGCAATACTTGACTTTCATTAGGTAGCTTGAAATCAGGAGAAAGTATAAGACAATCAGTATCAGTAAATAAAACTTTGTTCTGTTTATCACAAATTTGTGATACACTAAAAAGATTGTACTTAAGTTCTGGTACATAATACACATTCTCAAAATCAAGATTACTAGTTTTAATTACCCCTTTACCAGTAATTCTTCCTCCAACACCACCACCAAAGACAACTGGTCCTCCATCCAGAGCAATTAAGTCTGAAAGATATGACATGTTGCCTGTCATGTGCCTTGAACATCCACTGTCTGAATATCCTCTATCTTCTTTGCCATATGAGGGATGTTCCTGCACACAAAATAAAGGTGTTAGTTTCTTTTGGGGATCCAAACCATCACTGGTTTGGATCTGCCTTGTGCATCAAGATGAGAAAACTTGTTTGAGGTCTTTGATGCACCATTGGGTTAAGTAGAATTTTTAACCCATTGTGCTAAGGCCTTGACAACATTGCCCCTGTTTTCCTTAACATTTGAGTGCCTAGCAGTTGGATTTGCTGGTCTAGCAGTTGGAACTGCTGACCTAGTAGTTGGAACTGCTTGTTTAACCTTAGGCACCCACTTCTGATTAGTCATTGCTGTTTTCTGATAAAAATGACTTTTAACTGTTTGTGCATGATTTGAAAATTGTTTTGCACTAGAAACAGTTTGCTTGTTATTAAACCACTTATTTTGACTAGCAGTTGAAACTGTTTTGATGCCAGTCTTTAACATAACAGCTTTAGGTGACATCTTGTGATTTGCATTAGGGTTTGTCAATCTAGTTGGACCATTTTGAGTTACCCTAGCATTGTTATTCCTGTTCACCCTTGCATTCCTAGTAACCCTCTTTTTCCAAGGGTTAGAATCACAATAAGCAGCCATATGCTCAAAACTTCCACAAACAAAACATACTTTTCTAATCATAGCAAACTTATCATTCATATTCTTAGATTTTGAGTGATTCCAGTTCCTATGACTACTCTCAGAACTTGATGATCTGTTCTTAGTCCTATACAACTCAGCATATCTAACATTTTTCCTAACTGGTTTTATGTTTTCAGTCTTAACCACTTTAGGAGCATGTTTAACTTCTACCTTAACAACATTAGGTTTTTCCTTAACCTCTACATTCTCATCATCAGATGTCCACTCCTCAATAGTTGGAGCATCTGAGTTCCTATCAGAGGACATCTTTTCCTCAGAAAGAGATTTATCACTAGCACTCACAAAAGAATCTTCTGCCTTAACAAATTTAACATGATTCTCACTAACCTTAACACCATACCCAGGAAAATCCATATCCTTAAACTCTTCTAAACCTGTGTGACCTAAATTGATTCCTGGTGGAACAAACATTCCTCTAAAGGGGGGTGCAACTGACTTATAACCTAAACCAGATTTAGCTTTGTTAAGTATTTGACTCTCTACAATCTTCTTAACTCCATCTGAAGTATATTCAAGAGTGTCTACACTTAACTGGATGTTTTCTTTCTCCTTTTTAAGCTTTTCTAGTTCATATACAAGTCCACTCATTTTATTATCTTTTATTTGCAATTCCCTCTTTAAAAGACCTATCTCATCAGTAAAGTTTGACTCATTCTGTTTATAAAACACAATTTGTTCTTCCAAAACAGCTAATCCTCTTTTATGATTTGACAGACTAAAACTTATTTGATTAAACTCAACTCTAAGTTCATCATACTGTTTCTTAATATTTTCATAATCTTTTAAAGCATGACAAGAGTTAGAACATTTTTCAGGTTTTATATACCTCAGTGTCTGAGAAAGCCATCAAACCCAAGTTAGCTGGTTCCTCTTCTTCCTCCATGAAGCTCCAATCAAATCCAACTCCATCTACAGCTACCATAGCCTTGGAAGAAGGCTCTTCAACATTAACTGTTCTCCTTGACCCTTGCTGATTCTTAAATCCATGACCCTGGTTGCTTTGTTGTCTTGGACCTCTACATTCCCTGGCAAAGTGTCCCATTTTATGACAATTAAAGCATTCCACCTTAGACTTATCATACCCTGCAACATCTCTTCCATTGAAGGTAATCTTATTCCCAGTCCTCTGGTAATACTTCTTAGCCCTGATGCTTATCAAAGCCAACCGCCACTTTAAATCCATAGCTTCCAAATCATCTTCAGCAATTTGAAGAAGATCTTCATTAAAGATCTTTGACCCACCAGACTGTTCTGATACAAATGCATATATGGTCTCTTCAGTCAACCCAGCAGTACTAGTTTTTACACTAGCAGTGCTAACTGTTGGTATAACAGTACCAACTGCTTCTTCATCTTCATGATTAGAACTGTTTGAAGAAGATACAAAATCCATATTCCCTGAACTGGAACTGGTGCTACCACTCTTCTTGACCTTTTGCTCAACAATCTTGAGATTATTGTAAAGCTCATTCATTGTCATGTTCTCCAGCTCTGGTTTATTGCTCCAAACCACAACATAAGTGTTCCATTCAGCAGGTAAACTATTTAGAAACTTTATGTTGAGTTCTTTCTGAGGTATCACAATCTTCAACACAGTAAGTTGACTGATGATCTTTTGAAGCCTATTAAAGATATGATCCAGAGTTTCATTGCTTGATGCAGTGAAATTCTCATAGCTTTGCTTGAGTAGGGTTTTCTGTGCCTTCTTGGTAGCTTCATTGCCACCAAATCTTTCCACCATTGCTTCAAAAAGAGTTTTAGCCGACTCGTAATGGCTAAAGTTCAGCACTTGATCATTAGGAATTGCCATAAGTAACAAATTCCTAGCCTTCTGATCATTCTTCTTCTTGATTCTCTCCTCGTTTGTAACTGGCTCAGTGTTAAGCTTTGTGACCTTGGAACCATCAGCACGAGTTTCTTCAACAGCAACTGGTTTGAAGGAATCACCATTGATAATAATATCCCATAATGTATAGTTATGCACCATGAAGTATTGCTCTATTCTGAGCCGCCATAAATCGTATTCATTCTGTTTCAGCATGGGGAGTTTAGCAAGGATTGAGGTTTGAGGTGTCTCCATGTCCATCTTCTTGGATTACTAGTGAGTAAATACTTCTCGTTCTTCTAGACTCAAAGTATCAGAAACCTGTCTCTGATACCACTTGACCGGATCTAAACACACACGTTGTGTTGGGGATACTTTGAGTGTATACTTGATAGCACGCGGAATTTACTACCAAGTACTTAGAAGAATATGAGTTTGTGTTTGGTGATTGATTAAGTAAAATAATAAGAACAACGATATCAACCAAACTATCACTTCAATATATCGAACGATTACAATATGAACGTGAAGGATATTAGGTATTAGATGTATTCGATCTGAATGATATCTGTGTATGTATATCAAACCCTAATCTAAGGATCTCCTTTTATAATGTAAAGAGTCCTGTACAAGTTAAACATCTAACCGAATCATTCTATATCAATAAGATATATACTATATCTTTTTTATATTTATCTTCACACGGTTTCACCTTGATCTCTTAAGCAGTCCTAACTGTTCTTCCTTCAGCAGTCCAAACTGCTCTTCCATCAGCAGTCTTAGCTGTTCTTCCTTCAGCCGTACTAACTGCTTAAGTTTAATTCCCAACATGTTCTATTAACACTAGAGCTAGAATGAAAATGAGATTTAGGTGTTTTCCTTTTGTTTTTCACTCTATTGTTTTCATACCCAGTTACCCAATGGTTGCAGAAAGCTGCAAGATGGTCAAAAATACCACATGTGTAACAAGCTTTGTTATAAAAAGCAAAGTCATCACCTAATTGGTTAGACTTGAGGTTGTTCCAATTCCTTTGGTTACCTCTGGGCTTGTTGGTGGTTCTATATTGCTCACAATATCTAACTGGTTGCCTAACATGCTTAATGTTTGATTTAGGCTTAGCAGTATTGTGTTTGACTATCTTAGGAACACTTGTTCCTACTTTCTTAACCACTTCAGGTTTAGACATAACCTGATCTTCTTCATCACTATCAGTTGTGCAATCCTCAACAACTATAGCATCTAATTTCTTAACAAAGGACACCTTGTCCTGATAAAGTAAAGTTTTATCTAAACTTTTACTTACTTTTTCTACCTTAAGACTCTCAGTAGTCTTAGAACCATATTCCATTATTGGTTCTTGAAACTCAGGTAAACCTGAATTCCCTAGGTCAATCCCTGGGGGTTTTGGGATGCCTCTATAAGGAGGTGGGACACTCTTATATCCTACTCCTGACTTAGCTTTATTAATCACCTGGCATTCTACTATGTTGTGCACACCTCTAGAAGCATGTTCTAGTGCCTGTGTAGTCAAGTGAATGTTTTCATTTTCCTTTTTGACCCTATCAAAAGCTTCTCTCAAAAGCTTAATTTCAGCATCTCTAAAGAATATGTCCTGTCTTAGGAGAGCTTTGTCATCAGAAAAAGCTAATTCATTTTCCTTATAGTGTGTGATTTGTTTTTCTAGAGTCTCTAATCCACACTTTTAGTTTATAAAGTTTTGAAAAGTGCTGCTTAGCTCTTTCTTTTGATCATCATATTGTTTGATTAAAACCTGTAGAGCATTAAGAGCAGTACAAGTATTTGAACAAGCTTTATGATTTTGTACCTCAGTAGCAGAAAAAGCCATAAGTGCCATCTGAGCAGGAGTTTCTTCTTCATCTGCCATGAAGCTCCAATCAAAACCTAAGCCATCAATAGCTACCATAGCTTTTGGCTCAATAACCTCCTCTGTTTTGGATTTGCTTCCAAAACCTCTATTCTTGCTATCTTGCTGCCTTGGTCTTCTGCACTCTCTTGAGAAATGACCCATCATGTGGCAGTTATAACACTCTATCTTTGACTTATCAAAACCAGCAGCATCAGTGTTGCTGATTATGAGCTTCTTCCCCGTCTTGTGATAGAACTTCTTAGCTCTCATGCTAAGAAGAGAAATTTGCCATTTTAGATCCATTTCCTCCAGATCATCTTCATAGATCTCTTGGAGGTCTTCATAGGTGAGCATGGACCCATTATTTTGACTTGTAAGAAATGCACAACAAGTCTTTTCATCCAAAATACTAATGGTACTACTTGATGAACTAGCAGCACCAACATCATCAACAACTTTCACCTCGTCACTTGATTTTGAGGTACTAGGAGTTGACATAAATGCCTTGTTCCCAGTATTAGAACTAGTACCTCCATTCTTCTTTAAATCTTGCTCCGCAATCTTGAAGTTGCTATACAAGTCCATCAGTTCCATGGTGTCTAAGTCTGGCTTGTTCTTCCAGACAACAACATGCATAGCCCACTCTTCTGGTAAGCTTCTCATAAATTTTGAGTTCAAATCTTCTTGAAGCATTTCAATCCCAAGAATAGCAAGTTGGCTCACAATATTCTGAAGCCTATTAAACATGTGGTCAAGAGATTCATTGTATGTAGAGGAGAAGTTTTCAAACTGCTGCTTGAGTAGAGTCTCGTGGGTTTTCTTGGTGGCTTCATTTCCACCATACCTGGAAATAATAGCTTCAAATAATGACTTGGCATCTTTGAACTTGCTGAAGTTTAGTAGTTGATCATTGGGAATGGTCATCATCAGCATGCTTCTTGCCTTCAAGTCATTTTTCTTCTTTATTCTATCTTCTGCAGATGTTGGCTTTGTCTACAGAGTTGACACCACTTTGCCATCCACTGTTGATGTAGTGGTGGTAGGCTGGTAAGAGTCTCCATCTTCAATGATTTCCCAAAGTGCATAATCTTGCACTTGGAAATATTGCTCTATCCTCAGCCTCCACATCTCAAACTCATTCTGTTTGAGCATGGGAATCTTCGCAGCGACATTTGTCCGAATAGATTCAACGTCCATTTCTACTTCTTCTTCTAAATCAAATATCAGCCTGAGCTCTGATACCACTTGTTAGGATTCGACACACGGTTAAGGTGGTTAAACCTTTTGTACTTTGTGTGTATGATATATTGAGTTAATATGATTAAGTATGCGGAATCTACTTAATCACCCTTAGAAGGTTATTTGTATTATGGAAATGGAACAGTTGTGTTTGTTATAAGACAAAGAACAATGAAAGACTAACACCAAACGATTTAATATTATTAATGATAATAATACGAGTGATCTTGAGTTATCACTAGGGTTACAACCTTGAATCTTAAGTTTTTCTAACTTGTGATATTTTTGTGTTTGTTCTTATCTAACAATTATGAAAGTTCTAAGTGTTTTCACAATATTAACCAACACATAATATCTAGTCTAAGATCTTCTTTTATAGTCCAAGAAGATCTTTACAATATTGCTTAAAGTCTAGTCGAACTACTTGCTAACTTATCTTGAGTGTGTCAGTACATAAGATACAACATGTATCTGTGTACACAACTTGTTAACTAAGCACATGGGGTAAGATATTATCTACCGTATATTGTTGACCAAAATATACATAATATCTTTTCATACTTATCCACTTAGCAGCAGAATGCACATTAGCAGCAGCAATGAGTTAACACTAGCAGCAGAATCCTTCAGCAGTAGAATGTTAAGCCTAGCAGCAGAATCATTTATCGCTAGCAGCAGAATCAAATGTTCTAGCAGCAGGAACAAACATTACCAGCAGGAACCAAATGCACTAGCAGCATAATCACACTTAACATTTTTCTTTGAATAGAATCCGCTATTAAACTTCTTGAATATTTAATTCCCAACAAAATATGCTCCACATGATTAGATCTTTAGTCTTCTTGATCTTGAACTTTGTGTGTCGGTATAGAATAGTCTTGATTCTTTGTTCCTTCATGCTTTGTGATCTTTGAAGTAACGTCTTTTGGTCTTTCTTGCCTTTGATCAACATCTCCACAGGTTTGCCGTGTCGTCTTTTCCAACATACTTATACTTCTTGGTAAGACTTTGAACTTCATACTTATGTCTTCCTCAATTGATTCATGAACTTGTTCTTTACTTCTTGATTAGCTCTTTGACTTTGATGTGACTTATTGTCTTTAACGTGATCTATTTGTCTAGTATGTTCTTTACTTGAGCTTGTTGAGGATGAACTTCATAAGTATGAGTATGTGGAGGTGAAGATGTTTGATATCTGAAATGATGGGGTAAGGTCTTTCTCCAAGGGGACTTTCATCAGTACCTGCATAAATATTGTTAGTTGAAATCACCAATCGATCATGGTGAACTTTTCTTAGAGAATAGATCACTACGATTGTTTTACTGATGAATGTATTGATTCCATTCACCTTGGTCGGGCAAATCAGCCATCCAAATCCCGTTAGGGATAGTTATCATTACATAGGATAAATCCAAGTAATGACCCACGTCTTAAGGACTCGATTCGTGAAAGGAATCTCCTTAGTGGGATTTCCAGCACTTACAGGCCAGACTTCGAGAGAATTAATAGTATAGTGTGAAATCCCTCTCTAATCCTTACAAAGGCTGTTCCTGAATTTGATACCCTCAAGAAGGCTTACAACAGATATACTGAAGTATACCTACAATTCAGGTGAGCCGCTGAAGTATACCGAAGTATCACTCCACGACTGTAGTCCATTTGAAGCATATAACCATCAAGATGTATGTGGCAAGATCCGAAGATCTCATAAAGGACTCTTACAACTTGTGTCCTTTTTGGCGAACACAAGTGTATGCTATTGGAAGTGTATCCTAAGAGATCTTTTGATGAATCTCATGGCTCTAGACTCAATTAAGTGCGTTTTGGTTTTAGTCATCGGAGGCATGGAGCAGAGTGCCACCTTTTCAATATCAACTCATCTCGGAGTGAGAGGCCGATAGATTATGCAAGGTTCTCCGTGAGAAATGAAACAAATATCTTTTAAGAGAAACCTGAGTGGCTAGGAGGGGTTGTGCAGCGCGTCACTGGGTCCATGACGTCTTGTCTTCAATACCGGTATCATTTTTGTGATAACCGATAGCAGATGTATTGACCCGGTTCCTGCCCTAAGTTTTCATGGAGGGCTATTTCTTTTCACCCTTTCATAAACTTTTCTTTTTAATTCTTCAACCCCTTCTTTCTCCGTTCATCACTTTACTCCTTTTTTTAAATCTTACCTAAGGACTTCAAATTCTAATCTATTGGAATTGTCCTTGGGTAGATCCCTTCGGCTTTGGCGGATCATAGGACATAAACCTAGCCTTAATCACCTTATTACTCCATGATTATCCTAGGTTCATTGATCACATGCCATAAAACCTTTTGTGAAAATCTTTCAAAGTGTTTATAATTATAAAACACATTTTGTTGACACTTCGAGAGTTTTGCATTTTCGAAAATACTCCCCCTTCACATGTGCTCATAAGTTTTTAAGATAGATTTGCACATGTTGGGTAGAGTTCGCAATTTTTGAATTGATCGATTTTCAGTGAACATGACCGATTTCGAGACACGCTTACATCACTAGTTAGACTAGCTTGAAATTATTACCCGTCCTGGTCAAGTTCAGAGAAAGTCTCTCGAGACGGTACACTCTACTTAGATAAGTCCTATTCGAGACACGCTTACATTACTAGTTAGACCAGCTTGAAATTATTACCCGTCCAAGACAAGTCTTTTCGATTACAGACATTTAAGCTTCATCAATTCGTTGGTTATATCTGAGTCGAGCTCATTTGAGATTCAACTACGATCTTTAAACATTTTGATCACATTTTAATCACGTCTTCTCTCCCTCAAAAATAGCATATTTGTGATATTTTTTATATGAACTGATTAATAGAAAAGTATTTAGAGAGATAGACGGATTTGTTTTGCATGAAATTGGAACATTTTTTGTTTTTATACTCCCTCTTATTGAAAGCATATTTCAAACAGAAATGTTAAAATCAATTAAGGGTTTTGGAGGGAGTTATCTTCTTGGGAAAACGAGTTTTTGATTGAAATATTTTCATTTATTCATACTCGAACTTTCTGAAAATGATTCCGTCTTTGAAAATACGAGTCCTGATCTGAAATAATTAGAAGTCATCATTTAAGTACGGGTTTCGTACTGAAGTATACGAAAGCCATCGTGAAGAAAATTTTAAGAAACGACATGTTTTAGAAAACATTTTAGTAAACTCTCGCTCAAGCATATGTACATGTCCGTATCATTGTTGAATGACATTTCTAGAAATGTACAGAATACCAATTATACGAGAGACATGTCGTGATAAGAATATTTTTGTATTTTTTGATTTTATATTGTTTTTGTATTTTTGTAATTTGATTTTTGTTGGTTTTTGAAATTTTGTATTTTTTTTTCAAAAAATATTTACAGCGAAGCTTTTTGAAAGATATTTTCAAGAAGATTCGAGAAGACATTCTAGCTCGTCAGGAGTTAGGCTTCGCATGCCAATTCGTCGAACTAAATCATCAAACCTATCTTTTGGAAGGGCTTTAGTAAATAGATCGGCGAGTTGGTAATCTGTCTTCACGAAAAATAATTCAACAGTACCCTCTTCTACGTGTTCTTTGATGAAGTAATAGCGGACCCTAATATGCTTGGTCTTCGAGTGTTGTACTGGATTGCACGAGATGGCTATGGCACTTTCTGAGTCACAATACAAAGGTATTCTGTCGAAAGTAAAGCCATAATCTGTGAGTTGTGTCCTCATCCATAGAACTTGGGCACAACACGCAGATAGAGACACATACTCGGCTTCTGCGGTTGATAATGCAGTACAGTATTGTTTTCTTGACGACCAGCCTACTAGCTTTTCACCCAAAAATTGTGCTCCACCTGATGTACTTTTTACTGTAACTTGACACCCTGCGTGATCGGCATCTGAAAATGCTATTAGTTTAAACTCGAAATCCTTCGGATACCAAAGTCCCATGTTAATGGTTCTTCGTAGGTACCGAAAGATCCGTTTGATCTCTTGAAGGTCAAGTTCGGTAGGCCTTGCCTGAAACCAGGCTAATAAGCAAACAGCAAAATCAATGTCGGGTCGACTAGCAATAAAGTACATGAGAGAACCAATCATGCTCCGATATTTCTTCGGATCGATGGGTTTCCCAAATAAATCAGCACCGATTTTTGGTGAAGTGACCATTGGTGTACCAACGAAGTCACAATTTTTCATACCGTGTTTTTTCAAAATCTCAATTGTATATTTAGCTTGATTAATAAAAATACCACAAGGGGATTGGTGTATTTGTAAACCAAGAAAGAATTTAAGTTCCCCCATCATGGATATTTCAAATTTGCTTTTCATGAGATTTTCAAAATGTTTTGAATGATTCGGATTATTGGACCCAAAGATAATGTCGTCCACATAAATCTGAACAATCAAAATGTCATCTTTGTATTTTCTTGTGAACAAGGTAGGATCAACAGTTCCTTTGGTGAAATTTTTTTGATCAGGAAAGATGATAAGTTCGTCATACCACGCTCTTGGAGCTTGTTTTAAACCATAAATGGCTTTCTTTAGCTTGTAGACGTGTAGGTGTTGTTTGTATTTTTTTAGAGATTTTAAGTCTGAATCTGAATAACGTATCTGAATGGTAAGAAGTGGTTGAAAAGTCTGAATCTGAATCATGTAAGGCTGTTTGTTTTTTAAAGAACGTCTGAATGCTTTAATTCGCCAAATTTGTTATGGTTAGTTCATTTCCTAATCTAATGGTATTCACTGTAATAAGAACAAATATTTGTATGCAACTCTAACAAGAAAAAGAAAAAAAAAATTAATCAACTATAACTTTATAGTATTAACTTTATGGTATTGACTGTAAAGTTGCAATAAAGTGTTTTAACTACTAAAAAAAGAATATTTGTATGAGAATAATAATAAAGAAATGAACAAAAATGACAACCGATATTTGTTGGTTAGCTTTTATTAGGCTTTCAGATGTTGTCCCAAGTCTGACCGAATAAGAGGCTATTTAGATATTCAAGGTTATTCAATCTGAAAAAAATCAAACAGTCTAAACACTAAAATGTCTGACCAAATTAGACTTCAGATGCTATTCAGACATTTTAGATAAAAACAAACACAACCGTAGTCTGGATGTTCCTTGTCAATGAATCCTTCTGGCTGACTCACATACACTTCTTCTTTCAGATTTCCATTCAAGAATGTCGTCTTGATGTCCATCTGATATACTGTGATGTTTTTGTGAGCTGCATAGGCTAAGAAAATCCGGACTGCTTCCAGTCTTGCTACTGCCGCGAATGATTCTTAGAAATCTATCCATTCTTCCTGTCTGAATCCTTTAGCCACAAGACGAGCTTTGTTGCGAATTACAGTCATTTCTTCATCCTTTTTTTTTCTTCCATAACCATTTGAGATCAATGACAAGTTTGTCAAGTGGTCTTGGAACTAATTCCCAACTATCATGTAAATGGTATTGAAGAATTTCTTCCTGCATCGCTTCTATCCATGCATTTTCTACCATTGTTTCTCGAATGTTCTTTGGTTCTTTGAGGCTTATTGAGCGAATGTAAATGCAAATTTTGGGGTCTGTGGCAAGTTGTCTTCTCGTCTGAACTAGCCTTGAAGGTTCACCAATAACTTGTTCAATTCGATGGTCTTTTGTCCATTGGAGTGTAGAAGGGTACCTTGGGTTTAACGTATGCGTGTTAGATGGTTCTTGTAACCTTGAAGATGATTCACTAGATTCTGTAGCAAACGGGTTTTCAAATACTTCTTCTTCTAACGCAACATCATTTTGGTTATGTGTTGGTTCTTCTTGAAATGGTGTGTTTTGATTTTGTTCATCAACTCTTGGTAGAACAATTTCAAGAATTGGAGTTTCTGGAGTGGATGTAGATGAGGTTGAGGGAGTTGGTGTGTCAGCTTCGATTGTAGTAGATGCATCTTGTGGTGGTGGTGGTGGTTGATGGTTTTGAGCGGGTGCAGCGGAATGATGTTGTGATGCATTTGTCGAAGTTCCACCATAGTATTCATCAAACATTAACTCGAAGAAATTTTCCAGTTCTTGTTCTGAAGGTTTGTCAGTGGTTGTTGACTGAGCTCCTTGAGGTACAAGTCCTGAACTAATGTGTCTAGAAATCTGCGGGTTTGGTGAGCGTCCTAATCTGTTTTGATTAGAAGCCATCGGGTTAAGCGCGGGTTCTAGAGCGAGTCTCTCAGAAGCCATTGCTTCCTGATGTCTGTCCCGTACATTAACCTCTTGACTCTTTCCCGGACTGCATGAGAACTTCCTTCACTATCCACAGTTGCATAATTTGTTTCAGGTAGCCCAAGGACAACTAGATGAAATGCCTTATCATCAGCTGCAATTTGTAGTTTGTCTTCCTCCGTGTACTCAGCCTTAGTCTGATCTCAATAGAATGGTTGTACTGGGGGGGTTCCATTAAGATCTACAGGGTCTAGGACTTGTCGTGGTTGAAAGGGTCCTTCCAAAATGGAATTGATAATAAGTTTTTCATTTGGTTTGCTCTTAAGATAGTGCATCATACGACTAGCCCACTGTGAGTATCCACCCTTTGACAGCATGGGAGGTCGGTTTTCCGCACCGGCTGCGTGAATATCTTGCCGAGTTGCCATTGATGAATCATAAAGTTGATCTTGGATCGGTTCAACGATGTAGGAGTTGTGTTTGTTGTTAGTTGATGCAAGTTGTTGTAGTGAAAATTTGGTCTGAAAACTTGTCCTTAGTCGTAAACTGAGTCCTTACTTGTAAGATTAGGTCTTAGTCGTAAAGTCTATCCTTACTCGTAAGATTTGGTCTTATTCGTAAAGTCTGTCCTTACTCGTAAGATTAGGTCTTATTCGTAAAGGCAGTCCTTATGCGTAAGATTGGGTCTTATTCGTAAAGGCAGTCCTTATGCGTAAGATTGGGTCTTATTCGTAAAGGTTGTCCTTACGCGTAAGATTTGGTCTTATTCATAAAGGCTGTCCTTACTCGTAAGATTTGGTCTTATTTGTAAAGTCTGTCCTTACTCGTATGATTAGATCTTATTCGTAAAGGCATTCCTTACGTGTAAGATTTGGTCTTATTCGTAAAGGTTGTCCTTACGCGTAAGATTTGGTCTTATTCGTAAAGGCTGTCCTTAATCGTAAGATTTGGTTTTTTTCATAAAGGTTGTCCTTACGGGTAAGATTTGGTCTTATTCGTAAAGGTTGTCCTTACGCGTAAGATTTAGTCTTATTCGTAAAGGTTGTCCTTACTCGTAAGAATTTGAAATAGTATCTTACTAACTTGTCCAAGCTAGCGAGATTTCACAAGTCGAAGTATTCCACAAACTTATCCAAGTTAGGGAAGTACTGAGTAATCCTTGATCCACGAAGAATCTTCAACAGGAGCAAGTTCGTAAAGCTTATTCGTAAGATCAGTTCTTATTCGTAACACTTGTGCTTATTCGTAAGATTGGTGCTTACTCGTAAAACTGGTGCTTATTCGTAAAAACTGGTGCTTACTCGTAAACTAAGGGTTTTGACCTTATTCGTAAAAACTGGAGCTTACTCGTAAACTAAGGGTTTTGACCTTATTCGTAAAAAGAGGGTTTTGACCACTTATTCGTAAAATGGTCAGATTTTTGAAAATCGTTGAACACCCACTTTTTGACGTTTTTGAACCGTTCTATTAGCCAAATCTCACTTATAATCACTAAAGCTTCAATAAAAACAACAACTTTAACACTAAAACGCGTAAAAATCAAAAAATTTTGAAGAAAAACTCACATTTAAAAAAAAAAAAAAGAAAACGCAACTTTTATGCAAAGTTTTAACAAAAAACGATTTTCACACACTCCTAAATCATTGATAGACGATTGATACCACTTGTAGGACCTTAGATATCAACTCTATCACGTATATATGAAGCTTATATGGCACAATATGATGGTACAAGAGAGATGCGTATGATATGCTTAGAGAGAGAAGGAGAGGAAGAAACTAGAGAGATATTATTAAGCAAAACACACACTTACAAAGTCAAGCACACCCTACAAATGAGACATAGTGTGCTATTTATACATCCTTTATTTTGGAATGGATGGGCTTTCTGTAATGGACTTGGATTTACATATTAGATAAAAAGGCTTACATAACATACTTACACTATTTAACTTTTCAAGTCCATAGCCCATTTAACTTAAGCTATTATAATGTCTACGACACATTACAAAGTTCCTATTAAGTGAATGACCATCACTTCTACTTTAATGCTAACACAAACCATAAAATTCGGCCACCTCATGGCTAGGAGAGGGTGAGTGGGATATTTTGTGATATAATTTGGTTATAAGTGTGTATTATGGTGTAGTTTTGATCCCGGTAATTTAAAATGTGAAGTTTTTAAGACGCTAACGTTAAGTATATATCAAAACATAGTATTTTTTTTAAAATAGTTACATTTAGTTTAAAATGAGTAATTTTGATGTTTCATGTATTTCCCGAGCCTTCCGTAGTGTCATAACGTAGTTAAAGCTTAAAACGCGAGCAAAAAACGCGTAAAACGTAGAAAGTGCACACTTCGCGTAGAAATGCCCATTATTCCACATGAAAACAAGTACGTGGGGGAAATAAATCATATAAATAGGTAGACTGGGCATAGTCTGAAGTAATTTAAAAGTTTAAATGTACGCGTTATGACGTACGCGAGTAACTTTTCCCGGTAAAAGCTAATTTACTTAAAATAGAATAATTAAGTAACTTAAAATAGTAAAAATAATGACCTCAAAATTGTGAATTGTTACAGTACCTAATACTTAAAGGGAATCCCGTCTCGGGGTTTAGTTTGAGTTAGATTTCGAAGTTGTGTTAGTGAAAAGGTGTGGATATTTCTGACGCATCTGGTCTACTCTTTCCAAAGTGTATTCCGGTCCTCGTCGAGAGTTCCAACGAACTTTGACATTAGGAATACGGCTCTGCTTGAGCATTCAAGAGTCTGTGTGGGAAAGTTTGAATTTATGGTCATGACCAAAGCTCGAACCCGTAGCGGGTTAATCCGTTCCTTTCGGCTCAGGGCGTCAGCTACTACGTTTGCTTTTCTCTGGTGATAACGAATTTCGCAGTCGTAATCACTTAGCAGTTCTAGTCATTGACGTTGTCTTATGTTTAATTCCTTCTGATCAAGAATATGCTGAAGACTCTTGTGATTCATAAATACAGTACACTCTGTACCATATAAATAGTGCCCCCAATTCTTGAGTGTAAAGACTACAACTCCTAATTCTAAGTCATGGGACTTGTAGCTCGCTTTGTGAGTCTTGAGTTATCGGGAGGCATAAGTTATAACCTTCTTCCTCTGCATCAATAAAACACCTAATCCTTAATGCGAAGGGTCACACTAAGTTATAAAGTCTTTGGTTCCTTCTGACAGGGTAAAAATGGGTGCACTACAAAGCTTCTGCTTTAATGGTTGAAAAGGCTTCTTCTTCTTTATGAACAACACCGAAGTTTCCTATGGTGACGAGCTTCGTCAAATAAACCCTTTATTTGAAAGTTCTTGCAGTTGATCGGATAATGTTCGCATGATACGTAAATAGTCATACCGATGATGACGTCAAATTTTTCTAAGTTTGGTCAGTATTAAATAATATCGAACGGGTGGTCTACTAAGTTAAGGGTGCAGCCTCGTAAAACATTATCAGTGCTAACTATTTCCTTTCAGCTAATACTTGGTGTCTAAAATAGTTGGTGTGATGAAATCCGATCTTCAGTTTGATGTATAGAATACGGTTGATATAAACATTGTATGGTTGTGGTAAGAGTCTACTTAGTTTATGTGCTTACTAATACGTATGCCTGTGACATGAACTTGTTTATACACACACCAAAATTTGCGTTTTAGGGATATAACTGAAAGATCGATTTTAACAAGATTTATAGATAACTACTCCCAGCATAATATGATCTTTCCTGAATTAGACATAGGTGATCAGGCTATGTGTAATTAAGGCTTAATGATGCAATGCTCGGCTTAGTCGATTAATTTTTATGGTCCTTAAAGTTAATTAGTATTAATCATACTGTTTATAAAATAGTATTCCAAACAGTTGATATTGTAGCAAAACAGTTTATGTGATTATGTCAAAGTAGTTTATAGGAGAATGGCAAAAATGATTTTATGATAACATAATAGTTTATGACGTAGTAGCAATTCAGCGTATTAGTTTATAAAATAGTGGTAGAGTAGTTTGTAAGAAAGTAACAAATTGGTTTATGGAATGGTGACAAACAACGCATAAGATACTAGTAATTTAGGTTAGTAGTTTGTAAGGTAATAGTAAAGTAATTCATATGAGAGTAGCAAATCGGTTTATAATATGGTGACAAAATAGTTTAAAAGTTAATAATAACACTGTTTACCAAATGGTAGCCAAATAGAAAGTGTAACGAACGAAAATTGTTACAACATGTTGATAATAAAAGTGATAGATAGTCATGATTTAGGTAAATCCCACAACTCCGGATAAACATACACAAAATACAACGAAGTTCATGAAGAAGTACTAGTGTTATTCCTTTATGGGATACAACCTAAGAGGGCCTAGGCTTAGGTCTTATTATGCAAGGCAGGAGAATTCCTTCTTTAAACATCATCATTTCGTAACGTCTTTATTAGCTTTGGTGGGCTTTTCCTTCTTTATTCTGGTTCTTCAGTGCTGGACATTTATTTTTGTAGTGTCCCTTTTCTCTACATCCGAAGCAAGTAACCTGAGAGGATCTAAACACACTTAGAATTGTGTTAAGGATACTTTGAGTTTATACCAACTAGTATGCGGTATCTACCAATTGATACTTAGAAGATTTGTTAATGTAACAGTAATGGACAGTTTTGTATGAACAATGTATAACTCCAAACACTTCAATATTATTGGATATAATATGAGTGATCTTTGCTTATCACTAGGGTTACAAAACCTTGAAGCTTAACAAAACGTATATCTTAAACATCTAACCTAGGACCTCCTTTTATAGCACAATGAGTCCTTTACAAGATAAGTATTGATATTCTGAACATGCAGAATATCCGTATAATTCTAACTATATAAGATATACATACAATCTTTTCTATACTTATCCTTCTACACGTCATCAAGAGCAGTACTAATCTTCAGTCTTCATGCAGCAGTATCATCTATACTAGCAGTACTAACTCAGCAGTTAGTACTGTTAGTTATATCTTCAACAGTCTTCAACTTACACTAGCAGTACTAACTCCATTAGTACTGTTAGTGTTATATCTTCAGCAGTACTAATCCAAAACTAATGACTTGAACATTTAATTCCTAACAATCATCCCCTAAACTTGTGATTTACACTAAATCATCAAGTTTCTGAATTAAATGATTACCTTGTGAGGATTCTTCCAAACACTATCTTATTAGTCTTAGTCTTAGTCTTAGTCTTGTAGCCTTCATTTCTTCTGCTTGATGATATATTTTTCTTACTAACTCTCTTGCCATTTCTGAGTCTTCATCAACTATGAGCTTAGCAGCTAACATGACTAATACAATTCCTTCTCTCAATGGATAGTCCTTCTTAACTAACATGTAGACATCCACTCCATCTTTTGTTGATACCTAATGAGCACCACAATTATCAAATAATCTCCAAGTAGTAGTAAGGTCATGGGCTTGAAACTTCCATAGAACATCTTCTTGATCTGGTTCATACAACCTCTTCAGTTCCACCCATAGCTCCTTATCTTTGTCTTCAGTAGGATCTGTAGATCATAAACTTTCTTGAACTAGACTCCACAGCTTGTCCAAGTCTTCTCTATCAAATGCCTTGATCAGATCTTCAAAATACTTGTAGACCTCTGAGTGTCCTCCTACCCTGATAATCCTCCAGCCTTTCCAAAATGTATCTTGATGTATCTCCCAATCAATTATAGGGTGTTTAGCTTGAATAGGATCCACATTTAGTGCTTCTGGAACTATTACCATCATATTTTAAATTTGTTCATCAGTTAATACTTCTGCTTCTTCTTCCTCAACTGCTTCTTCTTCTTTTTCTTTAGTCTTTTTTTTCTTAGAATCTTCTGATTCTAACTGCTCACCTATTCTTTTATCACCTCTGCTGGTTTCAACAGTTTTTGTATCACCTCTTAAGAAAATGTGAACTCTTCTATATGCATTGAAGTACAACTTCTCTATTTCTTCATAAGACCTGCCTTTGAATTATTTTTCTTTCCAAAAGTCTTGATGTTTAAGATAATCTTTTATGTTCCTCATCTGTTAAGCTTTTGTAGGGGGTTTCTTCTTTGCTGCTTGCTTCTTAATTTGATGCTTTCTTATCTGCTCCAATAGGTCACTGATTGCACTCTCTTGTTCTTCAGTTGTAAATTGTGACCTCTCTTCCTCTTGCATCTTTGCAGCTAATTCCCTATCAGCTTGTTCTTGAGCAGCTCTTTCTTCTTCTTCACTGAGTTGCTTCTGTTCAATCATGAATTTAGCAATTCTCTCCTCTTCTGCTACCCTTGCTTCTTCTTCAGCTTGAAGTCTTTGAGCAAGTTCTTGATCATATTCAATTTGGGCTTGAGATTTCTTGCTTATCTTCTCTGATGGCTCACCTTCAATCATCACAGCTTTTCCCTTGTCAATTCTTTGTCTTCTTATGTAGACTGCACCAGCAGTACCTTGTTGTTCACTAGCAGTACCTTGTTGATGACTAGCAGTACCTTGTTGATGACCTTGATGAGCTTCTTCCATAGGTTCATCTGAACCTTCTTGGACCAATGAGACATTGGGATCTTGATCTAACTTGGCTATCTTCCTCCCCTGTTTGGAAGACTCCTCACCCATATCATCATCTTGATCATCATCTGAGCTAGAAGAGCTTGAGGATTCCACCATTTGAGTTGACCTTTTTCTCTTAAGAGTCTTTACTTGCTGCTCCAACTTATTCACTTTCAAGATCAGTTTGGTGTAAACTCTTCCAAAGATTTTCTTGGTGTTCTTGAGCTCATCCTCCAAGCCTGTTACTTTATCTGACAATTTTGTACATAAGTCTATCAATTCATTTAGTTTAATACTACCCTCAACACTTCCTGATGTGTGACCTTCAGGGAGAGGTGCATCATGGGGCAAAGACTCAGACTCCACCAAAAGGTGAGCATCTGAGCCACCCATTTGTTCCAGTTAGCTTGGGATTCCACCACTTGAACTGGGTTCAAAAGAACTTGGTACAATAGGTGTTGCCATAGGTTGGGTCTTACTGATGTTACACCTTTCCTGCCCAGCTTCTAAGCCTGTGACAGTAGGGGCAACCCTTCCTATACTGATATAGTCAACCTCATCTGCTATGTGGGAAGTGGTAGGAACTCTGTGCTGAGGAACACTAGAGCCTTCTCTGGTAATAGTCCTAGGATGTGATGAAATTGGTTTTGAGGCTGTTTCTGATGAACAGGTAGGTGTGTGTTGGGAGTCAACTGGGGTTGTTGACCCTTCACCCTGTACCTGCAACATTGTATCAAAAAGAGGTACTTCTACCCCACTATACCTCTTTGAGGCCATCCTCATGTTACTAAAAAGTTTTTGGGTAAGTGTTGGGGTTGGATAAACAGTTTGGTGAGGTAGAAGCTGACTTTTCCTCATATTCAAAATTGTTAGAATAAAACGTGGATACATTAAAAATTTTGATTTGCTATCCACATTCTTTACCATACCTTCAAAAATAAGTTTTGAAAATTATAAGTCCTATTAGTTGATAAGCAAATGAGAGCAGTTGCAATATTGCTACTGAACTGTTCCTAGCAAGTTTTCTTAGAACTCATACAATGAAGTATGGTATGAATGAAAAACCTCCATTGTGGGGCAAAACAACCTTTTTGAAAAGTTAAAGATTGAGATGTGGTGTTATACCTCATTCTGGATAAAGTTTGAAAATTTTCAGTATTTGGCAAGTCACTAATACCATTGGCATCTGCTAGTTGGAGATGCCTCCTAACAGATGATTCAGTAAGAGTGATGGTTTTGCCATCAACTGTTGCATTAAGCTCTTTGTCTCCAGCCTAAATAGTTTTGACAGTAACAGTCTGCCAAAACTTCTTGATTTGGGAGACATAGATAATATGGTTTAAAGATAAAGCATACCTTATATGAGTAGCATTCAAAAAGTCTACTATTCGATGAAAGTGGGCACCCTCCTGTTTCTCAAAGGCCACCATGTTATGTTTGTCGACAAAGGTTAATGTAACACCCCCTAATTTGATTAGTGGCAGCGGAAAATTAATTAGGGTGTTACGGTGAGGATCGAGTTAAAATTTCAGAAAAACGGCCTGAAAGAGGCGTTTTGAAAGTTATATGTCATTCAAAATAATAGTTTTGGTACAAAGGAAAAATATATGTTATGAAAATTCCACAAAAATGTGGTAATTTGGAAAGAATGACATATTTGATTTTACACCATTTTATTTATCAGAGTATAAGATGCCCGCTCCGTGTCTTGTCCTGCTCCGTTAATTACCTGAGATAAACATGCTTAAAATGTCAACACAATGGTTGGTGAGTTCGTGGAGTTTAATAGAAAAGAACTTTCTTTCAATAGATTTTAAGAGGTGTACAGTGATTGTCGCAATAAATAATAGTTCTTCATTAAATAACCATTTGTGTTGAATAAAATCCACAAGTAATTCATGTATGATCTCCAAAATCATAAGTTTCAAGTTTTTAAATGAAAATGAGCTACGTTGTTATACGCTCGAAATAAAATGTTGGGTCAACTTTTAAACGTAACGATATACCAAGCATTTTGGATTGTCTTTTGTAGAATTCACAATTAAGTCACATATGATAACAACTAAGGTTCAAGTACATGATTCATAATCATAACACATAGTAAAAATATTAATCTAGTGTCTGAAATCTATCAGTGTGGAGTGGTGTTTACTAAATACAGCTGTATCCTAATATATATATATGAAACATTCATATATTCATAAAGTTATATTGCCCTAAGCCTCATGATACGCAAACGTTAACAATGTATCACACAAATGACATGTATTATACCGCACAAACGATATGAATATATCGCACAAACGACATGTATTATACTGCACAAATAGCATGAACTATACCGCACAAAGCAGTATGAAATGTATCGCACAAACGACATGTATTCAATGAAAATCAGTGTCATGTTATGACAAGGAGTTTAGAGTGCTTTTATCCAAGTTCAGCATGTAAGGTACGCAAGTAAATTGCAAGTAAAATGAGCATATAACTCTACTAGGGAGTTTATCGTAACAGGTAACCAGGAGTAGTAATTCATAGAAATCTTCCAAGTATAAAGTAATTGAAAATCATTTGAGCATGTATCTCCCCCAAAAACACATAACTTGTAAATAAATAAAAGTGGGGCTACGACTCACGGTAAAACGTGAAAGTTTCTTAAAGTGTTTGTTCAAGTAATTAAATATAGTTTGAAGCATGTATCTCCCCCAAAGAGTTATTAAAACAAGCATTAAAAGAGTAGGGGCCACGACTCACGGTAAGTCATAAGAGTTTTCATAGTGCTTATAGAAGTATTGTATCGCAAAATAAATCATATAGTTGATAAATGAGAAAATATTTCGAAGCATGTATCTCCCCCAAAAGTATAAATCAAGTATTAAAATAGGAGGGGCCACGACTCACGGTGTCACACCCCCAAAATCGGGTCCAGCGGAAGCTTACGTGTCGCTGGGGTGCAACTCAATTGGTATCATAACACAAGTGTAAAGAACGGTTTTCACATCAATCATTTAGAATATATTTGAGAAGTCAAAAGTGTTAAATTTACATTATGAAAAGTGGTGCGGAAGTTGGCCCATAAAATAAGTTAAGCGGTCCCAAATGTTTTATCAGAGTCTTCTATGACCATGCCATGCCCTGCCAAAAGCCTCTAGTAGCGTGCTATGCTTAGTTCCTGAAAATACATGCTAAAGTGTCAACACGAGGTTGGTGAGTTCATAGAGTTTGCTTAACAAGTAAAGTATTCGAATAAAGATTTTCCCAGCAAAGGCATTGTAAATCCACTCAGTTGCAAATCCCGCCCATAACAACACTTGCAACCTGTGTGTTTACAACCCACTGCTAAAATATAGCTTGAGTAAGACATGTAAGTATACGATATGCGTTCTATATCAATAATAGACCTTATGCTGCTCACTAGGAGACTTATCAATGCTGCTCACGAGGAGACTTATCAATGCTGCTCACAAGGAGACTTATCAATGCTGCTCACAAGGAGACTTATCAATGCTGCCACGAGGAGACTTATCAATGCTGCTCACAAGGAGACTTATCAATGCTGCTCACTAGGAGACTTATCAATGCTGCTCACGAGGAGACTTATGTACGGCTACCCCAAGTGTTTGATACTTAGGTCCGCGAAATGCTTTCAAGAGTAACGCAAGTAAGTTTAACACAATCATGTACGTACGCAAATAGTTTAAGCATGTATCTCCCCCAAAGAGTTTAAAACAATTATTAAAGAATAAGAGTGGGGCTATGAAACTCACCTGATGCGATAGCAACAATGATAATAATGGATAAGATGAAATGAGGCTCGATCTCTAACCGCGACCTATTATGAATGATATGATCTATTGTAAGCAATGAAATGATGCTACACATGCAAATACATTTTTGACGTCTCGTTAAGTCATAAACTACTTTTCGTGCAAATATGTTGAAATGGTACTCCACGATCCTCGTTTGGTGTTTTAAGGTCAAATATAATGTTTTTCTCGCAAAATCCCACTTTTCATACTTTGTGAAAATATGCCCAAATGGCCTCGTAAGACTAGTCGTGAAATATTGCACGTTAAGTGTTAGGAAATGAGCTCGGTGTTTTTGAAAACCTTGCAACTTGATCTTAATGCCGTCTCATTTGAGTTTTGGTCATACACGCCTCGATCATAAAGAAAATCGGCTATGAACTTAGTGGTTTGCAAGAAATACTAGTCTTTACACTTGGACTTTATTTTCATATAATGGCTGTTTTCGGGGATACTAGGAAAATCATATCTTACTCGTTATAAGTCCGATCAATGAACGGTCGATTGATTTAGAAAATAGGCCGGGTATACTTCATTTTAGTTACTGAAGAAAATTTCTCAAAACTGACTCGATCAACGGGAAAATAGCTCGCAATAAGGTGACTTGAAAGGAAAACTGTTTTACACTTGGAATATATTTTGCTATTAGAAGCTGTCAAAATTAAATAAGTTTCGTCGGGTTTTCAAGCGTGTATATCTTGGTCGTTACAAGTCTGTTTTCAACGTTCTTTATATCCACGGAATCGTGGGACAACATACTAATATATTTTTGGTAATTCGGGTCGGATAGATTACAGCTAATGCCTCATTTTGCCCGTTGAAATTCGTGCAACAGCACGTATTATTTTCAGAAAATAGTTTTTTGTCGTTAAACTTTGAAAAATCATATCTCCTTCGTTATAGACTCGTTTTTGTTCATTCCAGCGGCCATAGTTTCGTTTTTGAAAGTATTTTCTAAATCTTTGGTCCAAAGTTACACCTTAGCCCCTGAGTTCCCTACGTTTTGCAAATAGGGACAGCAACTTTCTAATAGTGTCTAAAAATGAATTTTCTAGTTCATAACTTGTTCAAGTCCACTCCAATCAACTTCAAAACAACCCTTAATCTACCATACACCTTCTTAGGGTGTCATGGGTCCTAAACTTCACAAAATATTGTAGGATTTCAAGGGAATGATCATAGGCTTTATATATACTCATAAAAACCATAAAACTTGTAAAGTGGTATGAATAACATATGTAACTCGCATGTTTAACCATTATAACTTGAAAATACATGATGTTAATGATCAAATGAAAGTATGAGATGATGAAAAAGTTCACTTGAAGCTTACTTGAAGATTGATGAGTTTGGATGGAAAAAGATCACAACCTTGGAGTTTTTATCGCAAAACTCTAACAAGGAAGATATAAGGAACTTGTATAACACTTGAACTAAAATTTTTTATGGTTGATCTTGTGTTCTTCCTTCTTGCCGTGGACTAGGGAGAGAAAGAGGGAGAGAGTGTGTGATTTTTCTAGTGAAATGAAGCTAGTTTAGGCATTATATAGGCCAAGGGCATTTTGGTAATTTAGATGGAAGGGTAAAATGGTAATTTCATTATATTTTCGAAATATCTAGATATTTTTGAGAAAATATCTAGATATTTTAGGTTGGATATTTATCTTTGACATACGGAGTGGGTTTTGGTCCCGTAAATCGCTAACTGTAAACAGTTAAGTCACGAAACGCAAAACCGGGTATCGCAAAATTCCAAAACTTTTAGAATTGTCGTAAAATGAGAGAAAATCATATTTCTATTGTTTATAGTGTTTTATGGACATATCGGGATGTTGGAATGACGTTTAAACCTAAACGTAAATCTCAGACACGGTTTCGTGATTTTTGCAAAAATTATCCGACGAGTGCCAAAATCTCAGGTTATCATTAAAATAGTTTAACTTACGAGAATATGAAATAAAAATTTTGGAATGAATAGTGCCAATGAATAGTAAAAATGAATAGTAACTCATGAATAGTAAATTGTCGAGGTTCGGAAAAATGGCCTGGAATTACGAGTTGTGACAGTCTCCACCCGTTAGAGGAATTCAGTCCCTGAATTCAGCTCACTCGTTCTACGTACGTATGTTCTCGTGGTCGGGTTTGATGGGGGTAAACTTTCCCGTTATCGAGCGTAGTCCCCAAAAGACCTCTAGGTAACCGATTTTTACTTAATCCCACAACTCATCAAACAAGAACTGTCATGGGATTAGGCTAAATCGGTTTGAGGTTGTCGATTCAAATTTAATCTCACAACTCATCAAACAAGAACTGTCATGAGATTAAACTGAATCGGCTCGGGTAACAACTTAACTCTTAGCTTGATTTTCGCAACTCATCAAACAAGAACTGTCACTAAATCAAGCTAGGAAACAAGTTGTCTGAAAGAATGGATTCAACATCCTGAAATGAGGTCTTTTGAAAGTTTGGCTCGATAATGGAATTGCTTACACCGATCAAATCAATCTGGACATAATTCTATTATAAATACTCTCAGTATTGCAAAATTCATCTCTGAGTCGAACATAGGTGGTCAGGCTATGTCCCACTGTCCCGAGTCGAATATAGATGACCAGTCAATATTCCACCGAGGTTCAATGAATTTTGGAATACTCAGATTAGTTATAATAATACTATGTCCTTCACATGTAAAGGGTGGTTCAAAAGACTAAGGCAGGTGATCAGGCTTGAGGTCGAATGATGAAACTATGTAAGGAAAAGGTGTAACGCTGCGACGTGCATGATATGTAAGCATACTTATATGGAATACAAGTATAGTAATCAACGAGAGTAAGTGAGTATAATCTATCTGGCAATAAGATATAAATCTCATTAAATATGTCTGCAACAAACCACAAATGAGGCATCAGCTTGGCAGGCAGGCACGTGGCGGTCATAGGGTTAAGTTTTCGTAAAAGTAGCTATAGTTTAGGTTTTAAAATTACCCAATTCTCTATAGCCTAGGCTCTGATACCAATCTGTCACACCCCCAAAATCGGGTCCAGCGGAAGCTTACGTGTCGCTGGGGTGCAAATCAATTGGTATCATAACACAAGTGTAAAGAACGGTTTTCACATCAATCATTTAGAATATATTTGAGAAGTCAAAAGTGTTAAATTTACATTATGAAAAGTGGTGCGGAAGTTGGCCCATAAAATAAGTTAAGCGGTCCCAAATGTTTTATGAGAGTCTTCTATGACCATGCCATGCCCTGCCAAAAGCCTCTAATAGCGTGCTATGCTTAGTTCCTGAAAATACATGCTAAAGTGTCAACACGAGGTTGGTGAGTTCATAGAGTTTGCTTAACAAGTAAAGTATTCGAATAAAGATTTTCCCAGCAAAGGCATTGTAAATCCACTCAGTTGCAAATCCCGCCCATAACAACACTTGCAACCTGTGTGTTTACAACCCACTGCTAAAATATAGCTTGAGTAAGACATGTAAGTATACGATATGCGTTCTATATCAATAATAGACCTTATGCTGCTCACTAGGAGACTTATCAATGCTGCTCACGAGGAGACTTATCAATGCTGCTCACAAGGAGACTTATCAATGCTGCTCACAAGGAGACTTATCAATGCTGCTCACAAGGAGACTTATCAATGCTGCTCACTAGGAGACTTATCAATGCTGCTCACGAGGAGACTTATGTACGGCTACCCCAAGTGTTTGATACTTAGGTCCGCGAAATGCTTTCAAGAGTAACGCAAGTAAGTTTAACACAATCATGTACGTACGCAAATAGTTTAAGTATGTATCTCCCCCAAAGAGTTTAAAACAATTATTAAAGAATAAGAGTGGGGCTATGAAACTCACCTGATGCGATAGCAACAATGATAATAATGGATAAGATGAAATGAGGCTCGATCTCTAACCGCGACCTATTATGAATGATATGATCTATTGTAAGCAATGAAATGATGCTACACATGCAAATACGTATGTTAACGATACCACTCGTTACTTTTGAAATTAATGTTTATCGTCGAAAAAATACATTTTTGACGTCTCGATAAGTCATAAACTACTTTTCGTGCAAATATGTTGAAATGGTACTCCACGATCCTCGTTTGGTGTTTTAAGGTCAAATATAATGTTTTTCTCGCAAAATCCCACTTTTCATAGTTTGTGAAAATATGCCCAAATGGCCTCGTAAGACTAGTCGTGAAATATTGCACGTTAAGTGTTAGGAAATGAGCTCGGTGTTTTTGAAAACCTTGCAACTTGATCTTAATGCCGTCTCATTTGAGTTTTGGTCATACACGCCTCGATCATAAAGAAAATCGGCTATGAACTTAGTGGTTTGCAAGAAATACTAGTCTTTACACTTGGACTTTATTTTCATATAATGGCTGTTTTCGGGGATACTAGGAAAATCATATCTTACTCGTTATAAGTCCGATCAATGAACGGTCGATTGATTTAGAAAATAGGCCGGGTATACTTCATTTTAGTTACTGAAGAAAATTTCTCAAAACTGACTCGATCAACGGGAAAATAGCTCGCAATAAGGTGACTTGAAAGGAAAACTGTTTTACACTTGGAATATATTTTGCTATTAGAAGCTGTCAAAATTAAATAAGTTTCGTCGGGTTTTCAAACGTGTATATCTTGGTCGTTACAAGTCTGTTTTCAACGTTCTTTATATCCACGGAATCGTGGGACAACATACTAATATATTTTTGGTAATTCGGGTCGGATAGATTACAGCTAATGCCTCATTTTCCCGTTGAAATTCGTGCAACAGCACGTATTATTTTCAGAAAATAGTTTTTCGTCGTTAAACTTTGAAAAATCATATCTCCTTCGTTATAGACTCGTTTTTGTTCATTCCAGCGGCCATAGTTTCGTTTTTGAAAGTATTTTCTAAATCTTTGGTCCAAAGTTACACCTTAGCCCCTGAGTTCCCCACGTTTTGCAAATAGGGACAGCAACTTTCTAATAGTGTCTAAAAATGAATTTTCTAGTTCATAACTTGTTCAAGTCCACTCCAATCAACTTCAAAACAACCCTTAATCTACCATACACCTTCTTAGGGTGTCATGGGTCCTAAACTTCACAAAATATTGTAGGATTTCAAGGGAATGATCATAGGCTTTATATATACTCATAAAAACCATAAAACTTGTAAAGTGGTATGAATAACATATGTAACTCGCATGTTTAACCATTATAACTTGAAAATACATGATGTTAATGATCAAATGAAAGTATGAGATGATGAAAAAGTTCACTTGAAGCTTACTTGAAGATTGATGAGTTTGGATGGAAAAAGATCACAACCTTGGAGTTTTTATCGCAAAACTCTAACAAGGAAGATATAAGGAACTTGTATAACACTTGAACTAAAATTTTTTATGGTTGATCTTGTGTTCTTCCTTCTTGCCGTGGACTAGGGAGAGAAAGAGGGAGAGAGTGTGTGATTTTTCTAGTGAAATAGAAGCTAGTTTAGGCATTATATAGGCCAAGGGCATTTTGGTAATTTAGATGAAGGGTTAAAATGGTAATTTCATTATATTTTCAAAATATCTAGATGTTTTTGAGAAAATATCTAGATATTTTAGGTTGGATATTTATCTTTGACATACGGAGTGGGTTTTGGTCCCGTAAATCGCTAACTGTAAACAGTTAAGTCACGAAACGCAAAACCGGGTATCGCAAAATTCCAAAACTTTTAGAATTGTCGTAAAATGATGAGAAAATCATATTTCTATTGTTTATAGTGTTTTATGGACATATCGGGATGTTGGAATGACGTTTAAACCTAAACGTAAATCTCAGACACGGTTTCGTGATTTTTGCAGAAATTTTCCGACGAGTGCCAAAATCTCAGGTTATCATTAAAATAGTTTAACTTACGAGAATATGAAATAAAAATTTTGGAATGAATAGTGCTAATGAATAGTAAAAATGAATAGTAACTCATGAATAGTAAATTGTCAAGGTTCGGAAAAATGGCCTGGAATTACGAGTTGTGAAGTCTCCACCCGTTAGAGGAATTCAGTCCCTGAATTCAGCTCACTCGTTCTACGTACGTATGTTCTCATGGTCGGGTTTGATGGGGGTAAACTTTCCCATTATCGAGCGTAGTCCCCAAAAGACCTCTAGGTAACCGATTTTTACTTAATCCCACAACTCATCAAACAAGAACTGTCATGGGATTAGGCTAAATCGGTTTGAGGTTGTCGATTCAAATTTAATCTCACAACTCATCAAACAAGAACTGTCATGAGATTAAACTGAATCGGCTCGGGTAACAACTTAACTCTTAGCTTGATTTTCGCAACTCATCAAACAAGAACTGTCACTAAATCAAGCTAGGAAACAAGTTGTCTGAAAGAATGGATTCAACATCCTGAAATGAGGTCTTTTGAAAGTTTGGCTCGATAATGGAATTGCTTACACCGATCAAATCAATCTGGACATAATTCTATTATAACTACTCTCAGTATTGCAAAATTCATCTCTGAGTCGAACATAGGTGGTCAGGCTATGTCCCACTGTCCCGGGTCGAATATAGATGACCAGTCAATATTCCACCGAGGTTCAATGAATTTTGGAATACTCAGATTAGTTATAATAATACTATGTCCTTCACATGTAAAGGGTGGTTCAAAAGACTAAGGCAGGTGATCAGGCTTGAGGTCGAATGATGAAACTATGTAAGGAAAAGGTGTAACGCTGCGACGTGCATGATATGTAAGCATACTTATATGGAATACAAGTATAGTAATCAACGAGAGTAAGTGAGTATAATCTATCTGGCAATAAGATATAAATCTCATTAAATATGTCAGCAACAAACCACAAATGAGGCATCAGCTTGGCAGGCAGGCACGTGGCGGTCATAGGGTTAAGTTTTCATAAAAGTAGCTATAGTTTAGGTTTTAAAATTACCCAATTCTCTATAGCCTAGGCTCTGATACCAATCTGTCACACCCCCAAAATCGGGTCCAGCGGAAGCTTACGTGTCGCTGGGGTGCAAATCAATTGGTATCATAACACAAGTGTAAAGAACGGTTTTCACATCAATCATTTAGAATATATTTGAGAAGTCAAAAGTGTTAAATTTACATTATGAAAAGTGGTGCGGAAGTTGGCCCATAAAATAAGTTAAGCGGTCCCAAATGTTTTATCAGAGTCTTCTATGACCATGCCATGCCCTGCCAAAAGCCTCTAGTAGCGTGCTATGCTTAGTTCCTGAAAATACATGCTAAAGTGTCAACACGAGGTTGGTGAGTTCATAGAGTTTGCTTAACAAGTAAAGTATTCGAATAAAGATTTTCCCAGCAAAGGCATTGTAAATCCACTCAGTTGCAAATCCCGCCCATAACAACACTTGCAACCTGTGTGTTTACAACCCACTGCTAAAATATAGCTTGAGTAAGACATGTAAGTATACGATATGCGTTCTATATCAATAATAGACCTTATGCTGCTCACTAGGAGACTTATCAATGCTGCTCACGAGGAGACTTATCAATGCTGCTCACAAGGAGACTTATCAATGCTGCTCACAAGGAGACTTATCAATGCTGCTCACGAGGAGACTTATCAATGCTGCTCACAAGGAGACTTATCAATGCTGCTCACTAGGAGACTTATCAATGCTGCTCACGAGGAGACTTATGTACGGCTACCCAAGTGTTTGATACTTAGGTCCGCGAAATGCTTTCAAGAGTAACGCAAGTAAGTTTAACACAATCATGTACGTACGCAAATAGTTTAAGTATGTATCTCCCCCAAAGAGTTTAAAACAATTATTAAAGAATAAGAGTGGGGCTATGAAACTCACCTGATGCGATAGCAATAATGATAATAATGGATAAGATGAAATGAGGCTCGATCTCTAACCGCGACCTATTATGAATGATATGATCTATTGTAAGCAATGAAATGATGCTACACATGCAAATACGTATGTTAACGATACCACTCGTTACTTTTGAAATTAATGTTTATCGTCGAAAAAATACATTTTTGACGTCTCGATAAGTCATAAACTACTTTTCGTGCAAATATGTTGAAATGGTACTCCACGATCCTCGTTTGGTGTTTTAAGGTCAAATATAATGTTTTTCTCGCAAAATCCCACTTTTCATAGTTTGTGAAAATATGCCCAAATGGCCTCGTAAGACTAGTCGTGAAATATTGCACGTTAAGTGTTAGGAAATGAGCTCGGTGTTTTTGAAAACCTTGCAACTTGATCTTAATGCCGTCTCATTTGAGTTTTGGTCATACACGCCTCGATCATAAAGAAAATCGGCTATGAACTTAGTGGTTTGCAAGAAATACTAGTCTTTACACTTGGACTTTATTTTCATATAATGGCTGTTTTCGGGGATACTAGGAAAATCATATCTTACTCGTTATAAGTCCGATCAATGAACGGTCGATTGATTTAGAAAATAGGCCGGGTATACTTCATTTTAGTTAATGAAGAAAATTTCTCAAAACTGACTCGATCAACGGGAAAATAGCTCGCAATAAGGTGACTTGAAAGGAAAACTGTTTTACACTTGGAATATATTTTGCTATTAGAAGCTGTCAAAATTAAATAAGTTTCGTCGGGTTTTCAAACGTGTATATCTTGGTCGTTACAAGTCTGTTTTCAACGTTCTTTATATCCACGGAATCGTGGGACAACATACTAATATATTTTTGGTAATTCGGGTCGGATAGATTACAGCTAATGCCTCATTTTGCCCGTTGAAATTCGTGCAACAGCACGTATTATTTTCAGAAAATAGTTTTTCGTCGTTAAACTTTGAATAATCATATCTCCTTCGTTATAGACTCGTTTTTGTTCATTCCAGCGGCCATAGTTTCGTTTTTGAAAGTATTTTCTAAATCTTTGGTCCAAAGTTACACCTTAGCCCCTGAGTTCATCACGTTTTGCAAATAGGGACAGCAACTTTCTAATGGTGTCTAAAAATGAATTTTCTAGTTCATAACTTGTTCAAGTCCACTCCAATCAACTTCAAAACAACCCTTAATCTACCATACACCTTCTTAGGGTGTCATGGGTCCTAAACTTCACAAAATATTGTAGGATTTTAAGGGAATGATCATAGGCTTTATATATACTCATAAAAACCATAAAACTTGTAAAGTGGTATGAATAACATATGTAACTCGCATGTTTAACCATTATAACTTGAAAATACATGATGTTAATGATCAAATGAAAGTATGAGATGATGAAAAAGTTCACTTGAAGCTTACTTGAAGATTGATGAGTTTGGATGGAAAAAGATCACAACCTTGGAGTTTTTATCGCAAAACTCTAACAAGGAAGATATAAGGAACTTGTATAACACTTGAACTAAAATTTTTTATGGTTGATCTTGTGTTATTCCTTCTTGCCGTGGACTAGGGAGAGAAAGAGGGAGAGAGTGTGTGATTTTTCTAGTGAAATGAAGCTAGTTTAGGCATTATATAGGCCAAGGGCATTTTGGTAATTTAGATGGAAGGGTAAAATGGTAATTTCATTATATTTTCAAAATATCTAGATATTTTTGAGAAAATATCTAGATATTTTAGGTTGGATATTTATCTTTGACATACGGAGTGGGTTTTGGTCCCGTAAATCGCTAACTATAAACAGTTAAGTCACGAAACGCAAAACCGGGTATCGCAAAATTCCAAAACTTTTAGAATTGTCGTAAAATGAGAGAAAATCATATTTCTATTGTTTATAGTGTTTTATGGACATATCGGGATGTTGGAATGACGTTTAAACCTAAACGTAAATCTCAGACACGGTTTCGTGATTTTTGCAGAAATTATCCGACGAGTGCCAAAATCTCGGGTTATCATTAAAATAGTTTAACTTACGAGAATATGAAATAAAAATTTTGGAATGAATAGTGCCAATGAATAGTAAAAAATGAATAGTAACTTGTGAAAAGTAAATTGTCGAGGTTCGGAAAAATGGCCTGGAATTACGAGTTGTGACACACGGTAAGTCATAAGAGTTTTCATAGTGCTTATAGAAGTATTGTATCGCAAAATAAATCATATAGTTGGTAAATGAGAAAATATTTCGAAGCACGTATCTCCCCCAAAAGTATAAATCAAGTATTAAAATAGGAGGGGCCACGACTCACCTTAGCTACAGCAAAGCAAAGATCACACTGACACGACTGGCATCTAGAGCATATCACAACGGTCTCAAAACATATAGCACGACGATACACAACGGTCTAGGATCGGCACAACCTAGTACGTATACAGTTATCTCAAAACACGTCTCGCACAATAATAAAGTCTATAAAAGACAATGTGTCGTAGTTTTCGTGGATTACTCAGTTTCAAAACTTATCAAAAAGCTTAGTTTAAATGTTTCGTGTGGTGTGGTAAGATAACCTAGACTCGACGGACAACTCACGTCAAAAGGAATAAACAACGACATAGTCGAGGGAATACTGACGAGGGCTCAAACCAAAGAAGACAAACTCTAGAAGTTAACGACAAATAAACACCTTAAGTAAATAAGTCATTTTGTACGTTTCGACATTTACCCCGTTATCCCAAATAGTTTGTATAAAATATAAACATTTTATAAATAGAAATAAGTTTAATTAATAAAATTAGTTTTTCTCGTTAAGACTTGGATTAACCAAATCTGAAATTACAATATTTAATAAGTTTATGTCTCGCTATTATTCTTGTAAATATTAGTTTTAGTTTGATTGAAGATTTTGGGTCCGTTTCGTGTTTAATATATTCAATAAGTCCAATGTCTAATGTAGTAAGTCCGATAACAATCCATAATTGTCCAATGTCCAGATATAAAATCAAATCCGTATTCAAATCCAAGTCCAAATAATATTTTCCAAGTAATAGAAACGTACCAAGTATAATTGTCAATTCCAAATATATATTCGAAACTTATTAAAGTATACCTCGTCAAAATAAATAAACAACCCCATTAGTTCAAACTTGGGTTAGGCCCATTTTTAAATAAGCAAACGCACCCTAATGGCTGGAAACAACACAGTTTTACAAACAATACACCCTTTGGTGTTCTTGGTTCGAACCAGGAGGAAAAATGACCCTATGTGGGTTATGACTTTAACGAAAATGAGCACCCTTGATGGCTGCTAACGGAAACCAGACGTACCCTTGTGGGTGTGGTCGGACCAAAACTAAACGAGGACAAACGAGCTCGAACACGCGACCACCCTTGTGGTGTGTTCCTTAATCCAAACGCAAGCAACACAACCAAATCGAACACCATCATACACGACACCAACATAACATTGCCGAGACCCTAGTGGTCTCGGTCTCAACCCAACACAAGCATAATGCAATTTGCCGTGACTGACTTACATCCAACAATATTAAAACTTATCAAAACAACAAAAGAGGTCAAAGACAAGATTAACCCATGGTAGTTTGATCCAACCCAACTCGTACACAGCCTAAACAACCAATACCCAACTGAATCGTCAACAATAACAATACTAATAATATTTACGCGACAATAACCCATTATCCGAAACATGACAAAAACAATACGACCATAGTGGCAATTGCCGATATATAATCCGGTCGACCCGACCCGGTTGAGTTGACCCGATGATAATGATTAGAACCAGAAAAATATAGGAATTGAATCCATGATCCAAATAACCTCAAAATGGCACAGCCATATTAACTTACCACACGAACAAGTTTTAAAAACGTTTTCATTCGATTTTTAAATCATGATTCAACGTTCTCGTTTTATAGTCACAATAGTTAACTCAAATCGATTTAATTCCGTTATAGATCCACAAAAACAAAGCAATAATAATCGGTAATAAATAAATATATATATATATAACGACGGGATTCTCGGTTTTACCATGACGAGAAGGAGAAGAACAAGGTGGTGGAGATGGTGGCTGCTACGGCGGCTGTGATGGCTGGACAACTCGAACCCAAACGAACCAAACAAATACCCGAAATAAAATATATATATCATCGACTTATACGTTGTCACCTCCACTTGTGTTGCCGAAAAACTCACCGAAAAAATCATAGCTACCGAAAATAAAGAGAAGAGATGAGGGTGGGTTTCTTAGCGCATGAAGTATATGGGGATGATGAGAATGGTGAGAGGATTAAAATGGTGTTGGCGGTGTAGTTGTGTGGCCGGCGGTGATGGCTGGATGGCTGGAAATGGCGCCGGATATTTGAGGAAGGAGAGAGGTGAGGGAGATGGGATTGTCGGCTGTGAGCTTATAAGTGTGTGTATATATATATAGTGTAGAGATAGATAAGATAGATATGGATAAGGAAATCTAGCAGACCAATCATATTGTAGATTGTGTTAGATTTTTATAGATTAAGGAAATGAAACGTGTGAGAATGGGTAGGAAGATATTGTAGATATTTAGTAGGTTTTTGATGTCCTTTTTATGTATACGTGAAATGAGAAGATATAAAACATGTGAGAATTGGGGTATGATATGTGAGGGAATATGTATGGGCTAAGATAACATGTTTCTCAAGTGGTTATAGTAGGTATAGATTGATTACATATTTTTATAAAAAGAGTCGGTTTGGTTTGTATCATCCGAAAGATCTATGTAATATTTCTATATCAAGAAGAAAAATAAAAGGGTAGATCGTATATAAAAGATATAGAATCATGTGGACACATTTTGCTTGTGAAAAAGAAATAGATCGATTTATTATGGAGTAGGATTTGCATGATCTACGTATTACATATAAGAAGAGTTTGCATACATAACTTTGTATTGTAAAATGAAGGTAAGTTGGAATTGAGTTAAATATTCAAATTGTAGAAAAGCTTGTCATTATTTTGGACTTTTGAATTTAGTGAAAATGGGGTGTCGTGGTTTATTCGTGTCTCGTAGTATGTGTCGCGAAAATGTAACATGGTAATGTTAACAATAAGAGAAAAATTTTAATTTCCCCGTAAAAATGGGTTTTGTTAAACGGTAACTCGAGGTTATTATTAATTAATGAGGTTTATCATAATGGATTTTCGTGGAATCCTACAGTATCTACCCCTAAATTTTGAACTTCGTCCTGAAGTTCAGTCTGCGATAGGTGTTGAAAAATGTGGTGTTCTGAGGTGAGAGATTATGGAGAATGTTGTCGAGAGGTTTCTATTCGGAAATAGAGGAAACGAGATCTAATTAGATTTATTCATGCTAGATGGAATAAATTCGAATGTTTGGTTAATTGATGAACCTAAAGATTGCGAATAATGCGAATAGCGGTCAGGAACTGCGGCTAGTGAACAGTGTGTATTAACGGTCGTAAATAGTGCCCTCAACGGCTAGTTTTGGTTCCAACGGCTAGATTTAGCCTATAATTACTTCATTTTTAGTTTCTATTCTTCCACAAACTATTATTTTTTTATTTTTTTTCTCATTCCACATCTCAAAATGCCGCACTTCATCATTATGCTAGCGATTGTGTATGTCATTCTTGTGGTTATCTACTTGAGGTACGCTCCGGACGAAGACTTCCAATATTTGGTCATGATTTTAGCGTTTTTCATCCCGCTGGTGATTGTAGCCCTCATCGTGGATACGGCATGGGAAAATAGATAGTAGGAAGGTTGGAATAAATAGTTGTAACTTTAGCGTTACCGTTGCTAATTTTGTCATTATGTACTAATTTCTATGGTCTCTAATAAAATTTATGTTATTTGTGTTTCCCAAAATCCTTGTGAATTCCTATGTTTCTAATGCTTGTACTTTTGCTAGTTTCTTATCATAAGAATGGTGGGTAATATGTGTAGGTATTTATTTGTGGTTGGTTAAAAGTGACGTTTATGGGCAACTTATTTTGTCTCAAGATTTTTCTTTTCAATGGAAATTGTTATTAGGAAATCTGAATGATAACTGTTTCATTCATGACATGATTCTTCCTAAATTAGACATAGTTGATCAGGCTATGTATAATTTGAGGACCAAATAATGTAATGCTTGGCTCAGTCACCGTGATATTTAGGCTTTTTCAAGAAGTTTTAGATGGTGTAAAACATGTTGTTTATGTAAAATGACGATATGATTGCTTTTTCAAAAGACAGTAGAAAATTTCTGTTCATACTATGGTGATAAGTCAGGAATTTCTAGGGTGAATATAGGATATTCCCAGTATAAACTTAGGTTTTAGGTGAGAATTTCTTACAAAGTGGTGATAATCTATTGTTTGGTCGAAAATAATGCTCAGTCAAATTTCCAAAAATGGGGTCAGGATATTGTTACCTAACGACTATGAATAGAATAGAAATTGAACTAGACGTGGATTATGATTATTTCGGAAATGTTACAAGGTAGAGTCTTCTTACGGTAGAAAGATAATTGTTACACTTAGGTTACATCCATCATACATAAGGTGAATACAAACGGAGATACAACTTAGATGGTTTTAGACTAGAGTTTATTTATCCATGACAGGAATTTATTCTCTGCTTAACATTGGTGTCATCCTTCGGCGTTGTTAAGTTCCTAAAGAGTTTCCATTCTCTTCCACGGGTCTTGTCGTTCTAATTGGTATTTCATTTTGGGCATGGGTTCTTGTAGTGCCCCTGCTCGCCACAGCCGTAGCACACTATTTCTATTGGCTGCAAGTTTGCATCCGTGGCTCTGCAGTCCTTAGTTTTATGGCCCATTTTTCGGCACTTTCCGCATCGGTCAGGACAAGGTCCATTGTGATGCATCCGACATTGGTCACACTGGGGTAGTGTCCCGGCATAGCCCTTTCCTTTAGTGGGCACATCTACATAAGCCATGGCGGTTTCCTGACGGCAGTTTTGCGGGTGGTGGCGGTCGTTGCAGTGTTGCTGATAGTTGTTGTGGTTGTTGTTGTTGTCGTTCTTGTTGTTGTTGTTGTTGGGAGTGGTGGTTCCATGATCATTTATCTTTCTCTTATGATCATTACCGTCGGAGGTAGAATTTCGTTTGATTTCTCGATCCAATAATCGCTGTGCAAGTGTGATTGCATCCTCAAGAGTCTTCGGGTTGGATGCGGTGACGTCCCCCTCGATGCTTTGGGGTAGTCCTTCCACATAGCGTTCTAGCGTCTTTTCTATGTCTGACACCATGGACGGGCATAGAAGAGATAACTCTTGAAATTTTCGGTTGTACGTCCTCAGGTCATTATTTCTCACCACTAGTTGATGAAATTCATCCTCTAGTTTCCTAACCTCCGTCCGAGGACAGTACTTCCTTAACATCTTATTTTTTCAATTCAGTCCAGGAGATTTGGAATGCTGCATCGGCACCCATGGTTTTGACAATAGCATTCCACCAAGATAGGGCATCTCCCCTTAAAGTTCCAGTAGCAAAAGTGACTTTGTTGTTCTCTGCGCAGTTGCTTCTCATGAATACAGTTTCACTACATTCAAACCACTGAGCTAACTCTGTCACTCCTTCTATACCCTTGAAGGTGGTTGGCTGACAACTCATGAAGTCTTTGTAAGTGCATTTACGCTGTGTAGATGCCTCACCTTCAGTCGTTGCTCCTATGTTATTGCTTGTGCGGGTGGCAGCATCGGCCTCGCGTGCTGCGGCGATGCCGGCATCAATCATTCTTTGGACATCCTCTGGTGTTAGTGCTGCGGTAGGGTTGGTAGTTTCGTGTCTGGTACGCACCATTTTCTATTAAGGCCATAAGGAACACGGATTTAGAATTTACATAATAGTCTTGTTAGAACGATTTGAGTAATGGAGAAGCGAGTATATGAGTTCTAACAATCCTGCCAAAATGTGAGGTTATGATTAAATTGAAGATCACAACAATTACGACATGTTTGGATACCATCGTAAGTGAGTGATCAATTCTTGGTATAGAATTGCTAAGGAACAAACTGATTCATCTACAAAAGCTGAAGTTCAGCAAATTTTTTTTTTTTTTTTCATTCATCAAGTTTTCTTCCGAAGATTTTTCTTAGTGAATTCTATGGTTGTAGCCTAGCTATGGCAGGTATAAGGAATCTTAACACTCGTAAGTTATATTATGGTAGGTCTGGATATAATCACTGTAAACATCATAATATTAATAACTTGATCGATTGTTTTTACAAAATCAACGATACAAGGTCTTTTATTAATGTTCCATGAGGTAAGTTAAGGTGTCTCTGTCAACGACGTTCAGGAGTGTATTGATTTGTTCCTCATGATTCTCCAGTTGCGTCATGATAGTGGGAGGAGTAGGTGTGTGGGCAACTGCTGTCCTGAAGCTCTTTCCAGTCTCGAGGACTCGGGCTGGAGGAGTGGAAGCAGGTGGGAAATAGTAGTGATGAAGGAGGCCTGAGAGAGTAAATTCTCTCTAGGAGTCGACTCCCGTTGGTGGGGTGTAAACGGGTAAGTCTGGGTGAGTAGTCTTAACAAGTAGTCAGGTCCAACCGAAGATGGAGGGGATGGTGATAGTAGTGGTGGTAAGGTATGGTGACGTTATCCTAATCATGTATAGGGGTGAAGTAGTGGAGTAAAGTGGAAATGGTAGTATAATAGGCACTAAGCGTAGGTGTATCCTCTTAATAGGTCTATTGAGGTGGCTCCGAAATGTTGTCATAAAAGATTCGGGCTCATAGAGTGTTAAAATCCTGACTTTTCTGCGCCGGCTACCGGGACAGGTGGGATTGGTGACGTAGGTAATGGAGAATTTGGGCTCAACATCTTCCCAAATCGTTTCTTGGTGTGAATTCTATCCAACCTCGAATGTTGTCAGACAACCAATCAACTCTTCATTTGAATAAGATTCAGCAGTTCTTCTAAGTTTCTGACGTAGGAGTGAATAAGTAGGTGATGATGGGAGTGGTAATTGAGTGAGCTCCGTATTAGGCTGGGGTTGTGACATTAATACATAAAGATTTACAGCATCCGGAGTGATATGATAACAAGGTGATGCACGAGTAGTACGAAGGGTAGCTTTGATAATATCAACTGGTTTGGTAGACATGGTACTGTAGTAACCGAAGGTAGTAATTATAAGTAATTCGTATGTTAAGAGCGTAACGGCAAGTGTGAAGTAATACAGTGTGTAACGCGTGAAGAGTAATTATCAAGCATGTAAAGATTAGTGCAAAATAATCTAAATAGGTAATGTATTGAGCACGGCAGTCTACAGACACGGAGGGCGTAAAATGGTATGGTGTAAAATCATTTATTTTGAATGTGTAGTTATAGTTCAATGTTTGAAAACATTTGGTTCTCTATAACCATAGGCTCTGATACCAATCTGTAACACCCCCTAATTTGTTTAGTGGCAGCGGAGAAGTAATTAGGGTGTTACGGTGAGGATCGAGTTAAAATTTCAGAAAAATGGCCTGAAAGAGGCGTTTTGAAAGTTATATGTCATTCAAAATAATAGTTTTGGTACAAAGGAAAAATATCTGTTATGAAAATTCCACAAAAATGTGGTAATTTGGAAAGAATGACATATTTGATTTTACACCATTTTATTTATCAGAGTATAAGATGCCCGCTCCGTGTCTTGTCCTGCTCCGTTAATTACCTGAGATAAACATGCTTAAAATGTCAACACAATGGTTGGTGAGTTCGTGGAGTTTAATAGAAAAGAACTTTCTTTCAATAGATTTTAAGAGGTGTACAGTGATTGTCGCAATAAATAATAGTTCTTCATTAAATAACCATTTGTGTTGAATAAAATCCACAAGTAATTCATGTATGATCTCCAAAATCATAAGTTTAAGTTTTTAAATGAAAATGAGCTACGTTGTTATACGCTCGAAATAAAATGTTGGGTCAACTTTTAAACGTAACGATATACCAAGCATTTTGGATTGTCTTTTGTAGAATTCACAATTAAGTCACATATGATAACAACTAAGGTTCAAGTACATGATTCATAATCATAACACATAGTAAAAATATTAATCTAGTGTCTGAAATCTATCAGTGTGGAGTGGTGTTTACTAAATACAGCTGTATCCTAATATATATATATATATATTATATATATGAAACATTCATATATTCATAAAGTTATATTGCCCTAAGCCTCATGATACGCAAACGTTAACAATGTATCGCACAAACGACATGTATTATACCGCACAAACGATATGAATATATCGCACAAACGACATGTATTATACTGCACAAACAGCATGAACTATACCGCACAAAGCAGTATGAAATGTATCGCACAAACGACATGTATTCAATGAAAATCAGTGTCATGTTATGACAAGGAGTTTAGAGTGCTTTTATCCAAGTTCAGCATGTAAGGTACGCAAGTAAATTGCAAGTAAAATGAGCATATAACTCTACTAGGGAGTTTATCGTAACAGGTAACCAGGAGTAGTAATTCATAGAAATCTTCCAAGTATAAAGTAATTGAAAATCATTTGAGCATGTATCTCCCCCAAAATCACATAACTTGTAAATAAATAAAAGTGGGGCTACAACTCACGGTAAAACGTGAAAGTTTCTTAAAGTGTTTGTTCAAGTAATTAAATATAGTTTGAAGCATGTATCTCCCCCAAAGAGTTATTAAAACAAGCATTAAAAGAGTAGGGGCCACGACTCACGGTAAGTCATAAGAGTTTTCATAGTGCTTATAGAAGTATTGTATCGCAAAATAAATCATATAGTTGATAAATGAGAAAATATTTCGAAGCATGTATCTCCCCCAAAAGTATAAATCAAGTATTAAAATAGGAGGGGCCACGACTCACGGTAAGTCATAAGAGTTTTCATAGTGCTTATAGAAGTATTGTATCGCAAAATAAATCATATAGTTGATAAATGAGAAAATATTTTGAAGCATGTATCTCCCCCAAAAGTATAATTCAAGTATTAAAATAGGAGGGCCACGACTCACCTTAGCCACAGCAAAGCAAAGATCACACTGACACGACTGGCATCTAGAGCATATCACAACGGTCTCAAAACATATAGCACGACGATACACAACGGTCTAGGATCGGCACAACCTAGTACGTATACAGTTATCTCAAAACACGTCTCGCACAATAATAAAGTCTATAAAAGACAATGTGTCGTAGTTTTCGTGGATTACTCAGTTTCAAAACTTATCAAAAAGCTTAGTTTAAATGTTTCGTGTGGTGTGGTAAGATAACCTAGACTCGACAGACAACTCACGCCAAAAGGAATAAACAACGACATAGTCGAGGGAATACTGACGAGGGCTCAAACCAAAGAAGACAAACTCTAGAAGTTAACGACAAATAAACACCTTAAGTAAATAAGTCATTTTGTACGTTTTGACATTTACCCCGTTATCCCAAATAGTTTGTATAAAATATAAACGTTTTATAAATAGAAATAAGTTTAATTAATAAAATTAGTTTTTCTCGTTAAGACTTGGATTAACCAAATCTGAAATTACAATATTTAATAAGTTTATGTCTCGCTATTATTCTTGTAAATATTAGTTTTAGTTTGATTGAAGATTTTGGGTCCGTTTCGTGTTTAATATATTCAATAACTCCAATGTCTAATGTAGTAAGTCCGATAACAATCCATAATTGTCCAATGTCCAGATATAAAATCAAATCCGTATTCAAATCAAGTCCAAATAATATTTTCCAAGTAACAGAAACGTACCAAGTATAATTGTCAATTCCAAATATATATTCGAAACTTATTAAAGTATACCTCGTCAAAATAAATAAACAACCCCATTAGTTCAAACTTGGGTTAGGCCCATTTTTAAATAAGCAAACGCACCCTAATGGCTGGAAACAACACAGTTTTACAAACAATACACCCTTTGGTGTTCTTGGTTCGAACCAGGAGGAAAAATGACCCTATGTGGGTTATGACTTTAACGAAAATGAGCACCCTTGATGGCTGCTAACGGAAAACCAGACGTACCCTTGTGGGTGTGGTCGGACCAAAACTAAACGAGGACAAACGAGCTCGAACACGCGACCACCCTTGTGGTGTGTTCCTTAATCCAAACGCAAGCAACACAACCAAATCGAACACCATCATACACGACACCAACATAACATTGCCGAGACCCTAGTGGTCTCGGTCTCAACCCAACACAAGCATAATGCAATTTGCCGTGACTGACTTACATCCAACAATATTAAAACTTATCAAAACAACAAAAGAGGTCAAAGACAAGATTAACCCATGGTAGTTTGATCCAACCCAACTCGTACACAGCCTAAACAACCAATACCCAACCGAATCGTCAACAATAACAATACTAATAATATTTACGTGACAATAACCCATTATCCGAAACATGACAAAAACAATACGACCATAGTGGCCATTGCCGATATATAATCCGGGTCGACCCGACCCGGTTGAGTTGACCCGATGATAATGATTAGAACCAGAAAAATATAGGAATTGAATCCATGATCCAAATAACCTCAAAATGGCACAGCCATATTAACTTACCACACGAACAAGTTCTAAAAACGTTTTCATTTGATTTTTAAATCATGATTCAACGTTCTCGTTTTATAGTCACAATAGTTAACTCAAATCGATTTAATTCCGTTATAGATCCACAAAAACAAAGCAATAATAATCGGTAATAAATAAAATAATATATATATATAACGACGGGATTCTCGGTTTTACCATGACGAGAAGGAGAAGAACAAGGTGGTGGAGATGGTGGCTGCTACGGCGGCTGTGGTGGCTGGACAACTCGAACCCAAACGAACCAAACAAATATGCGAAATAAAATATATATATCATCGACTTATACGTTGTCACCTCCACTTGTGTTGCCGGAAAACTCACCGAAAAAATCATAGCTACCGAAAATAAAGAGAAGAGATGAGGGTGGGTTTCTTAGCGCGTGAAGTATATGGGGATGATGAGAATGGTGAGAGGATTAAAATGGTGTTGGCGGTGTAGTTGTGTGGCCGGCGGTGATGGCCGGATGGCTGGAAATGGCGCCGGATATTTGAGGAAGGAGAGAGGTGAGGGAGATGGGATTGTCGGCTGTGAGCTTATAAGTGTGTGTATATATATATAGTGTAGAGATAGATAAGATAGATATGGATAAGGAAATCTAGCAGACCAATCATATTGTAGATTGTGTTAGATTTTTATAGATTAAGGAAATGAAACGTGTGAGAATGGGTAGGAAGATATTGTAGATATTTAGTAGGTTTTTTATGTCCTTTTTATGTATACGTGGAATGAGAAGATATAAAACATGTGGGAATTGGGGTATGATATGTGAGGGAATATGTATGGGCTAAGATAACATGTTGCTCAAGTGGTTATAGTAGGTATAGATTGATTACATATTTTTATAAAAAGAGTCGGTTTGGTTTGTATCATCCGAAAGATCTATGTAATATTTCTATATCAAGAAGAAAAATAAAAGGGTAGATCGTATATAAAAGATATAGAATCATGTGGACACATTTTGCTTGTGAAAAAGAAATAGATCGATTTATTATGGAGTAGGATTTGCATGATCTACGTATTACATATAAGAAGAGTTTGCATACATAACTTTGTATTGTAAAATGAAGGTAAGTTGGAATTGAGTTTAATATTCAAATTGTAGAAAAGCTTGTCATTATTTGGGATGTTTGAATTTAGTGAAAATGGGGTGTCGTGGTTTATTCGTGTCTCGTAGTATGTGTCACGAAAATGTAACGTGGTAATGTTAACAATAAGAGAAAGATTTTAATTTCCCCGTAAGAATGGGTTTTGTTAAACGGTAACTCGAGGTTATTATTAATTAATGAGGTTTATCATAACGGATTTTTGTGGAATCCTACAGTTAAAGAGGCCATAATTGTTAGTAAAAGTTGGATGTAACTACTGGGATTTGATTGATTAGGTAAGAAAGTAAAGTGAGTAAAGCGAATTGAGAATTTATAGAAGAATGCTTAGGGTTTCTATTGGACCGACTTCAATAAAAGATAATTGTTGATTGAAGAAAGGTAATAAAGTAAATAAAAAGTGAAAATATCCAATTTAGGAAACCCTTAAGTAAAGTAATTGACCAGAAAAATCTCAACGGCTATATTCAAAAAACGGTTATGACTCAACAGTACAAACGGCTATCCAGCTATACAAAGTTTAGCCTAGCAGTACTAACTTTTGGAAAAACTTTGACTCAGCAGTATAAACTCAATTTTTGATTAAAACAATACTGCGTACCAACATTTTGAAAGGATTAAGTGTAAGGGAAGACACTTAATCAAAGTTCGGTTTAATGCAACCTCTGGTTGTATGAGAACCAATAATTTCAATTATGAAACACTGCCTGTGATCAGATAAACTCATTCAAAGAGCTTTCTTGACAGGGTTTCCAGCTCGTGGCAGGTGTTGCCTCTAACACAGATGTGTTAGATTCACTTTTGCTCATTGTTCTCTTTACCAGATGTCCTTGGACTAACACATTATACTTAGAAAAGTATAAAATGGTAAAGAGTGAGATAGATCAGTTACTATCTGACTAACTATGCCATCAATTCATATGCAAAAATATCATGATTAGATTTCAAGAAAGAAATTTTAAAGAATCTCTCAACTCAGGTATAAAACATTTGTCAAGTGATCCCCAAATTATGTCCATCATCAATCAATTATGTCAGCAACCATATCACCACTTTCTTCTCACACATTGCAAACTCCATAACCTGCAAATGTTAGTCCAAAACCAAGAAAACAAAATGCAAAGCATTTGCTTCGTAGCAGTATAAAATATGACTAACAGTTCAAACATAACAGTCCTAATTTGCACTAGCAGTACAAATTATACAAAGCAGTACTAATTGACACAACTAGCAATACAGATTATACAAAGCAGTACTAATTGACGCAACTAGCAGTATAAATCCATTTTCATGTACAAAAACACAAAGATTAAAAAGTTTAAGGATTAAGCATTACAATACTTGCTACCAAGTATTCAAACCTTCCAACATCAAAAGCTTTAGTGAGAAGATCTGCAAAATTGTTGTCAGTATGAATTTTAACAACTTGAACTAGCTTTTTCTCATTGCAGTCTCTTGTAAAATGATGCCTAATCTCTATGAGTTTTGTTTTAGAGTGTTGAACTGGATTTTTAATAATACAAATTGTACTGCTATTGTCAATGTAAATCATGGTATTCATAAAATTGTACCCATAGTCAAGCATCTGATTCTGAATCCATAGAACTTGACCACAGCAACTAGCAGCAGCCACATACTCAGCTTCAGTTGTAGAAGTGGCCACAATAGTCTGCTTCTTGCATTGCCATGATATCAGTCTGCAACTTAGGAACTGACAACCACCTATTGTTGATTTCATATCCAAACTAGCACCAGCATCGTCACTGTCTGAGTATGCCACCAGATCAAAAGGAGATTCCCTAGGATACCATAGACCCAACTTGGGTTGACCTTTGAGGTACCTAAAGATCCTCTTCACAGCAACTAAATGTGAAGCCTTGGGATTGACTTAAAACCTTGCACAAGCACACACAGCAAACATAATATCTGGTCTTGATGAAGTGAGATACATCAAGGACCCAATCATGGACCTGTAGGTGTGTACATCAACACTTTAACCATCTGAATCTTTGAGCAGAGGTTTCTCTGGATCAACAGGTGTACTTGCCACTTTTGCGTCAGTAAACTGAAACTTCCTTAATATCTCAGTTACATATTTATCTTGACTGATAAATATGCCTTCAGCTGATTGCTTCACTTGCAGCCCCAAAAAGAAGGTGAGTTCACCCATGGAACTCATTTGAAACTTATCATGCATAAGTTTCTCAAATTCTATTCACATCTCCTTCTTTGTAGATCCAAAGATGATATCATCCAAATAGACCTGTACCAGCAAGATATCTCCCTTGTTCTTCTTGATAAATAGGGTCTGATCTATCTTACCTCTACGAAACCCATTCTCTAATAGATAAGTAGCCAAAGTTCCATACTAGGCTCTAGGAGCTTGATGCAATCCATAAAGAGCTTTTACCACCTTATATACCTTGTCTGGATGTTCAGCATCCTCAAAACCTGGAGGTTGAGAGACATAGACCTCTTCTTCAATAGTACCATAAAGAAAGGTACTTTTGACATCCATCTGGTTAACCATAAACCCCATGAAAGAAGCATAAGCTAAGAACAATCGTATTGCTTCAATCCTAGCTACAGGTGCAAAAACTTCTTCATAATCTATTCCTTCTTCTTGCGTGTAACCCTGTGCTACAAGTCTTGCCTTATTCCTGATCACTATCCCCCTTTCATCTTTCTTGTTTCTGAAAATCAATTTAGTACCAATAACCCTCATACCCTTAGGCAAATCCACAAGCACCCAAACTTTTTGAATCTTGAACTATAGAAGCTCCTCTTGCATAGCTTCCACCCAGCTTGAATCCTGTAAGGCCTTAAGTATGTTCTTGGGTTCTTCTTGTGAAAGGAAATATACAAACAGACATGTGTTGGCATCTTCATGCTTCTTCTCTTCATAAACTACATTGAGAAAGCCTTGTTGATCTGAAGTCATGGTTTGCCTTCTTATCTTAACACCAGACTGTATATGTCTAATTACATTCTCCAGGGAGTGATCTTTGTGAATTCTTGTGTGTGGAGTTGTAGGAACTTGATAAGTGAGTGGCATGTTGTTGATATCCACTTCATCTTCTGAGAAATCATCAGCAGTAGTAACTGATGGGCCTGCAGTATTAACATTTTGCCCAGCAGTACTAACATTAGGCTCAGCAGTACAAACCCCATTTGTACTGTCTTCAGGATTCTCTTGTTCTTCAACACTGATGATGTACCCTCCGAACAGGTTGAAGCAAGGTTGTCAGGATCGCGATCCTGCTCGTAGGATCGTACGATCCTACGATCCTACACACATAAAACGAGCAGGATCGTTACGGGATCGTAATTCAGGTAGGATCGTTACAGGATCGTGGGATCGCTCGTAGGATCGTGAACGATCCGATCCTGTTGGTAACCCTTTTTTCAGGTAGGATCGTTACAGGATCGTGGGATCGCTCGTAGGATCGTAGGATCGTGGACGATCCGATCCTGTTTTTTTTTTACTCTTTTTGACTTTTTTTTAGAGGAAGGTTTTTAAAAATGGTTTGTATACATATGTAAAGGAAAAGCCGAAAACGATCCTAGGTAGGATCCGATCCTACGATCCTACGATCCCGATCTTGCAAAGCCGAAAACGATCCTAGGTAGGATCCCGATCCTGACAACCTTGGGTCGAAGGACACCCCTTCGAGCCTGTACGAAGCCTTCTCCTCGAAGGTCCAGGTCAACCTCCTAAAATCTTCATTGGCGTCAAACCTGTTGGTCCACGAATTGTATGTGGATCTCTAAGTAGTCTTGAATACCTAGTAGATGGTTGGGATAAATCCAAACCAATCTAAGTGAGAAACCCTAGGCGATTATTGATGTTAATGCGGAATCTTAACAAGAACAATGAAGAACACACACAGAGATATCACTAACTTCGTATATTGATTTTAATCACAATAGTGAACTCGTACAACTCACACACCGAACTAACAATCTTTAGGGATCCTTTTATAACACAAGGAAACCCTAATACTAACCGACTAAGAAGATATTCACAAATCTTCTATAAAGATACTTACATGTTTTGTATCTTTTCCTAACTTATCTCTAACAGACTTTCCTAACTTCACGACCAGACTTGACATTATAAGTCAACCAGACTTAAACATACTACCAGACTTAACTTTGCATTACCAGACCTAATTACAAAGACAGACCTAACTCTGACATACTACCAGACCTAAGTTGTCTTCTCTTGATTCGTATCATAATTCCCAACAATTCTCCCCTAACTTGATCTTCATGCTCCATGAACTTCAAGTTCTTCTGATTAAGCCTTCTGAGGATTGAATCTTGAACACTCTGAATTTTATTTAGGTCTTGATCCTTTCTAGCAGCTTGAATCTTGATAAGCTCTTCTGATATGGTCTTTGCAGCAACATTGACTATATGTACATCAAATTCATTTAAGTTCCAGACTATTCTCATCACTTCCAAATGTGTTACCATCTGTGAGAGGTGAATCATTGAAAATGTAATGGATTTGAAACCTCTTTACCAATAGCCATTACCACTGGAGTAGCCAATGTTTTGGTGTGTAAGACCATGGTACATTAATAACCATATGATTTTTAGCAAATCATCAGCTTATCAACGGATTTGTTAAGTCTTTACCAAAAGCTGTTTGCCTCTGGACTAGTCAATTCTTTGATGGAAAAGCACCTCATCATGGTGAATTGATTACCATTTATGGTTTTCCACAGCCTTTACCACAAGCCATAACCTTGTGGGCTAGCCAACTCTTCACTTATCTTAGATATGGTGAATTGAATACCATACAATTTTTGGCAAATTGTCAGCCATAAACGGATTTGAGCAATCTTTACCTGTTAGCCGTTTGCTCAGGATTAGCCAGTCCTTGTGTTGATGAGACAAGGTGGACTGATAACCTTTTGATGTGTTAGTGCAAAGCACCTCCACCAAGTGAGAAGTTCCAATAGTCTCACTCAACAACTTGTGAAAATTTACTTAATCCAGCATTATCTATAAAAGAAATAGAAGACACAAAAATTTTTAATTTTTTTATTTTATTTTATTTTATCACTAGCAGAACTAAAAACAAAACTACAAGACTTAAAGATAACCTAAATGCTGGTAAGTACTCATACTTAACATACTTTACAGTTTGACCTCCCCTTAAGCCAAACCTCCCCTTAACTCAAACTAGGGGTTCATCATACCAATGTTAACTACCCGATAATTGAATCTAGGACCATCAAATGCCTTAGTTAACAGGTCAGCAACATTAAACTCTGTATGTATTTTCTCCACTCTAATCAACTTCTTTTCAAAGCAATCTCTAATAAAGTGATGCCTGATTTCTATATGCTTAGTTTTAGAGTGATATACTGGGTTCTTAACAATACAGATAGTACTCTTATTATCTATGTGGATAACAATATTCATAAAATTCAAACCATAGTCCAGCATCTGATTCTGAATCTACAAGACTTGTCCACAGCAGTGAGCAGCTGCTACATACTCAGCCTCAGTAGTTGAATTGTCCACAATTGTCTGCTTCTTGCATTGCCAAGATATCAACCTCCTTCCAAGGAATTGACAACCTCCTGTTGTGGATTTCCTATCCAGGCTTGCACCAGCATAGTCACTGTCTGAATAAGCTGTCAGATCAAAAGATGACTCCTTAGGATACCAAAGGCCCAAATTTGGTTTTCCCTTTAAGTACCTAAAGATTCTCTTCACAGCATGAAGATGTGAAGTCTTTGGTTGTACCTGAAAACGTGAACAAACACAAACTGCATACATAATGTCATGTCTAGAAGCAGTAAGATACATGAGGGAACCTATCATGGATCTGTAAAGATGCACATTCACATCAGCAGCATCTTCATCCTTTGTTAAAGGCACCTTGTTCTCCATGGGAGTGACTGCCGTCTTCACATTTGAGAACTCAAACTTTCTCAAAATTTCTGCAACATACTTGTCTTGAGAAATAAAAAGTCCATCATCCTTTTGTTTAACTTGCAGTCCCAAGAAAAATGTAAGTTCTCCCATTGAGCTCATTTCAAACCTGCTCTTCATTAAACCTTCAAATTCATCACACCAAGACTTTCTTGTTGATCCAAAAATGATATCATCCACATAAATTTGAACAAGAATGATATCCTTCTGGTCTCTCTTAATGAATAAAGTCTTGTCAATTACACCCCTGATGTATCCATGTTCTTCAAGAAACTGTGAAAGAGTTTCATACCAAGCTCTAGGAGCTTGATGAAGACCATATAAAGCTTTAATAACCTTATACACTTGATTGGGGTTAGAAGGATCCTCAAAACCAGGAGGTTGATGTACATACGCATCTTCTTCAATAGTGCCATAAAGAAAAGCACTTTTGACATCCATCTGATACACCTTGAATCCCATGTATGATGCATAGGCCAAAAATAACCTGATAGCCTCAATTCTTGCCACAGGAGCAAAAACCTCATCATAATCTATGCCCTCCTCCTGTTTGTATCCTTGTGCTACCAGCCTTGCTTTGTTCCTTACAACTACCCCTCTTTCATCCCTTTTATTCCTGAAGACCCACTTAGTACCAATAACTTTAGCTCCATTAGGTAGGTCTACAAGAACCCATACTTTCTGTAGCTTGAACTGCAACAACTCTTCTTGCATAGCTTCTACCCAACTTTCCTCCCCTAAAGCTTCAGAAACTGTAGTGGGTTCACTTTGAGAAAGAAAGCAAGCAAATAAACAATGTTGCTGGTCCTTATGATTGACCCTCTGTTGTTGCTTAATCAGGCTAATGAGTGCAAGTGAATCAGACTGATGTTGCACCCTACTTCTTGTTTGAACAGCAGATTTGGGATCACCAATTATTTGACTCTTGGGATGAATGGTGTGAATCCTGAGAGTGGGAGTTGGACTTACCTCTACTTCAGTGGGTAAGTTGTTGAAATCAGTAATAATACCTCCTTCATCATAGGAAGCCCCTTAAAAGATACCTTCATTAGGATTTGGAAATACTTCAAGTTCTGGCATCTCAGAATCAGCACAAGCAGCACTTGAAGAAAGGTCTGGTTGAGCACCACTACCAGACTTAAAATGGGAAGTACTGGTAATGTTAGGGGATACTACTTTGCCAGAATCTTGAGATTTGTATTCAGAATCCTTTTCTTGAGAGGAAGAAGTCTTGATTTCTGCTTCAGCTGCAACAGACTTGTTCTCTGTAGATGGAATCACAACAAGCTCAGCCATATCATCAGTGTTCCCTGTATTAGAAGGATCTTTGGTACCTGCATTGTTAGTAACTTCTTTGGTACCTGCAATAAGGTTAATTTGATTCTCCTTGGAGACAGGAATATAATTCATAGAATCAGTTAAATAATCAATATCAAACATCCATCTATGACCAATTCCCTTGACATTGGGTTTCTCTTCAAGAAAGTTTATATGCAGATTTTCTTCTACTTTCTTGGATACTAGATTGTAAACCCTAAAGGCTTTACTGTTTAATGCATACCCAACTAAAAACCCTTCATCAGACTTTCCTTCAAATTTTCCAAGAACACTTAAAGTATCAAGAATGGTAACATGACACCCAAAAGGTCTTATATGGCTAACAACTGGTTTATGGCCAAACATAAGCTCATAAGGGGTTTTATTTTGAGGCTTGGTCACTCTAACCCTATTAAAGATGTAACAGGCATTGCTAACTGCTTCAGCCCAAAATGTTGTAGGTAAAAGTGAATCTGCTAGCATAGTCCTAGCTGCCTCAATAAGTGTTGATGTGCTGCGTGTGTCGTTGCGGTTTAGCAGTTTTAATGCCTAATCAAGTTTTAAATTTATATTTAGCCGACTTATCAATAACACACACACCTAACGAGCAGTGTACCCGGTCAGTATGAATATAATGGTAAGTAGAGTGTCGATCACTAAGAGTGGAACGTATTATCTAGTTATTCTAATCAGTATTTTAATATATTAAGTTAGCTATACAACCTATTCTAACGCAAGGGGGTTCAGCCTGAGAGACTGGCACAATTTGGTTGCAATTAAATAATAAACTAAACCAATAGGCACGAATCAGCAAGTAGCACACACGTACACAGATAAATACTCGAGACAATAAGAGGGCTGTCCTTATGATAAGTAGTTTGTCACTTGTTTTATTGCTAGTGTTATATGAAGTGTATAGTTCGATGCAACGCACCGAGATTAAGTCCTTTCTCGTTGGTTCTAATCTTATCGGCGAGTAAACCCTTAATGATTACTTATGACTATCCCGTTTATCTTTCTCCTACTTTTCTACAGACCATAGAATGCATAGGCGATCTAATAAACAGGCGAGAGCAGAGGCATGGCGACCCGATCAACGCTCAGCTAGCCACAGAGGTTATCAATGCACTAATAAAAGTCACCAATGACATCAACATATAAACTTTAATTAATGAGAAAGCAGTTTTAAGGGAGTGCAATCTTTCCGTTGTCACATTACACAAGCTACCAATCTTGATGAATTAAAGTTTACTAACACAATAAAACAAAACTACTTAATGAATTAAACACATGCAGCACCTTGTTACAGCTCTTGTATCTTTGATTTGGGTGTGTCTTGTGCTGCTGCCTTGACTGAATTCGTCCTTGGTTTATGGTTTTCGGTCTTCTGTTAAAACTTCGAAACTAAAGCTGACCCTTAATTCGTCTGGTCTTTGGGGTATTTATAGTTTCTGTCTGAGGGTAAGATGCGGCGCATCTAAGGAGTAGATGCGGCGCATGTACTTAACTTCGCGTGGGGTCTAAGATTATAATATTCAGGAATATTCGTACACCGCCAGAAGATGCGGCGTATCTTCATCTTTGGATGCGGCGCATGTCCTCTTGTATCTTGGATCGTATCTGGTGAAATATTGATAGTGATGCGGCGCATGTCATAAGTGAGATGCGGCGCATCTGGAGCAGAATAGTCTTGATCTTGTACATTTCAGTAGACTCTTAACTTCTTGCATGTTTTGCTCCATAATTAGTCCAAAATCGCCAAGTTTCACCAAATGCTTGTTTTCAACTGAGAATTACAAAAGTAAACGATTAAGTATCAATCCTCATACATAATATAATATAACAAGTCAAATTAATAGGATAAATGATAGTAATAATATGTACTTATTTGAGTTCATCAAGTGTCCTGTTCATTCTCTCAGCAACTTCATTTTGCTGAGGAGTTCTTGCAGTACTGAATTGTTGCTTAATTCCTTTATTACCACAGAAGTCTAGCATGCTTTTGTTTTTAAACTCAGTGCCATTATCACTCCTAATGATTTTCACTCTTTTATCAAGAAGGTTTTCAATCTGCCTAATGAAAGTTTGAATCAAAGGAGTAGCTTCATCCTTCCTAGACATAAAGAACACCCAACAATATCTAGTAAAATCATCTGTAATGACAAGGCAATAGCATGCATGATTTATACTATGGACAGATGTAGGGCCAAAAAGATCCATATGTAAGGTATGTACAGGCTCAGTGATTAATCTTTCTAATTTAACCTTACAGGATGCCCTATGTTGTTTTCCCTTGTTACAAGCCACACAAGTATGATCATTTTTAAACAATTTTGAAGGCAAACCTCTCACAAGGTTATTCTTCACAAGTTTATTCATGTTTTTGAAATTCACATGGCCTAACCTTCTGTGCCACAACTTAGATTCATCCAAAGTAGCTTTTGCAATCAAACAAGTAGCACCTTTTGCAGGATTAGATGCTTTCATATCAAAACTATACATTTTGTGTTGTCTGGGAACTTTAAGAAGAATCTGATGTTCTTCAGGCATCTTAAAGTCTGGAGTCAACACAAGACAATCAGTTTCAGTAAAAAGCACCTTATGCTGAGTATCACAAATTTGTGATATTGAGAAAAGGTTGAACTGCCCAAGTTCTTTCACAAAGGATACATTGTCAAATTCTATGTTGCCCACAATTATTCTTCCTTTACTAGTTATCTGTCCCTTGCTTCCTCCAAAAGTAACAGAACCTCCTTCGAATTCATGAAAATCATTTAGATAGTTCTTGTTACCAGTCATGTGCCCAGAGCATCCACTGTCAAGAATTCCTTTATCTTCCATATAGCAAAGTGGATGATCCTGCACAAAAAGAAGAGAAATTAGTTTCTCTTAGGAACCCAGGCCTGAGTAGGCTTGGGTCCGCCTTGTGGATCAACATGCTTAAATTTCTTAATTAAACCTGATCCACTGTTGTTTTGGGATTTATACATGGATTTATTTTTGTTTGAATCCCAAGACATACATACTGAGGTCTTAACAGCAGACCCCCCATTCCCCTTTAAAGGTTTTGCTGTTTGCTTTACAGCTTGTCTTCTCACAGGTGAATGAGTTTTATAAAAATTATTTCTTTGAAAATTTGCATTCACCTGTGGTTTTTGAAATGGTTGTTTGGGTCTCACATAGCCAGTGTTCACATTAGATCTCACAGAATTAACATAACCAGTATTCACATTAGGCCTCATAAAATTAACATTTTGCCTATTCACATTAAAGTTCCTGTAGCCCGACCTAAAATTTTGTCTACCAGAATTAACATAAGAGTTAGGTCTGGTAGAGTTATTGAGTTGGACAGGTCTGGGAACAAACTAGTTGGCATGATTAATTCTACTAGCATTATTCCAAACTGGTTTATTTGAACCATGACCCATATTAACATTTATTCTCTTTTGCTCAGCCTCTCTCTTCATTCTCTTTTCATGGAAGTCACAATCTCTTATTAAATGACTCAAACTTCCACACACAAAGCATCTTTTAGGAGCATAAGTATAACTACTCCTACTTTCTCTGTGAACACTATTGCTTCTAGGTGACTCACTCATTTTAACAGATTCCCTAGGAGTTTTTATGTGATTGACACAACTAGGTTTGACTGTCTCAGCCTTTGGTTCAGTCACTACAGGTTTAGTAACAACAGGTTCACACTTCTTAACAACCTTAGGTTCAGGATTCTCTTTTACCTTACTTTTTGGCTCAGACTTAGAGTGATCAGAGGAACCATCAATAGATCCTTCAGAGTCATTGGATTGACAAGAAGAATACCTACTGGATTTGTCCTCTGAGGTGGTTGGTTCAGGCACTTGAGGACCTTTCTTACCATACACAAAGAGTGAATCATCCAACTCTTCTTTTTCAAGAGGAGTATAGTCATCACTCAAAGTTGGTGGTACTCCCTTAAAGTCACCAGTCTTAACAAACCTATTATACAAAGGCTTATCAGTATAGTCCTCTTCTTTATTCTTAAATATAGCCTTATTCTCATTTTCCTCATATCCTAAGCCACATTTTTTATTTGACTTAATTTGAGAATCCCAACACTTAAACAGGTTATTATTTGAATTGTTCCACTGATCTACCCTTTTTCTTAACTCATCTCTCTCCTTCTGAATTTTAAGGCCCAATTGTCTATACCTTTTAAGCTTTTCATCTTGTTCATATATTTTATTAGCTTGAAAGTATAGTTTTTCATTTAAAGCAGCATGTTGGTTTTGAAGGGTGACCTTTTGTGCCTCTAATATTTTTACAGCATTTTTATGTGCTAATAGATTTACTTCTAGGTCACCTATTTGTTCTAGCTGCTCATCACATAAAGCCTTAACATGATTATATGAGTCAGTGCATAATTTAGAGCATAATGATACCTCATTACCAATGGCCATGAAGCATGATCAACCTCATTCACTCTGGATGCTCATTACCAATGGCCGAGAGCATGATCAGACTCCTCATTCACTCTTGGATGCTCACCCCAGTTGACTCCTCCAGCTTCCATTGTCAGCAGGCTCATTTGATTCTTTTCCATCTTCCCATCATCATCTCTTTTCCCATCAGCAGGCTTCTTCTCTGGACAATCTCTTGAAAAATGTCCATGCTTGTGACAGTTATAGCATTCAACTGTCCTCTTTGTGTATCCCACTGGTGATTTGTTTTTGAAGTTGATGGTCCTCCCATATTGCTTCTGAAATCGTTTGACCCTTAAAGCAACCATGGCTATGTGCCATTTTATGTCCATCTCCTCAACTTCAGCATCATTAATCTGTTCTAAGTCTTCACTAATAAAGCTTTCATCTTCCGTTTTGTTGGCAAAGAAAGAATGTATCACCTCATCAGTAAAACTTGAAGCAGACCTTTCACTTGAAGGAGTTTCATAGATACCAGACCTAACACTACCAGATTTAACCTTGTAAGTACTACTTTTGTTTTGTGACACAAAAGCAACATTTGATGAACTGGTTGAAGCCTGAGTGTTGTTACTGATGTCCCTTTCAAACATCCTGAGATTATTGTATAGGTCATCAGGTGTCATTGAATCTACTTCCTCCTTAATCCTCATCGCCACAAATACATTGCCCCATTCTGATGGTAAAAATCTAAGGAACTTGTGGTTTGCATCCTCATTTGAAACTGCTGCACCATGAACTTCCATTTATGTTAACAGATGTTGAAATCTGTCATAGCCCTTCTCCAAACCTTCAATCTTTGAAACACTGAATGTCTCAAATTGCTGTTTAAGAACAGCCTTTTGCATCTTCTTGGAGTTTGCATTGCCTCCAAATCGTTTCTTGATAGCCTCCCACATCTCCTTTGCATCAAGGATGCCATGAAACCTTTGTAGATGCTCCTTAGGAATAGCCATAAGAAGCAAGGTTCTGGCCTTCTTTTCCTTCTCCACAGCCCTAATCTCCTCAGCAGATACTGGTGGCATTATTCTGATCTGCCCATCATTCCCTTGTGAAATTCTTTTCTTAGAATTTTCCTTTTGAATAACCTTCCATACATCACTATCAATGTACTCCAGATAATGTTCCATCTCCATGGCCCATATATCATACTCTTCTCTTTTCAGTAATGGAAGTTTTATGTTTGAGATTGTGGTTGTGGAAGGGATGGGTTGTTGTTGTGTTTGGGAGTTACTGGTTTCATTTTTTCCTTCATCTTCATGGTTTGATTTCTCATCCTCACTGTTATGGATTGAGAAAGTTTCAGTGTTAACAGGCTTATCAAATTCAGACATTGTGTAGGGTGATTTGAGTGAGAATTAGGTTTTTGAGATTAATTGTTCTTCGAATTCAGAGTCTCTCGCCTTGCTCTGATACCACTTGTTGGTCCACGAATTGTATGTGGATCTCTAAGTAGTCTTGAATACCTAGTAGATGGTTGGGATAAATCCAAACCAATCTAAGTGAGAAACCCTAGGCGATTGTTGATGTTAATGCGGAATCTTAACAAGAACAATGAAGAACACACACAGAGATATCACTAACTTCGTATATTGATTTTAATCACAATAGTGAACTCGTACAACTCACACACCGAACTAACAATCTTTAGGGATCCTTTTATAACACAAGGAAACCCTAATACTAACCGACTAAGAAGATATTCACAAATCTTCTATAAAGATACTTACACGTTTTTTATCTTTTCCTAACTTATCTCTAACAGACTTTCCTAACTTCACGACCAGACTTAACATTATAAGTCAACCAGACTTAAACATACTACCAGACTTAACTTTGCATTACTAGACCTAATTACAAAGACAGACCTAACTCTGACATACTACCAGACCTAAGTTGTCTTCTCTTGATTCGTATCATAATTCCCAACAAAACCATTCATCTATGATATGGTTACAAGTTGGGAACTTGCCAATCGAAGTCTTAAGCCCTTCGGGGTACACCCTTCGAAAATACTAGAGCGGAGAACACCTTGACTTGGTCATACTCACGTCTCCTCTTTCCCTTGAGCTTTCCCTCCAAGAAAGAGATAGTGGGTCACTAAGCCCTAGCGGTTACCTTAAATCATGGGACGCCCCCATGATCTTCGATATTTGTGCATGAGCTCTCCAAGGCCTATTTTCACCCCTATAAATAGCTTGGACGGGTTAGGAACAATGGTATGCAAACTTGACTCTCTCATTTCACTACAAACTTACCCACTTATCATATCATATATTCATTCGCACGCCGGAGGTGGTTCACAGGGTCCAAACCATGCGCAATCACTTAATGTAGTGTCTTCGTATTTTTTATTTTAGATTAACGACAAGCTTGGCGCAACCTCAACACCCCTTATATCCTTTGATCATCATCGAATGCCTGGTCGTGCAATTTATTGTATAATCAGTGGCGCCATCTGTAGGACCAGCTACAATTGGTCTCGTTATTCCCAAGTTTATAACCAATTAACTACATTCACTACATATCCGGCATGGATCAAGGAAGAGAAGATACTCCCCCACTGGGTTTCTCGACCTTGGCGCCAATACCAGTTAATGACCCTAACAACTTCCTCCCAATTACCGCTTCCACGTTCACAACACGATCTCACCCAGAAGTAACACATAACCATCATGCTTCGACATCAGCCAACCCGGAACCTGTCATTAGCCCATCCTTTGTCGAAGCTAACCTTGAGGCATTGGAATCTCTCTTAAAGGCTCGCAAGAAACAAGTTTGGAATGCTAAGATGCGAAGGGAGTTGGAATATTCTAGTGATGATTACGATGAAGAGATGGAAATAGAGCTTAGGCTTCTGGCACAGGGAACAACACACACAGCCCTGGGGATAGGGTCACCAGTTGGTCGAAGGCTAAGCAGAAGGTCTGTTGGGTTCGAAGGAGTCCCTGAGCGGGCACCGACCAGGAGAGAAGGAGCGGTAGCCGAAGGTTCTAATGGAAGAAGCCAATGAAGGGAAGAGACGGAGGTGAATCTACCTCCGTTGTTAGCAGCTCATCTTGGAAGGACTGAAGTAGGGGTTTCGTTGCAGCCTTCTCACGCATCTGGTGTGGAAGGCAATCTGCCTTCGATTAGTATGGGAGGAAATCTTCCTCCCAATGGTATGTACCCCTCGTTCCAAACTCAGTCTTACCCTCAGGGTTTGTATCCCCGGGTAAATGGACAGTCCAACAACCATAGTCTCCCTCAACATTATGGGAACATACCCTTCGGGCATCATACGGTATACCCTCCGTATACCATGTGAGAGGGATTCGATACACTTAATAGGATGTTAGTCCTTTATAGAGAGTGTATGAGATACTTTGAGTGAATAAGATTAAGTATGCGGAATCTACTTAACCACACTTAGAAGGTTATTGATTATTGGAAATGGAACAGTGGTGGTTGTTGAATTTGATAATAAACAATGAATGTTAACACCAAACGATTCAATATTATTGAGAATAATACGAGTGATCTTCACTATCACTAGGGTTACAAATCCTTGAATCTCTATTACAAAGAAAACTATTTTCTGTTATGAACAACTCAATGTATGTTTTCTTAGTATTCGACTAGTTACAAATTTTGCACTTGGTTAGTCTATTTTCAATACACTTATAACTAAAATAAGATCTTCCTTTTATACAACTAAGGAGATCTTTACAATAAATGATAAGTCTTGTCGAACTACTTGCTTGCTTGAGTGTGTCAGTCCTTAAGATACAACTTGTATCTGTGTACACAACTTGTTGACTGAACATCTATCAAAGATATTATCTACCGTATATCTTGACTTTTATACACAAATATCTTTGTATACTTATCCATACAGCAGTAGAATACGCGACACTTATCTCTTCAATAGCAGTATCTGACGCACTAGCAGTAGAATGCTTGCGGCAGCAGAATATCTAACACTAGCAGTAGAATGAAATGCACTAGCAGTAGAATAACACTTAGTATATTTCTTTGAGCAGAACTGACCTTGTGAAAGTTTAATTCCCAATACTAATCTTCAGAACATTTAATTCCTAACAATCCTCCCTTAAACATGTGATTTCCCTAATCAACATGTTTCTTCTGAATTAAATTTTGATTGTGAGGATCTTTCAAACACTTCATAGTCAGACTCTTGATCTGAGCTTTCCTCTGTTCTTCAAGATTAAATATCTTTCTGTCTAACTCATCTACCTTCTGTGAATCTTTTTCAGCAATAACATCATCTTTCTTTGTTTTGAACAATAGCAGTACTTTGAATAAAAGATGGTGCAATTTCTTTGGATGGAGGAATTATAAGAGGCAATGGTGCTGTGTATCTTGGATGCTTGTTCCAAGAAGTCAAATCATCTTTCAGCAATCCTTTGCAAGTGATGAACAAACTTAGTGAACTGAAATTGAAACTGAAAGAACCTAGATAGAACTTTCTCCATTTGAATGCTTCATCCCTTCTGAATATATATAATACTCCAGAATCTCCATTTGAATGCTTATTCCCAGTTTCCATCAACTGAAAAAGTTTATTCCCAGCATCCATCAACTGAATGCTTGTTCTTATTATTGGCTGAATAATAAGACATGTTAGCTTCTCAAAAAGCTGACATCATCATCTTGTATGCTCTTGTCTTTTCCATTGTAGGAGGAGATACAACAACTGCTGTTGAGCCAGGTGGTTTTCGAAGAGGTGTATATATTATATTGAGATGCTAAAAAGTGGAGTCATGAAACTACTCCCTTCCCAATCTTTCTCCCCTGTTTGATCAATTTCTCCCCTATTCTGAGCATACACAACCACAATCTTTCTTTCTTCCCTACATTTGGTTAATCTTCCTCCCCTTAATCTATGCTTGGAAGATCTCTCACCATGTACCAAAATATATCCTCCCCTGAGATTTATCATTTCCTCCCCTGTTTGGAAGATCTCTCACCATCATCTGATTACCAATTAGAACATGTTTTCAGACAATGTTGTACATGTAGCCATCAATTCCTTAAGAGTTTATATGCTGCCCTCATCACTTCTAGGTGTGTTAACTCCTGTGAGAGGTGATTCATGAGGCATTGACTCATGGTCCATCATTTGATGGTTTTTCTGAGACTCTTTGAAAATCCTTTTTAAAAAACTTTTGACTTAGCAGTATGAATATGATTTTATTATTGAAAAATCATACTGCTTACAACCATTTTGAAGGGATTAAGTGTGTAATAGACACTTAATCAAGAATTCGGTTTAAAGTAACCTCTGGTTGTGCGAGAACCAATGTTTTCAGTTATAAATAACTGCCTGTGTAAAGATAAACCCATTCAAAGGGCTTTCTTGACAGATTTTCCAGCTCATAGCAATTGTTACCTCTAACACAAGCGTTAGATTCACTTTTGCTAGCTGTTCTTTCTATCAGATGTCCTTAGACTTGCTCATTATACTAATTAAAGTATAAAATGATAGAAAGTGAGTTGTGTCAGTTACTATCTGACCAACTGAGCCATCAAGTCAATGTGAAACATCATAATCAGGTTTCAAGAAAGAAGTTTTAAAGAATCAATTAACTTCGGTGTTAACCTTTGTTAATGAATTCCCAAACTCAGTCCATCATAAACCTATTATGTTAGCAAAATGTATTATCCTTCTTCTGCTCATTTATTTCACTTGAAACTTCCTTTGTGCTCAAATGTTCATACCTGAAATTGTTAGTCTAAAACCAAGAAAAAAAATGCAAAAACATTTATCTTATAGCAGTAGAATCATATGACTAATAGTATGAACTTAACAAACAAAATTTGTACTAGCAGTACAAACTTTTCAGTAATAGTAGTAATTAACAATGCTAGCAGTACAAACAAAAATTTATATACAAAAACACAGAGTTTTAAATCATTGAGGATTAAGCATCCCAATACTTGCTACCAAGTACTGAAACCTTCCAACATCAAAAGCTTTTGTGAGAAGATCTGCAAAGTTGTGCTCAGAATCAATTTTAAGAACTTGAATCAAATTTTTCTCATTGCAGTCTCTAATAAAATGATGTCTAATTTCAATGTGTTTTGTTTTAGAGTGTTGAACTAGATTTTTAATTATGCAAATTGTACTACTATTATCAATATGTATGACAGTGTTCATGAAATTGTACCCATAGTCAAGAAGTTGGTTTTGAAGCCATAGGACTTGACCACAGCAACTTGCAGCAGCTACATATTCAGATTCAGTTGTTGAAGTAGCCACAATTGTTTGCTTCTTACACTGCCATGAGATAAGTCTACACCCAAGGAATTGACATCCTCCAGTTGTTGACTTTCTGTCCAAGCTTGCACCTACATAATCACTATCTGAAAATGCTACCAAGTCAAAAGGTGATTTCATAGAATACCATAGACCCAACCTAGGTTGACCTTTGAGATATCTAAAAATCCTCTTGACAGCTGTGAGGTGAGAAACCTTTGGAGTTACTTGAAATCTTGCACAAGCACAAACAGAGAATATGACATCAGGTCTTGATGATGTGAGATACATCAAAGAACCTATCATAGATCTGTATGTGTGTACATCCACATTGTCTCCATCTAAATCTTTAAGAAGTGGCTTCTCAGAATCCATTGGTGTGCTTGCTACCTTTGAATTAGCAAATTGAAATTTTCTAAGAATCTCTGCAACATATTTATCTTGGCTGATAAATATGCCTTCACATGATTGCTTAACTTGCAGACCCAAAAAGAATGTAAGTTCCCCCATGGAACTCATCTGAAACTTATCATGCATAAGTTTCTCAAACTCTAAACACATCTCTTCCTTGTAGATCCAAAGATGATATCATTCACATACACCTGCACTAGTAAAAGATCATTCTTGTGCTTCTTGATGAATAATGTTTGATCAATCTTCCCTCTTTGAAATCCATTTTCTATTAAGTAGGAAGCCAGTGTTTCATACCATGCCCTTGGAGCCTGATGAAGGCCATAAAGAGCCTTAACTACCTTGTACACTTTGTCTGGATGGTCTGGGTCAGTAAACCCTGGAGGTTGTGAGATATATACCTCCTCTTCACTAGTACCATATAAAAATGCACTCTTGACATCCATTTGATAAACTGTGAAGCCCATAAATGAAGCATAGGCCAAAAATAACCTAATGGCTTCAATCCTTGCTACTGGTGCAAAAACCTCTTCATAGTCTATCCCTTCTTCTTGTGTGTACCCTTGGGCTACTAATCTAGCCTTATTCCTAATCACTATGCCCCTTTCATCCCTTTTATTTCTGAAAACCCATCTAGTGCCAATTACCCTTACACCCTTGGGTAAATCAACTAGCACCCATACCTTCTGAATCTTGAACTGAAGATGATCTTCTTGCATAGCTTCTACCCAGCTTGAATCATCTAGGGCTTTAAGAACATTCTTTGGTTCTGCTTGTGAGAGAAAACATACAAATAAGCAAGAGTTGGAATACTCATGCTGCTTTGATGCATAAAGAGCAGCAAGAAGCCCTTGTTGGTCTGAAGACATCAGTTGTTGTCTTGTCTTCACCCCTGATTGTACATCTCCAATCATATTATCCAGGGAGTGGAATTTGTGAATCCTTGTGTGTGGTGTAGAAGGAACTTGATAGTCAGGTGGGAGATTGTTGAAATCCACCTCTTCTTCTGAGAATTCTACTTCATTTGGTTCTGATGGGCCAGAGTAGAAACGTTTGGCTCAGCAGTAGAAAAATTAAGCCTAGCAGTAGAATGCTCTGTCTCAGCAGTACTATCATCAGTAGAAACATTCTCTTGTTCCTTTGTTCCATCTTTTTTGTGGAAACCGTAGAGGGGGGGTGAATACGTGGTTTTGTAACCTTACAACAGGTTTTACCTCTCGAGGGATCTCAAGAGGCTTACAACCCCACCAGGCAGTGTACCTGACCGATGTAGTATAGTGTAGTGGTAAGTACGGGGGATTGATCGTTCTCCACAGGGAATAGTGTTCGTTAGGTATGAAAGGCTACTCTAATTAGGTCTAAGGGTTGAGGAAGATTCTTTTTTATGTTTTTATAATTTTATGAAAGCAAGTAAAATCTCGGGTTTGAAGGAGTGGGCGGAATTAGTTGCTAGTCAACTAACCCAAATGACTACGAATGCAAATAAAATAAAATAACAAAAATGAAAAGTGGTGAGAAACTTATGTGTAGAGAAATGTGTTTACTTAGATTTCCTTACTCCCTAACTATCTTTTACCGGTTAATTAGTGTGTATTAGTCGCGTGGATGACGGGTGTATTCCTTAATACCATTCGTGGGGTGGCGTACTTACTTCCCCAACTCTACAAGCTCCTACTTCACTCCTATGTCGAGCCGGCTAGGAAGCTCCTAACATGGGATCACTAGAATTCGCTTGTGCATTAAATACAACCATAAAAACCTTTAGTACGCGTTTGGTTCATGTTTCTTAAGACGTTCAAGCAAGTTACCGAATAGGAAGTTAGCCAGTTTTCTTAAGCCTAACATAGATAAACAATCATCCAATACAACTAACAACACACTAACAACCAATAATCAATAGCTAGGTTTCATTAGATCTAAGCAAACACAAGATAAAATTAGCCTAACATGTTAAACAAAAGACAAGCATAAGATAGAATCAAACAACACATAGACATATTGAATGATTAATTGATAACTTATCTTTCAATGAAACATGGAAGATCTCAAGGCAAGAAGCCCTGAAAAAGTAGCTAAAATCGTCTTAGGGTTTTATCCCAAAATTCCACACACTAAGCTCTCCCTTAATGACAAAAAATTAGAAAACTATATATAGATTTTTGGATCTGACGGCGTCACCTTATGCATTGTGACGCCGTCACCTCGCCGCTTTTAGGGTTCCCGGGTGACCTTCTTGACGCCGTCCCTCTTTAGCTCTTCAAAAATCCATTCTGGCCTATCAAGGCTTGACGCCGTCGGATCATGAACATGACGCCGTCCCCTTATGATTTAAGCCGTGACGCCCTTGATTTAGTTAAAGCGTGACGCCGTCAGAATTCTCATGCTAACTCACTGGCCCGTCATGAGTAAATTTCACATCCAACTTTTCTTGCCAAGGCATGACGCCGTCCCATGTTAATTGTGACGCCGTCAAGAGTAACTTTTAGCCGATTCTTGAGACTTTGCCGTTTTCTTCACTTTAATGCTCCAAAAACGTCCAAAATGCCTCCTTTTCCAGATTTCCTCCCAAAAGTACCTAAAATGACAAAAGGAACGATTTAGGGCAATATTTGATCAAATAAATACGATTTAGGGCTTAAATGACCCCTTAAAAGCGGTACACTTTTCGCCTCATCAAATACCCTTACACTTGAGATTTGCTTGTCCTCAAGCAAATGCGCTTTTATTCTAACCAAAATACAAGTTAGGGGTCATTTAATGCAAACATAAAAGTAATTACAACAAATATTCGTTCCACTTCAATCATAATAAGCACGGAGATTACATACTAGCACCTCACAAGTAGTGTTTAGATACTCACATCTCTCAAGTGTCATCAAAATAAATCTCGCAAATGAAAACGGAAAATATCTCTCACTACCTGTCATAGCAAATAGATTACCATAGGCTTGGGAAAGGATCGAAAACCTCCTCCACTAGGCGTAAGCACCTAAGATAAACTATCAAAGAGGGCTTTTAAATGGGTTATAACGTTAGGTGTAGGGAAAAGGAAAACACGGTTTTGTTGGATACGGGATATTTTACTGGTGGCGAGTTAAAGATCTTGATCAATTACATGTACTATACAATGTTGCTAAGCCAAGACTCGACTCGATCTTAAGCTAAAAACGAAATAACAAAATAACAAAAATATAAAGCAAACATAAAATGAAACGGGATGGTAGTCCGTATGTTTTTTTCTATTTTTCATTTTCTCATTTTTTTGTATTTTTCTTGATTTTTTCGATTTTTTTTTTTTTTTTTTTTTTTTTTTTTTTTTTTTTGACATACATTCTTGCCCCTACCATCCAAAATAATACATCATAGGGGCGTTGTATTCCCCTTACACTTGAATTTTTACATAACTTTACAAATACTAATCTAACGACTCGAATTAAGATAATTGAAAAACTTGGAGTACTTTTAAAACATTTAGCACATATGGGGGTAATAAATGATGTTCTTCCCCATTACTCCATTATACTAGTACTTTACCCATGAGTCCCAATCGTCCCAAAACAATATGAACAAGGATATGACTCGACTTAGCAACCATGTAATCAACTAGATCATTAACTTGGGTTTAAACAAATGTTGTAACAATAATGCACTAAAGATGAGTGCATACAAGGTAGGCTAAGGCGATTTGGGTGTACATTTTAGTGGGGTGTAACAAATTCTTCCTTTAAGTAAAATGCTTAAAGGTCGAAACGAAAAGATAGGCTCTGAGGGGTGTACTAGGGGTATCGTGTACTAAAAATGAGTACAACGCAAAGGGTGTGGGAGAATTACTTGACCAATGTAGCCAACGTAATTATAACAAAAACACAGGTGTAAAACAATGGGTTAATCCTAATGCCTCTTATCATGTAGTAAATCTAACTACACGAATGTAGTCTCACTTGTGGCCTTGGAATGGTCCTAACGCAAGTTCTAGAATCTAAGTGCTACCGGTACACACATCATAGCATAAATGCTTTTCCTACCAATTCTAGGGGCGAACCTCACATATTTGGGGTGGAAAATTTTTTAGTGGTACGGTTTTTTGTGCTAGTCATATAACTCCTATCCGTGAGATGCTCATTAAGATCAAAATTTCACTCCTAAATGTTGTAAAAAATTTTAAATTTGGCACTAAAATTACCCTAACAGGTATTTATCTCAGTTTTATTACACATCTACTATTAAACAAACAAAAATCAAGCGTAATTGTATTCTCTAAAATCGTACTTTTACCCTCCCCTTACACTTAAGATGAACATTGTCCACAATGTTCAAATAACAAGATGTAAAAGCATAAAGTAAAAGAATGAAATCAAATACTCCCCTGATTCGCTCGTTGGATAGTGAAATCACACGGTTAAATCTTCCTCCAAAGAGAATGTTGAAGCTCCATGACTAATGCATCGCCATAAGCTTGATTCCATAAACATTTCCTTGTCCAAAATAACCTGCTAACCTGAGAAAACAAACACGAAAACCTGCATAACATCGGCGGGATAAAATCTATATATAAGGATATAATGCTTGTGGAATGATAATTTTGCAGATTCCTGGAGATTATAAGTTGGAGATTTAATAAAAACTTTTTATGAAAACAAAACTTTCAAAAATTTCTGGAAATTAAATCTGACGCCGTCAGGTTATAACCCCTGACGCCGTCAGAAATGACCTGACAAAAATTTTCATTTTAAGTTTCCGGAAAATTTCTGGAAAAACCTTTACCTTACTTCCTGGAAATCCTGCAAAACATCACTATGACTCGATACAAGCATTTGACTCAAACAAATACTAATATGTATGCTAATTTATTATTATTACGATTCATGTTCATATGTGTTCTAATAAACCGATTTAGATTTCCCTTACACTTATCTTTTGCAAAATACCTTTATATGTAGTTAAGACGAAGTTAAAAACAAAATAAAGCATTTTCACAATTTAGTTTTGAACATGAATCAATAAGAATAAAAATTAAACATACATACGGAAACAAATAAAATCAAACAAACAAATAAATAAACACACAAAGCAAATAAAACAAATAAAGCTTGGGTTGCCTCCCAAGAAGCGCTTTTCTTTATTCACGAGTCTTGTAGCTAGACTCAAAGTCACGTACATTACGTGACTCTTTCATCGAAAGTTATGTCTTCCTCATTGATCATTTCATTACCATTCTCATGATAATGCTTGACTCGTTGAATATTCACAGTGAATTCTCTATCCTAGTCGTCAATTAATACAACGGCTCCGGTTTTAGAGGAGCTCCTGACGGTAAAAGGTCCATACCATCTAGATTTAAGTTTCCCAGGAAATAGCCTTAAGCGAGAATTATATAATAAGACCTTGTCTCCTTCTGAAAACTCCTTGGGTCTCTTAATCCGTTGGTCATGCCATCTTTTCGCCCTCTCTTTGTATGTGATGGAAGATTCATAAGCCTCTAATCTCAATTCATCAAGCTCTTGGAGCTGTAAGAATCTATTTGTTCCCGCAACTGTATAATCCAAATTACAAGCCTTAAGTGCCCAATATGCTTTGTGTTCCAGTTCTACTGGAAGGTGGCATGCCTTGCCATATACCATACGGAACGGGGTTGTCCCGATTGGTGTCTTATAGGCGGTTCGAAATGCCCACAAAGCCTCGTCGAGCTTAAAAGACCAATCTTTTCTGTTTTGATTAACCGTTTTCTCTAAAATCTCTTTATGGCTCTATTAGTGTTCTCGACTTGACCGTTTGTTTGAGGATGGTAAGCGGTGGAGAATCGGTGAGAGACTCCATATCTTTTCATGACTTTCTCCATTTGTGAATTGCAAAAATGGGTTCCCCTGTCACTAATAAGAGCCTTCGGAATTCCGAACCTAGCGAACAATTTCTTTAAGAAATGAATGACTACCCTAGCGTCGTTAGTCCTAAGGGCTTGTGCTTCCACCCATTTCGAAACATAATCAATGGCCACCAAGATGTATTCATTCCCTCCAGAAGATGGGAATGGTCCCATGAAATCAATTCCCCAGACATCAAAAACCTCACAAACTTGTATATAATTCTGTGGGGCTTCATCCCTCCTAGAGATATTCCCAGCTCTTTGACATGCGTCACAAGTTTGTATCATTCCCTTCACATCACGAAATATTGTAGGCCAATAGAATCCCGCGTCGAAGACCTTTCGTGCAGTAGTGCTTATTCCGTGATGTCCTCCAGATGGACCTGCGTGACACTCTTTCATAATTCTGACAGCCTCTCTTTCCGAAACACAACGCCTGATTACCTGATCTGGACATCTTCGAAATAAGAAGGGTTCATCCCAAAAGTAGTACTTTAATTGATTAAAGAACCTCCTTTTTTCATGCCTGCTCATATGCTCAGGGATGACTCTACTTGCCAGGTAGTTAGCATAATCCGCATACCAAGGTTCAGAATCATTTATTAACATGAGCTGCTCTTCCGGAAATGTTTCCCGAATCTCACTCTTGTCAGATTCAGCGAGGCTGGGGTTTTCGAGACGAGAGAGATGATCAGCCGCAAGATTCTCTGCTCCTTTCTTATCACGAATTTCAACATCGAACTCTTGCAATAGTAGGATCCAACGAAGTAACCGTGGTTTAGCATCCTGTTTAGCGAAAAGATATCGAATAGCTGAATGATCCGTAAAAACAACCGTTTTAGAAAGGACAAGATACTGACGAAATTTATCAAAAGCGAATACCACGGCTAGTAATTCCTTTTCAGTGGTAGTGTAGTTTTCTTGAGCAGGATTCATGGTTTTGCTAGCGTAGTATATTGGCTGAAAGTGTTTGTTAAGCCTTTGGCCTAATACTGCTCCAACAGCATAATCACTAGCATCGCACATGATTTCAAAGGGTAACTCCCAGTTAGGGGTAACCATAATTGGAGCTTGGGTAAGTTCCTGCTTCAATAGATCGAATGCGTCCTTGCACTCTTGAGAGAAGTCGAACGGGGCATCCTTCATGAGTAACTGAGTCATTGGTTTGGCTACCTTTGAGAAATCCTTAATGAATCTCCTATAGAAGCCAGCATGACCCAAAAAACTACGGATTGCCTTGACAGTTGTTGGATAGGGAAGTTTGGATATAGCTTCAATTTTTGCCCGGTCTACTTCGATTCCACTTCCTGAAATTTTGTGCCCCAGCACAATCCCTTCTTTTACCATAAAGTGGCACTTTTCCCAGTTTAGTACCAAGTTGGTCTCCTCACAACGTTTGAGCATTTTCTCAAGGTTAGCAAGACAGCGATCAAAAGAGTTCCCAAAGACTGAAAAATCATCCATAAAGACCTCCATGCTGTCTTCCATTAACTCATGGAAGATTGCCGTCATGCAGCGCTGGAAAGTGGCGGGGGCGTTACATACTCCAAAGGGCATTCGCTTGTAGGCGAAGGTGCCATAAGGGCATGTAAACGTGGTCTTTTCTTGGTCCTCAGGAGCGATAGGGATTTGGAAATACCCTGAGAACCCATCTAGGAAGCAGTAGTACTCATACCCTGCTAACCTTTCCAACATCTGGTCGATAAATGGGAGAGGGAAATGATCTTTTCGGGTTGCATCATTCAACTTCCTATAATCGATGCACACACGCCATCCAGTTACTGTTCGTTGAGGTACTAACTCATCCTTATCGTTCTTCACCACCGTCATTCCTCCCTTTTTTGGTACAACCTGTACAGGACTTACCCATGGACTGTCCGAAATCGGGTAAATTAGTCCTGCATCTAGGAGCTTAATGACTTCCTTCTTTACGACTTCCTTTATGTTGGGATTTACTCGCCTTTGAGGTTGCACGCTGGGTTTATAATCCTCCTCCATGAGGATTTTATGTGTACAAAAGGTAGAGTCAATACCCTTGATATCGGCTACACTCCATGCTATAACTCCTTTATATTTTTTTAAAACTCCTAAGAGTTGATCCTTTTGTTCACTTTTCAAAGAAGAGCTTATGATTACCGGAAGTTGATCTTCCCCTTGGAGGAAAGCATATTCAAGGTTGGTTGGGAGTTCCTTGAGTTCTACCGCAGGTGGCTCGATGATGGAAGGTTTAAGTTTGTTCTCGGGTTTACGAAGCTCAAGCTGTTCGATTTCTTGTCTGGGATAGAAGGAGACTGCATTCACATCCATAGCCTTCTCCTCCTCTAAGATGGGTAAGAAAGCTTCATCTCGCAACCAACCGGCTTCCACCTGTTCATCTACACAATTATCAATCTCGTCGGATAGTTCATCGATTTCTTCGATGAAATACAGTTGATTATCTGCTTCGAGAGAAAGATTCATTGTGTCCTTGATGTCGAAGGTTAAGCTATCGGCCCCCACTCGTAAGGTTAGTTTGCCGTCATGAACATCAATAACAGCACGAGAAGTTGCAAGGAAGGGTCTTCCTAGAATGATGGGTACAAGATCGTCTTCTTCCATTTCTAGGATGACGAAGTCAACTGGAAATTTAAACTTCCCAACCTTAACCAGCACATTCTCGCATATTCCTAAGGGGTATTTGACTGATCTATCGGCCAGTTGGATGCTCATACGGGTTGGTTTCAACCCAGAATACCCTAGTTTGAGGAACAGGGAGTGCGGCATAAGATTGATGCTTGCTCCTAAGTCGGCTAAAGCATTTTTGACTGAAAGAGATCCAATTGAACAGGGCAAGGTGAAACTACCCGGGTCGTCCACCTTCTTTGGTAGCCCTCGTTGGGTCACCACAGAACATTCTTCTCCTAAGGTTACAAGACCCTCGAGCCCTTTCCTGTTGGTGAGCAGCCTCTTGAAGTATGCACTATATTTGGGCATATGATAACATGCATCAAGAAGAGGTATGGTGACGACCGAATTCTTCAAATATGACAGGAATCTTTTATTATCACTTTCGACCTTTTGATTCTTGAGACGAGATGGGTATGGGACTTTAAGGGGCTGTTTGGCAGGAGTAGGTGGGGATGGAGTTACCGGAGGGGTTTGCTCGGGATTTTCATCGTTCACATTATCGTTCTCCTCATGAGGGGTGTTGGGTTCCATGGCGTTAGATGGTTGAGCTGGGTAGGGTGGATCCTTAGTAGTTGTTCCAGCACGAGTGGTGATGGCGAGTAAAGGATCTCTTTGTGGTTCGCCAAGGCCGTCGAGAGTGGCGTTGAGTTCTGCGAATTTGGCCTTCATGTTGGTTTGTTGGCTATTGATAAAGTCGTCAAGACCATTTAGTTGCAGATTCTTTTCAAACGTGAAATGCCCGAGATCATCCTCAAAAGTGCTCCTAACCTGATAGTCAGGATATTCTCCTCCTCCCTCTTCTCTCACAAGATTTCCCCAGGGGGTGAAATCATTGTTTTGGTAGAAAGTTAAGAGCGAAGGATCATCGAAGATGTCGTGGCTTGACAAGCATGCTTGTTCGGTGGTGGTATCATCCTCGCATTCCTCTACTTCATGCGGGCCACCACATTGATCACAGATCAAGTATGGGTTTGATAACCGCTTAGTTGGTTGCGACTTGTCTAGATAAGATACCTGATCATTCAATCTACTCACCCGGCTAGCAAAAGGAGGCTCTTTCATGATCTTGGAAACGCTCATGATCGAATCGGGTTCATCCCAGGTATCGTCTTGATCATTCGCGTATTCCTCAATTCTATTCCATCCTTCCTCAACGCTTAGTTTGGCTATTTTTCCTTTTGATGAATTATTAATGCCCAATTGGTCGTTTTTGGAGACACTGTCATAAAAGATTTGGACAAGAAGCCAGAGTTCAATGCCATGATGAGGGACCTGTCTAATTAGATCCTTGAATCTAACCCAAGATTTGTGAATAGGTTCTGCTGGTCCAACATGGAAGCGGAGGATTTCGTCTCTCAACTTTGAAGTTCTTCCTATGGGAAAGAATTTCTCATAGAATTTTGAGATAAGCTGTTCCCATGTGAAGATGGATTCGGAAGGAAGTTGGTTATACCAGTCTCCGGCTCTTTCATGAAGGGTAAGGGGAAAGAATCGCAACCGGGAGGTATCTCTAGTGGCTCCGTCCGTGTGGAGGGTATCCACTATTTTCAGGAAGTCCTTGATGTGTTGGATTGGATCTTCAGTTTTCAATCCGTGAAACTTGCATACACTTTGGACCAGCCAAATATCAGTTGCACGCAAGACCCCATCCGTGTGTTCATTTGGAAAAACGATAGCATTGGAAAAACCACGAGGGGTGGGAGAAGAGTATCCTTGAGAATTGGATTGGATTGGAACTCATATCGTGATGGGTGAGGTCTTAGAGACAGTTTAGGGATTGGATTTCTCGGGAGGGCACTTCAAATTATCGTGGATGGTTAGGCTTGGTGGAGTGATTATATTTAGATTTCCTTTCGGGTAGAGGGTCATCAAACATGATCGTTGGATGGATTCTAAGAGTGGTGGGTCCATCCTAAATTTATGGATTTCCTTTTCACAAGGTGGGAGAGTCTTATCGAGCTGGTTGTGATTCTGTTGGTGGGGTCATCATGGAATTAGGGATATTCCTCCAATGATGTCGGAGTGTTGGGTGTGGTGTCGAACGATGAGAAGGATATTACATCTTTCATGAATCGTCGGAAAGATAAATACAAAACACTAGAAAAAGGAACTAATGAGTAACCTAAAAAATAAAATTACAACCTAAAAAATCTAGTATGAACAATGAGAATAAAAATTCATAAATACTACGTTTATGCTGGTTTGTAACCTTACAACAGGTTTTACCTCTCGAGGGATCTCAAGAGGCTTACAACCCCACCAGGCAGTGTACCTGACCGATGTAGTATAGTGTAGTGGTAAGTACGGGGGATTGATCGTTCTCCACAGGGAATAGTGTTCGTTAGGTATGAAAGGCTACTCTAATTAGGTCTAAGGGTTGAGGAAGATTCTTTTTTATGTTTTTATAATTTTATGAAAGCAAGTAAAATCTCGGGTTTGAAGGAGTGGGCGGAATTAGTTGCTAGTCAACTAACCCAAATGACTACGAATGCAAATAAAATAAAATAACAAAAATGAAAAGTGGTGAGAAACTTATGTGTAGAGAAATGTGTTTACTTAGATTTCCTTACTCCCTAACTATCTTTTACCGGTTAATTAGTGTGTATTAGTCGCGTGGATGACGGGTGTATTCCTTAATACCATTCGTGGGGTGGCGTACTTACTTCCCAACTCTACAAGCTCCTACTTCACTCCTATGTCGAGCCGGCTAGGAAGCTCCTAACATGGGATCACTAGAATTCGCTTGTGCATTAAATACAACCATAAAAACCTTTAGTACGCGTTTGGTTCATGTTTCTTAAGACGTTCAAGCAAGTTACCGAATAGGAAGTTAGCCAGTTTTCTTAAGCCTAACATAGATAAACAATCATCCAATACAACTAACAACACACTAACAACCAATAATCAATAGCTAGGTTTCATTAGATCTAAGCAAACACAAGATAAAATTAGCCTAACATGTTAAACAAAAGACAAGCATAAGATAGAATCAAACAACACATAGACATATTGAATGATTAATTGATAACTTATCTTTCAATGAAACATGGAAGATCTCAAGGCAAGAAGCCCTGAAAAAGTAGCTAAAATCGTCTTAGGGTTTTATCCCAAAATTCCACACACTAAGCTCTCCCTTAATGACAAAAAATTAGAAAACTATATATAGATTTTTGGATCTGACGGCGTCACCTTATGCATTGTGACGCCGTCACCTCGCCGCTTTTAGGGTTCCCGGGTGACCTTCTTGACGCCGTCCCTCTTTAGCTCTTCAAAAATCCATTCTGGCCTATCAAGGCTTGACGCCGTCGGATCATGAACGTGACGCCGTCCCCTTATGATTTAAGCCGTGACGCCCTTGATTTAGTTAAAGCGTGACGCCGTCAGAATTCTCATGCTAACTCACTGGCCCGTCATGAGTAAATTTCACATCCAACTTTTCTTGCCAAGGCATGACGCCGTCCCATGTTAATTGTGACGCCGTCAAGAGTAACTTTTAGCCGATTCTTGAGACTTTGCCGTTTTCTTCACTTTAATGCTCCAAAAACGTCCAAAATGCCTCCTTTTCCAGATTTCCTCCCAAAAGTACCTAAAATGACAAAAGGAATGATTTAGGGCAATATTTGATCAAATAAATACGATTTAGGGCTTAAATGACCCCTTAAAAGCGGTACACTTTTCGCCTCATCAGAGGGTGAATACGTTTCCATTTAAAAACTTAAAACTTTTTGTATCAAACACCCGATCAAGTGTGACGTAATATGAAAAGTGTCAACAATGATCATATATCATCTAGGGATGAATAAACTAAACTACAACACAAGCACAATCAACCATGACACATACATAACATAAGCAACTAGCCACACAAGCATAAACACAATGCAAATATAAACATAAAGCGATAAAGAATAAAATGAAAGTAAAGAGATAAGTTAGAAGGCGCAAACCGGACACGGTGATTTATAGTGGTTCGGTCACGAAGCTCCTCTTCACCCTACTCCACTCCCCGAGTACCCAACTCGAGAGTTACTTCACTAATCAACAAACTCCCTTTAGGCGGAGAAAACCGTACACGTCGCTTAACTTGTTTTCCGACACTAAGCTAGATGTCGAGTGCTAATCTTAGCTAGCACCAATCTACCACGATCTACCCGATCTACACCATACACGTTGCTTATCCTATTTCCGACACTAAGCTAGATGTCGAGTGCTAATCTTAGCTAGCACCAATCTACCACGATCTACCCAATCTACACCATACACGTTGCTCATCCTATTTCCGACACTAAGCTAGATGTCGAGTGCTAATCTTAGCTAGCACCAATCTACCACGATCTACCCGATCTATGCTTGATCCACATGATCAATCACACAAGCCCAATGGCTTCAAGAGATCTTCACTATCTCTTAAGATCACAATGATCTTGACTCTCTCTCTCTCACAAAAGAAAAATGATCTTGATGTATGCTATGATACAATCAAGAGTGTAACATATGTTACAAGACCTAACAACACCAACACTTTGTATCTACTTGGATACTTTATGTTCTTCCCTTGCTAATCAAGAGGGATGACAACACTTTGTATCTACTTGGATACTTTGTGTTCTTCTTTTGCTAATCAAGAGGGATGACAACACTTTGTATCAAGGATACTTTGTGTTCTTCTCTTGCTAATCAAGAGGAATGAAGAGGATCACTTGAATGGATGATTGGATCACTCTTAAACAACCTAAGACTCTCCAAATGATCAAATAAAGTTATCTAGGTGAAGAGGGATAAGACCAGAGAAAAAGAACTGGAAAAATCAAGTTGGAAGTGTGGAATGGTCCACTATTTATAGGCAAAGGAAAATCTGACCGTTAGAGACCTACGGCTCCACTAAATACCCGATGGCTCCACTAAATTTAGTGGAGCCGTCCATACTTAAAGGTGCCGTGGACGCTCCCTTTTTTTTCTTTAGTGGGGAAGGTTTATTTGGGGAAGTTAGGAGCTGTTTTGGGGGGAAATTTGGCTGTTGGGATTTTCAAACATATTTTTCAAAATAAAACATTTCTTTTTAATTCAAAAATAATTTGTGAAATATATTTTTGAAAAAATGTTTGGTCACATTAAAAATGTGAAGTTTAGAAAAATAAAATCCTTTGATCATTTGTCAAGTAGTAGATTTGTTTGTCCATACCTTGAGTGATTTATGTCGGGATGGAAATCTACGACTTCGTTGAAGCATACTTGAGACGTCGGGAGGTGTTGATGTAAGTATGCATTGATGTTTTGTGTTTACATGTAACTTGCACATTTTACGTTATGTATTACAAGTTACATGTTTGTCATTATTAAAACCGAAGAAACCGTTTAGTTTAAATATCGTAATATTTGCACTAACAATCTCCCCCTTTTTGATGATGACAAATATGTAAACCGTAAGACATAGTAAAATGTAAAAGTTACCTGTTTACACTTCCTTCTCCCCCTTTTGTCAAATCAAAAAGGTAGTTGCCTCGAGCGCATCCTTGGATTTACTTCCTACTCCCCCTTATTGAACTACATTCCTTTCTCCAGAAAGGCGAGTTTGCATCATCCCAGTGAAGCCTTTTATCAACACTTGTGAAGACGAGTCCATGCTATGTATTTAAATACTCCCTAGCTCCCCCTAGCTCAATGCTCCCCTATGGTGACTTAATCCCCTTGTTTATTTACCTTAGTATCTAGCGGATCCATGGATCAAATTCTTACAAAGGCTTTTCCTACATCAAGGGTTTATTTAAATACTCCCGAGCTCCCCCTAGCTCAATGCTCCCCTATGGTGACTTAATCCCCTTGTTTATTTACCTTAGTATCTAGCGGATCCATGGATCAAATTCTTACAAAGGCTTTTCCTACATCAAGGGTTAGCTTCGTGCAGCATAATATATAACAGCATAGGAGCAACATTATAGGGATAGAATACACATAGCAAGACATGCATGGGTTAAACTATGTTAACACGTAAGTGTCACAGCCCGACCGAAAACCTAAGGTGTAATTGTTTACTCAATCACACTAATCAAGAACGAGATCTATTGACTGACGCACTAAATGACTTATTCCAAGTTGTCATTGGGAAGGAAAGTTCTAACAAGCCTTTTGAACAACATAATCATCTACCTAAGATGATTGATGTTAAGCATAGTTTGTTGATAAGACATACTCTAAATGATTACTATTATGACAAGTCGTGCCATAAAGTAGACTCGATAGAGGTTATACCTAAATGATTCCATAAGGTGGGAGAGTGTTGGTTATGGTGACAACAAGGACAACTTGGGTTATGTGGTTGTAGGGGATAGATAATGGGATGACCCATTAGTGGTTGTGGTGTTGGTGATAGTGATAAGGATGATGTGTTAGTGCCAAGTTCAAAAGGTGATGTAGGTGACAAGGTTAGTGTGAGAGCTAAAAGTTGTGGTGATGGTGATGGTGATAAGGATAATGTGTTGGTGCCAAGTCCAAAGAGGTTTGATGGTGATAGGGTTAGTGTGATAGCTAAAGGTTGTGGTGGACTTGGTGGAGGTAAGGGTGTAGGAATCCTAAAGGTGGAGGATGATGATGATGTGGTTGGAGATGTTGGTTTTGCCCTTTGAGGAAAGGTGGGAAAGGAAGGTTTAGGTTAATATATCGTTTGCACTGACAATGAGATGCATGATATATTTCAAAAGGGATAAAGAAAAGGTGTATGTGATCCTAACAGGATTATTGGTGGATATCCCTAACGGGGTTGAGGTAACGAGGTTCTAGGTTTCTAGTTTGGATGATCCTAGTTGTGTGTTAGAGATAGTTTGGTGCATGAAAGGTTTTGTGTGATTGTGAGGGTTAAAGGTTGTTTAACTAACTATCACTTATCCAAAGTGAGGAGTAGTTGTAAGGTTTGAGTGTGATGATTGATGAGTTGAAGGTTGTAAGGTTTGAGGGTGATGATCTATGGGTTGAAGGTTCTTAGACTAACTATCACTATCAAGAATGAAGTGTAGCTAATAGGTTTGAGTGGGATTGATATAAGGGTTGAAGGTTGTAAGGTTTGAATGTGAGATGCAAGATAAGCTTGCAATGGTGAGGCCTTATATAGGCAAGAGTTGTGGGATTAGAACTAAAGTTGGTGTTAGAGTTCTATGATGTAGTGAGGGAATCCTAGGGTGTATGTGAGTTTGCAAAAAATTGCATGTTTGAGGTTAGGGATGCAGGGATCTAAAGGAAACAGTGAAAATTCGTCAAACATAGGCACGGTACCACTAAATACCACACGGTACCGTTAAATTTAACGGTACCGTGGCCTATTTAACGGTACCGTGACCTGGAAGTCACGAATTTTCCTGTGCAGCCTAGTTCTGGGCAGCTAAAGGGAGGTTTCCTAGGGAATAAGAACCACATTAATGTGTTCTTGAAAGTGTTTGGTGAAAGGCTATATGAGTGTGTTTTCGCTCCCCCTTAATCTATGACCATCCGGACAAGATGCAAAAGATAAAGAGGAAAACAAACGTTGACGGAAGCGATGAGCTTAGTAACGTCATGACAAGTGGTGGATAGCATACGATAAACTTCACCTTTGAAGTCACGTAGCTCTTCTCAATCATTTTGAATATTCAAAGAATATTTATATGATGAGGCATGTGATTACTTGGAGATATCCTAAGGGTTAAGAAGATAAAATCTTCAGGGTTGTGAGGTAGGTGATAAGGTTATAGGGTTATCTATGTTGATGAAGGAGGGTTATCTCAACGTATTCTAATGGTTCTTCGTTTGAAGTGTGTGGAAGATGAGTGGGATGTGGAAGCATTGGTAGTGTTTAGTACCATGCGGAAGTGAAAGGGAAGAAGGCTTAGGAATCAGAAGATAGATACAATCTGTTCTGATAGGATACGGTTCTGGTTCAAGACTACATTTAGTGGGTTTCGATAATGTTTTTGAAACAGTGAGAATAAACTGTCTCAGCAGACAACGGTCCGACGGTACCGTTAAAATTAACGATATTGTCCCCTATTAAAGAGTACCGTGACCTGCTGAGGTCAGTTTTGACCCAGAATTAGATTTCTGACAAAGAAATTTCACATATGTTGTGAATTTTCTGGACCTTAGATTAAAAGAATTTATACCGAATAAATTCCTTTATGAATGAATCCACCGAGATTTGATGAAAGTTTGTCGAGAACGAGAAATGACATTTAATTGCATTTCGCAAATTAAATAAACTTTAAATACTTCGGATGAAATATTTAAGTTGTCATTGGAGTTTAAGAGGATTTTACGAATAAATCTTCGCTTTCGACACGAGGAGAGAATTTATACCTAATAAATTCTTTGACCGGTACTGGACGAGAAGAAATGACTTTTATATTTCCGAGGAAATACATAGGTAGTCATTAGAGCGATGTGAAAGATGACTTTAATATTTCCAGTGAAATATTTAAATAGTCATAAGTTTTATGGAAAATGTTCCATCATTCCTAGACCTAGACGGAGATGGTAAGGGGATTCTCGGTTGAGAGGTTTGGTTGATTTAAGGATTTCTATGTGCTTCGCACGTGAGTGTTTCATGGGGTTTTGAAAGATGTAAAGCTAGGCCTATGGTGCTGATTTGCAGCAGGGTTTGGGATCTTAAGACGTGTATATTCACACGAGGATGAAAGGAACTACTAATTACTTATATAGTAACTCGTGAGTCCATTGGATGAGCGTTTTAACATATGTTGTTAAAAGGCTTGAGTATGATGTTTCGGATATGACATTTAACAATTGCGATCGCAAGTTAAACTTACTTGAATATTTCGGATGAAATATTTAAGTTATCAACCCTACTTTGAGTTCTACTAGGTTTGTTTCTAACCTTCCCATGACAAAAGGGTGTATTACTTGGAAGAAGGCGAAGTGATGACTGGGGAATTAGGGTAACTTCGCGACTACTTTGACCTATGGGTTTTGACACTAGTGTATGGCTCTATGACTTCTAAGGGTTCATAGTGATGGGCATACCTAATTCCTAATGTGTCAAAAGGACATAGTGTGGGTGCAAACTTTACAAATAAATCATGTAAAATGCACATAAGGAATAAATGCAAGCATCATGTAAAACATGATAATCATTTAGCATTTAAGATCATGAAGACATTTAACCATATCTTACGAGAACATGTTGTCATTTTGAAACACGTATGTGGGATGCAAGCAATCTAGGTTTGCAAAGGCAGATCCTAATTACTACTTGTTCAAGATGACATCCTAATGGGAGATAAAGTTCACCAATGTAAACTATCTCTAGTCAAATGTAGGAATGAAAGTTTTTCAAGTTAGAGAATGAGTATGAGACTATCACTAGTGGTGCTCAATTAAGGCTAAACACGACCATTTTTACGGGTTATACACGAACCCAACTTCTCTCTTGGAAGCAATTCAACCGTTAGGTCAAATTGATTTTCTAGTGCGATAGGTTCTCCAGTAGTCATTCTCATGTTATAAAAATTCGAATTCCTATATTTTCCTATTGAAGTGTAGCAAAGATGATATTAGCTTACTTTGCTAATACATGACCTAATATGACTCAATTAACCATACTTTGAAAGTCGGTTAAGAGAATGACATGTCTTATACAACTCCTAACAAAGGCAAGCGAAATGTTTTAATTTCATGTTTGAGATTCAGAGGTTATTTGATGGAGATGGTGTATTTTATGATCTCTTGGACAACATCTTTGTTTGTTGAGTTGTTATATGTTATTTTAACATGATTTGGTTTCCTAGAACCAAGAGACACTCTAATGTGATACAATGTAGAATCTACTACATCGTGTGTGTTTCAAGAATGCTCCTTTGCATATCTTGAGTGAGAATCTAGTAAAGGTTACTTACCTCAATAGATCTTGTGAGCATTTTATTTAAAATGAGACATACTGTTTATTTCAACAAGTATGCTTTTCTAAGAGGAAACTTATCACTCTTATGAATGCTTTGTGAAACAAGTATTTGTTATGAATGACATCATGACAATATATTAGTTATTATGACTAATTCTTATTAGGTTTATATGACCATATGCACATGTAAGATGCAATTATTCTTGTAATCATAAATTCATGTAATTAAGATTGGCATACTAAGTTACATTAATCACTTTATTTCTTGTTAAGAGATGCAATGTTATTTATGTTGCTAATGTCATAATACATATTATGTACACATAAGATAAATAATGATGTCATGGAATACAATTTCTTATTGTAATTGTTGACTAAGAAAACATGGATACTCAATAATTATTTGATCTGATCATATTGAGATATTTTTTTGTCTAGAGGACGTCATTATTTTCATAACAATCGAGTGTGATTGAGTATGTAGATTCAAGATAATATGTTTCATCATGTTTTGATGTTATCTTGAAGTTAAACAAATAATGACTCCAATTTCATGTCCACACTCGAAAACTTGTCAATTAGATTCGATGATGATATCAATCATAATTTGAATAATGAATTGATATGTACTCGAAATCTTTCTTGACCCTCACAATCACTCCCTTTTAAAAAGAAAATAAAAATTTAAGGAGTGTGTTCCAGTTATTTTAACACTAGTTGTATGTGTGAGGTTAATGACAAACTAAGTTACTACTTTGATATTGTCATTTATTTTTATTTGAGAAAAACTATTTATATTATTATGTATAATACTCTTAGTTTTTCGACACCTCATTAGTATAAAAATAATTATCTTAACCATTTTTATACCACATACGTAAAATACTAAATGTTTAAAACATTTTGTATGTGTGTTAAATCAATGCAAGTTTAATACATTTTCTTTTACTTAAATACTAATGTATTAAAATGACCTTTTATCTTGTTTAGACAACCCATGGTCAAACAAGACAAAATGATGTGATGTTTTAAGGAGCATGTTACGGATTTTATGAAAGTGTTAAGTGTTTTGGGGTGATATACTTTTTACACTTAAACCTTTGGAAAAATAATTGTGTAAGACAATATCTTTCGACACACATGATCTACCAACTTAGTTTCTATTCCTAAGAAAGTTACTAAACCATTTTAAGAACTTGCAACAAATGCAAGACAAATGGTTGATGCCTATATGCAATGCAAACTAATTACTTAATATAGTGCAAGTGATTTAGCATGAGCCTTATAAATGCATAAACCGAAAAACTATAATAAGCAAATAGCAATTTAACACACAAAAATACTTATCGTCATTTTGTTTATTAGGTATAACAATGTATACTAAGCTTGATTTTATTTGACAATGAATTGGTTTCCTCCCCATTTCTAATATTTTTGCTGAGCACTTTGAAAACATGTCAAGGTTTAAAAGTTGAATCGCCCTTTTTCAGTTTGACCTAAAAATTTACGCAAACTGCATGACCAGAAGACCTTTAGTTGAAAATCAAGGACTTTAACATACTTTCATTTAGAACTAATTCATAAAAATGTTTCTCAAATGAAAGTAGACTCAACATCGTTCAAAATGATGGGCGACATGACTCGTACAGACTCATGGTTGATTTTATATGGATTTTTGAAAATGAACCAAAAATGAAAAACAGACAATCAGATGCACGACACCGTTTAATGACCCACAGTACCATTAAATATAACAGTACCGTACAATGTTTAGTGGTACCGTGGTCTATTTTCTGATTCAGAACTGCATGACTTAATGACTCATTCTGAAAACATGACCGCACACTTAAAGACACTATTCTTTTAGTGGTTTAAGAAAACCTTCAAGCTAGTATGACACAGTATACTTAACAACAAAACTTGTAAGTATTAAGCAACTAAATACTTTTCATATTTTTATCACCTTCATGGGTAATTTGATACATGGATCGTACTCAATTTTGAAAACCATTTGTTTTAAAAATTTGAGCGACGTAGCTCTGGTACCAATTGTGGAAACCGTAGAGGGGGGGGGGTGAATACGTTTCCATTTAAAAACTTAAAACTTTTTGTATCAAACACCCGATCAAGTGTGACGTAATATGAAAAGTGTCAACAATGATCATATATCATCTAGGGATGAATAAATTAAACTACAACACAAGCACAATCAACCATGACACATACATAACATAAGCAACTAGCCACACAAGCATAAACACAATGCAAATATAAACATAAAGCGATAAAGAATAAAATGAAAGTAAAGAGATAAGTTAGAAGGCGCAAACCGGACACGGTGATTTATAGTGGTTCGGTCAGAAGCTCCTCTTCGCCCTACTCCACTCCCCGAGTACCCAAATCGAGAGTTACTTCACTAATCAACAAACTCCCTTTAGGCGGAGAAAATCGTACACGTCGCTTAACTTGTTTTCCGACACTAAGCTAGATGTCGAGTGCTAATCTTAGCTAGCACCAATCTACCACGATCTACCCGATCTACACCATACACGTTTCTTATCCTATTTCCGACACTAAGCTAGATGTCGAGTGCTAATCTTAGCTAGCACCAATCTACCACGATCTACCCAATCTACACCATACACGTTGCTCATCCTATTTCCGACACTAAGCTAGATGTCGAGTGCTAATCTTAGCTAGCACCAATCTACCACGATCTACCCGATCTATGCTTGATCCACATGATCAATCACACAAGCCCAATGGCTTCAAGAGATCTTCACTATCTCTTAAGATCACAATGATCTTGACTCTCTCTCTCTCACAAAAGAAAAATGATCTTGATGTATACTATGATACAATCAAGAGTGTAACGAATGTTACAAGACCTAACAACACCAACACTTTGTATCTACTTGGATACTTTGTGTTATTCTCTTGCTAATCAAGAGGGATGACAACACTTTGTATCTACTTGGATACTTTGTGTTCTTCTCTTGCTAATCAAGAGGGATGACAACACTTTGTATCTAGGATACTTTGTGTTCTTCTCTTGCTAATCAAGAGGAATGAAGAGGATCACTTGAGTGGATGATTGGATCACTCTTAAACAACCTAAGACTCTCCAAATGATCAAAGAAAGTTATCTAGGTGAAGAGGGATAAGACCAGAGAAAAAGAACTGGAAAAATCAAGTTGGAAGTGTGGAATGGTCCACTATTTAAAGGCAAAGGAAAATCTGACCGTTAGAGACCTACGGCTCCACTAAATACCTGACGGCTCCACTAAATTTAGTGGATCCGTCCATACTTAAAGGTGCCGTGGATGCTCCCTTTTTTGTCTTTAGTGGGGAAGGTTTATTTGGGGAAGTTAGGATCTGTTTTGGGGGGAAATTTGGCTGTTGGGATTTTCAAACATATTTTTCAAAATAAAACATTTCTTTTTAATTCAAAAATAATTTGTGAAATATATTTTTGAAAAAATGTTTGGTCACATTAAAAATGTGAAGTTTAGAAAAATAAAATCCTTTGATCATTTGTCAAGTAGTAGATTTGTTTGTCCATACCTTGAGTGATTTATGTCGGGATGGAAATCTACGACTTCGCTGAAGCATACTTGAGACGTCGGGAGGTGTTGATGTAAGTATGCATTGATGTTTTGTGTTTACATGTAACTTGCACATTTTACGTTATGTATTACAAGTTACATGTTTGTCATTATTAAAACCGAAGAAACCGTTTAGTTTAAATATCGTAATATTTGCACTAACATTTTTTGTTTTCTTCTTCAATCCCTTCTTTAGCTATATCAGAAGAAGGTTCGTCATTTATTGAAGTTGAAGCCACACTGGTCCATATTGGCATCATCACATAATCTTGATCTGTCTCCTTTTCTAACCCTGCCTCATTTGTTGTTTGTGAACCTGAAAAATCATTAGTTTCTGCAACAACAGGCACATAATTCATTGATTTGGTTAGAGACTCAAGATCAAATAGCCATTTGGGACCTTCACCTGCTACATTGGATTTATTCTCTAAAAAATCAACATGCAGGTTTTCCTCTACTCTTCTAGTTCTTGAGTTGTATACTCTAAAAGCTTTACTATTAAGAGAATATCTAACTAAGAATCCTTCATCTGCTTTACCATCAAACTTTCCTAGATGGTCTAAGGTATTCAGAATTGTCACATGACATCCAAAAGGTCTAAGAAATCCTATTGCAGGAGTTCTACCTCTAAAAAGCTCATATGATGTCTTATTGTGAGACTTGACAACCAAAACCCTATTTTGAATATAGCAAGCAGTATTAACTGCTTCAGCCCAAAAAGTGATAGGAAACTTATAGTCGGCTAACATGGTTCTAGCAGCTTCTATGAGTGTTCTATTTCTCCTCTCAGCTACTCCATTTTGCTGAGGAGTTCTAGCTACACTAAATTCTCTCCTAATATCTTTTTCCTTGCAGAAGTCATCCATAACTCTATTCTTAAACTCTGTCCCATTATCACATCTAATGACTTTTACTTTCTTGTCTACTAGGTTTTCTATCTGTGTAATGAATGTCTTAAGGATGCTAGAAGTCTCATCCTTAGAACCTAAAAAGAAAACCCATGTAAATCTACTATAGTCATCAGTAACAACTAGACAATATCTTTTATGCATCATACTACTAACAGAATAGTAGGTCCAAATAAGTCCATATGAAGCATGAACAATGATTGATCAATAGAGTTAAAAATTTTAGGCTTACAAGTGGCTTTATGTTATTTGCCTTTAAGACAAGCAATGCATGTTTGGTCATTTTCAAATCGTTTTTGAAAATGACCTCTTACCAAACCATTCTTAACAATTTTATTTATGGTTTTGAAGTTAATGTGACCAAGCCTTGACTTTCATGTTGCCCTTTCTTGGAATTTGAAGAAGTACTTGACTTTCATCAGGCATCTTAAAATCAGAAGAAAGTACAAGACATTCAGTGTCAGTAAAAAGAACTTTGTTCTTTTTGTCACACATTTGTGAGACACTAAAAAGATTATACTTACGATCTTGCACATAGTACACATCTTCAAAATCTAATTTACCAGTTTTAAGAGTACCTTTACCAGTAATCTTGCCACCGATACCTCCTCCAAAGGTAACATATCCTCCATCTAATGATTGAAAGTTGGAAAGATAAGACATATTGCATGTCATGTGTCTTGAACACCCACTATCTGAATAGCCTTGATCTTCATGATCTGTTGGTGAATGTTCCTACACACAAATAAGGAAATTAGTTTCCTTGGGGAACCCAAGCCATTACTGACTTGGATTTGCCATGTGCATCAATGTAATTAAATCTCTTGAGAACAGTTGATGCACCATTGGATTTAAGAGGTTTCCAAATCCAACATGCTGAGGCCTTAACAACATTGGCCCTCTTTGCCCTAGCAGTAGAACCCTTTGGTTTCCAAATTTGTTTTAGTTAAACTGCTCTTGTTGGAAAAGGTCTCTTAGCAGTTGTTTGTGCATGTTTGTAAATTGTTTTTGCACTTGGTACTGCTGGTTTAGGGTAAACAGAGTAAAAAGGTTTGGCAGTAGAAACTGCTTGTCTAGCAGTAGAATCTTTTGGTCTAGCAGTAGGAACTGGTTTTAGTCCAGACTTTGATGAAACTGCTATGGGTGTTGTTCTAGTATTATTAGAGTGACTTTTAGGTGTTTGCCTTTTGAAATTCACCCTATTGTTTGTATACCCAGACACCCTTTGGTTGCAGAAAGCTGCAAAATGGTCAAATTCTCCACAAATGAAACAAGCTTTGTTATAGAAGTCAAAGTCATCACCTAGTTGGTGAGACTTAAGGCCATTCCAATTTCTTTGGTTGCCTTTAGGCTTGTTTGTGGTTCTATATTGTTCACAATATCTAACTGGTTTCCTAACATGTTTAATGTTGATTTTAGGCCTATCAGTATTATGTTTGACTATCTTAGGAACACTTGTTCATGCTTTCTAAACCATATCAGGTTTAGAAATAACTTGTTCTTCTTCATCATCATCAGATATCCAGTCCTCAATGACTATTCTATCTGATCTTCTATCAGAGGACACCTTGTCCTCAGGAAGTGAAGTTTTACATAAACTCTCACTTTCTTGGGTCCATCAACAACTAATTTTGCTTTTGGCTGTACACCATAGTGTAGCTCTGGTTGTTGAAATTTAGCTAAGCCTGAATACTCTAGATCAATCCCTAGGGGAACAGGAATTCCTCTATAAGGAGGTGGGACATTTTTGTATCCTAACCCAGACTTTTCCTTATTGATCACTTTACATTCAATCATGTTAGTTATACCCTTAGAAGCAAGTTCTAGTGTTTCTACACTTAAGTGAATGTTTTCATTATCCTTTTTGATCCTATCATATGCATCTTTTAAAAGCTTAATTTTTGCATCTCTAATGATTATGTCCTGCTTAAGAAGAGCTTTTTCATCTCAAAAAGCAAATTCATTTTCTTTATAGTGTATGATCTGCTTCTCTAAGGTAGCTAAACCATACTTATAGTTTATTAAGTCTTGATAAGTTGTGCTTAGCTCTTTCTTTTGATCATCATAACGTTTGATTAAAGTTTGTAGTTCTGTAAGAGCAGTGCAAGTATTTGAACAAGCTTTATGAGATTGTACCTCAGTAGCAGAAAAAGCCATAAGTGCCATCTGAGAAGAAGCTTCTTCTTCATCTGCCATGAAGCTCCAATCAAAACCTAAGCCATCAATAGCTACCATAGCTTTTGAGTTTGGCTCAGAAACTTCCCCTGTTTTGGATTTGCTTCCAAAACCTCTGTTCTTGCTATCTTGCTGCCTTGGCCTTCTACATTCTCTTGAGAAGTGCCCCATCATGTGGCAGTTGTAGCATTCTATCTTTGACTTGTCAAAACCAGCAGTATCATTGCTGTTGATTGTGGTACTAGGATGAACTAGCAATGGTACTGCTTGATGAACTAGCAGCACCAACACCACCATCAACCTTCACCTCTTCAACTGGATTTGAGGTACTAGGAGATGACATAAATTCCATATTCCCAGTATTAGAACTAGTACCTCCAGTTTTCTTCAAATCATGTTCCACAATCTTAAAGTTGCTATACAAGTCCATAAGTTCCATGTGGTCAAGGTCTGGCTTGTTCTTCCAGACAACAACATGCATAGCCCACTCTTCAGGTAAGCTTCTTAGAAATTTTGAGTTTAAATCTTCTTGAGGTATTTCAACCCCAAGAATAGCAAGTTGGCTCACAATATTCTGAAGCATGTTAAACATGTGGTCTAGTGATTCATTGTTGGTTGAGGAGAAGTTTTCAAACTGCTGTTTGAGAAGAGTCTTATGGGTCATCTTGGTGGCTTCATTCCCACCATACCTTGCAATAATGGCCTCAAACAAAGACTTTGCATCTTTGAACTTGCTGAAGTTTAAAATTTGATCATTTGGAATGGTCATCATCAGCATACTTCTGGCCTTGAGGTCTTTCTTCTTTCTGACTCTATCTTCTGTAGTTGTTGGTTTAGTATTCAAAGTTGTCACAATTTTACCTTCAACAGTTGATGTAGAGGTTGTAGGTTTGAAGGAGTTTCCATCTTCAATAATTTCCCAAAGTGCATAATCTTGCACTTGGAAATACTGCTCTATCCTCAGCCTCCACATCTCAAACTCATTCTGTTTGAGCATTGGTAACTTTGCATCAACAATTGTCTGAATAGATTCGACGTCCATTTCTTCTTCTTCTTCTTCTAAATCAAAGATATCAGCCTTGCTCTGATACCAATTGAGAGGGATTCGATACACTTAATAGGATGTTAGTCCTTTATAATGAGTGTATGAGATACTTTGAGTGAATATGATTAAGTATGCGGAATCTACTTAACCACACTTAGAAGGTTATTGATTATTGGAAATGGAACAGTGGTGGTTGTTGAATTTGATAATAAACAATGAATATTAACACCAAACGATTCAATATTATTGAGAATAATATGAGTGATCTTCACTATCACTAGGGTTACAAAACCTTGAATCTCTATTACAAAGAAAACTATTTTCTGTTATGAACAACTCAATGTATGTTTTCTTAGTATTCGACTAGTTACAAATTTTGCACTTGGTTAGTCTATTTTTAACACACTTGTAACTAAAATAAGATCTTCCTTTTATACAACTAAGGAGATCTTTACAATAAATGATAAGTCTTGTTGAACTACTTGCTTGCTTGAGTGTGTCAGTCCTTAAGATACAACTTGTATCTGTGTATACAACTTGTTGACTGAACATCTATCAAAGATATTATCTACCGTATATCTTTGAATTTTATACACAAATATCTTTGTATACTTATCCATACAGCAGTAGAATACGCGACACTTATCTCTTCAATAGCAGTATCTGATGCACTAGCAGTAGAATGCTTGCGGTAGCAGAATCTCTAACACTAGCAGTAGAATGAAATGCACTAGCAGTAGAATAACACTTAGTATATTTCTTTGAGCAGAACTGACCTTGTGAAAGTTTATCCCAATACTAATCTTCAGAACATTTAATTCCCAACACCATGGGAAATGGTTATCCTTTTGGTATGAATGCATCCTACCCATCTTACCCTAGCCAAACTCCTATGGGAGTACCCCCAATCCATAATCCATATAATGCCATCCCTATGTATGCACCACCTTATAATTGCCTATATTCGGAGCCTATGGGTTCTGCCACACCCTTCGTAAGATGGATAGAAGACTACCCTTTACCCGATGGGTTGAAAATGCCTGTACACATTGGTACTTATGATGGGAAGGGGGATCCGGACAACTTTTTACATTTGTTCAAAGTGGCCATTAGGATGCAAAAGTGGGTCATGCCTGTAGCCTGTCACATGTTTACATATACCCTACGAGATTCTGCTCATATCTGGTGGAATGGACAAAAGCCAGGTAGTATTGTCAACCTTCATGACTTAAAGGCTAATGTTAGGAATATAAATATTCATATGAAGACTCGGTCACCTCGAGTATCTATTAGCATTAAGTAGCTCGTAGGATTATTATTATTAGTTTAATTATCGTTGCATTAGTGGAGTTGGATCGGGTCTTTACCCACTGTCAGCTCACTCCACAGCCCACATGGGGCATTTAGGTATTGTATATAAATACCCTATCCCACCAAGGGAGAGGGTTGGACCTTCTCATAGTTTGAATCTAATATTCTCTCTTTTCTCTCACAAGGCTCCCAACTTCTCATCTTATTCTTTCTTTCAAATCGGCCAAAACCACAAGCACCACACGAGTTATAATTTCTTGTATCCTACAATTGGTATCAAAAGCCTTGGTTTGATCTTTTGGTGTGTGGGTACTCGGATTTTTATTGGTTTTTGTGGTGTCTTTCTTGGTTCGACTTGTTTTTAGGGAAAACACATCGATTCGATTGTGTTGGTGGTTTGATGTGTTAAAAGCTTGTACTTTCTTGATTAGGATAGTGGTATAAGCTTAGTTTAGTGGTTGGATAGCTTGTTTCATCCATTTATTGGGCGTTTGAGCAAATTCGAGTGGTGTTTTGTGCTTATTCTTATTTGCGATTTGACTCTCGGTAACAGTTTTCATTGTTGCGATTTGAGTTGAGTTGAGTATTGTTGGGTTGCGATTTGGTGTGCATCGATACTGAGATTTGGCATTTTTCTTAAAAAAAGGAAAAAAGACAAAATCGCAAGAAAAGGACGTTTTGTCAGGTTGTGAGTTGCGGTTTGACTGTTGCGATTTGGTATTGTTGCGATTTGGCCTTGTTTCGGTTTGACGGTTGCGATTTGGTCGTGTTGCGATTTGGTTTTTTTGCGGTTTGACTGTTGCGATTTGGTCTTGCTGCGATTTGGTCTTGTTGCGATTTGATTAATTGCAAGTTGAAAAATTACGATTTGACTAGTTGCGATTTGACTGATTGCGATTTGACCGGTTTTGATTTGACGTTGCGAGTTGACACTTGACTTATTGCGATTTGGTTAATTGCGATTTGACTTGTTACGATTTGACTAATTGTGATTTGACTTGTTGCGATTTGATCAGTTGTGACTTGACTTATGTGCCTTAATTCTTTGAAGACCAGTATTGCAAGTAATCAGTATCTTACGGTTTCTTTTGTTGATTTTATAAAATTCCACGAAAGATTCTATTTCTCGGTTTAAATCACAAGAGTTGTAAAATCCTGTTCAAGGTTACATCATGGCAAGCACAGCTTCTGATGACATTCAAGCTGCCGAGTCCGATACCCGCCCTCCTATGCTAGATAGGACGGATTATGAATCATGGGCTCAAAGAATACGATTGTATTGCTTGGGAAAAGAGAATGGTGTCAAAATTCTTAAATCCATTGATGAAGGACCCTTTCAAATGGGCACCACTAGAGATGTTGTCACTACCGATGAGAATGGAGCTGTCACTTTGGGAATCGACAGGCCACACACTTACAACGATCTTAATGAAGAGGAAAAGAAGCGTTATGATGCAGAAATTAGAGCTTCCAACATTGTGATTCAAGGACTTCCCAAAGACGTTTACAAGCTTATCAACTTCAACACTGAAGCTAAAGATATTTGGGACAATGTCAAAATGCTTCTGGCTTGATCTGAACTGACCAAAGAAGATCGTGAATCTCAGCTGTATGACGAGTTTGAGCATTTCAAGATGAATCCTGGCGAAAACATCACTGACTATTATGTGAGATTTCACAAGCTTGTGAATGACATGAGAATCATCAGGATGACCATGCCTAATATCCAGCTCAATTCTAAGTTTGTGAACAACATGTCACTTGAGTGGGATAGATTTGCTACAGCAGTGAAGCTCAACAAAGGATTAAAAGAGACCAACTATGAACAGCTGTATGCTTACTTACAACAACATGAAAAGCATGCTGTTTATGATCGTCAATTGAGGGGAAAACTTAATCCAACAACATCGAATGACCCACTTGCATTTGTCGCAAATGTTCAGCCGTTCAATCAATCCTCACTTGATCAAAGTTATCACCAGCCCTTTTCATCACAGAATCAGACATCATTTGCCCAATCATCATTGCACCCACCATCTGCTGTGAACTCCCAACTGGATTCTGGATACTCCCATACTGACAAGATGATTGATAATCTCTCCAACCAAGTTTCCTTACTTGTCCAACAGTTCAGAGCAACACTCCCTAAAACCAACAACCAACTTAGAACTTCATCAAACCCACGTAATCAAGCAACTATGGAGGATGGAAGGGTTGTGGTTCAGAATGTTCAGGGAAGGCAGAATGTGAATCAAAGGAACATGGGTCGGGGTATGATACATAACAGAGTTGGGAATGCTAATCAGGGACAGGGAAAGCAACCCAAGTGTTACAAATGTAGTGGAATTGGACACATAGCAAGGAACTGCAATCAACCAAAGCATCCACATAACTCTGACTACTTCAAAGATAAGAAGCTGTTGATGCAAGCTCAAGAGAATGGAGCAACTTTGGATGAAGAAGAGTTATTGTTTCTTGCTGGTGATGGGGGAATACGTTTGATGCTGATGTGGATGATCAACCAGTTCAGGACTTGGCACTAAATGATCCCAACATCTTCCAAGCTGATGACTGCGATGCTTTTGACTCTGATGTTGATGATGAACCCACTGCTCAAACCATCTTCATGGCTAATCTGTCTTCTGTAGTCTCATCACCTCAACAAGCTGGTCCTTCCAATGCATCTATCATATCTGAGGTACTAAAGCTTTATGACACATATGACATGGTAGATGAACAGAAGATTCCCAACAAAGTACAACAGACAGAAGTTGTTGAATCATATACGGTTGATATGGGAAATAGTAATATTATTCCTTATGAACAATATATGAATTACAACGACGTGTCTGTTGTACCAAGTAGTGCATCTTCTGTTGTAGATAATGCTTGTGAGTTACATGAGAACATTGTGTTTATCCCTAAGGATTCACTGACCACTAGACTTAATATCTATAAAGATCAGGTGGCCATATACGAACAACGAACAAAATTTGAGCTAACTGAACGTGAGCAGAAAATGGATAGTCAAATGCGTACATTCATAAATGAACGTAATTTAAGGGAAGAAACATTGAAAAAAGAGTTATATTCTTTACAAAAACAACTGGATCAGACTGTTAAACAAAAAAAGGAGATTCAAGAAAGTGTAAATACACTAAAACAAGATTTCAAAGAAAAAGAAACAAAACTCTTAAATGATTTTTCCAGACTTAAAACATTAAAGAATAAGATTGAAAACAAGTTGTACACACAAGACCAAACCAGACAAACTGCTCAAATGATTCAGAAGCACAAAAAGTTGTGTGATAAACATAGTGAAAAGGATGTAGGTGAACCTAAGTCAGTTTTCCTTAGGAGTGCTAAAATTGCCCAACCTGCACTGTATGATGCAAATGTAATGCTTAAGCCTGGTCATGCCCCTCCCGATGTGTCATCATTTGAAGAGAGTAATGAGATAAAAGTAATAAGTAGAGAAAGGATGGCTGAAAAAATGAACGATCCCAAATGTATAGCAAATAGAGTCATAATCAAACCCCATGATTACTATGAGGAGAATCGATTGACTGTGTTTGCACCTCAAACTAAGTTGACACCAGAACAAATATTTTGGTCTTTGGATGTAGAAAAGAGAAAGGCCGAAGAACTTAAAGCCAAAACTCCACCCCTTAGAAAAGTAGCGACGGCAACGGTGTATCCACCCAATACACCCAGGCACTTAGTTCCTTTGACTCTTCCCACAGAATGTAAAACTCTAATTAGCATATATGTCATTTGTCAACTATTTGCTGATTTTGATAAAACATGTAAGAAGAGAACTACGCCAACGGGGATTACTAAAGGGGAAAGAGGTTTTGAACTAACAAAAAGGTGTTACTTAACTGAGGTTATTCCATTTTTTAAACTTCTTAAAGAACATTTTGAGGGCATGCATAAAACCCTTGAAACTGAATTAAAAGAGATGAAAGGAGTGTTTAAAGATATGAAAAACATAGAGAAACAAAATGCTATTGATCTTAAATGCAGTGAGATTGAAAGAAAGAATACTCTCATCACCAATGAGAATTTGATTGCTAGATGCATTGCACAGGATGTATTTTATACTGTTACGGATTCTGCATTAACTGCTTGTCAATTTCATGAGTTGTCTATTGCATTGAATGTTTCTCAGAATCGTGTTGTTGAGCTTGAGGGGGAGAATTTAAAACTGCATGAGAAAATCCAAAACGATGACCATGATAACATGGTCAGGCATTTTTCAAAACTAGAGGTTGATAATCTTAATTTGCAATTAAAATATCAACATTTCGAAGAAAGAGTTAAAATCACAAATGCCAAGACATCTTTGGATGCTCCTGAATTTGATGCATATTTTGAATTAAGCAAACGTGATGAAAAAATTCAAGCTCACACTAACACGATTCAAAAATTGAGGGCCCAAATTGCCCAATTAAAATCAAATAAGAGTGATGTGATTGGCACCCATAAACCATCGTCTTCAGATTCTCTGAATTTTCACTATCAAGACACCACTAATAAATTACAATATGAAAATGAGTGTTTTCAAGCTGAAAATTCAAAAATCAAACAGCATTACAAAGAGTTATATGACTCGATTAAAGTCACACGTAAAAATCACAATGAAAATATAACTTCTTTGCTAAATAAGATTGAGAATCTAAAGACTCAGGTGAAAGGGAAAATGCCAATCATCACTAGTGAAAATGTTGTTCCAAAGGTTTCTGCTTGTATTAAGTATGCAATTGATGTTGTGTCTATTTCGCTTCCCCTTAGGAACAATAGGTCTGCTCATCAAGTATATCTCACTCACCTTAAGGATAGCCTTGATACCCTTCGTGAGATCGTAGAAGAGGATAGGATAGATAAACCACTGGATAGTTCAGTTGTAGATGCCTACTTTCTCACTAAACGATATCAGGAACTTTTAGAATACGTCATTGGCACATGTCCTAAGATTGATAACAAGTGAGATAGGTTTATTGCATCATCCTCAATGACTAAGAACAAGCATGTAACCTTTGATGTACCACAGAGAACATCTGAACCCAGCACATCAAAACCGGAAAAATAAATGGCAGTAAAACAAACTAATGTTCCTATCATTGCTTCTATAGGAGTAAACTGTGACACCAAAGCTAGCGGGTCAAGGCCTAGTCGCAATGCAAAGAAAGATAGGATTGCGCCGGCTAAGAGTGCTCATGAGAAGAAAGTAGAAGTCCACCCTAGGAACAATAAGTTTGCTTTGAATGGAATGAATCGTGTTGATTCTAGTATTAGCTTTAAGCGTACTGTAATTAATTCGAATTCTAATGCTGTCTGTAAAACATGTAACGAATGTTTAATTTTTGGTAATCATGATGATTGTGTTGTGTCATTTTTTATGTCTCCAAAACGATCCCCAGTTAAGAATGTTAGGAAACCTAAACTGAGTAAACAAATTGGGAAGGCAACAGGAAAAGTGTTTGCTAATGTTGGCTATCAATGGAGACCCACTGGAAGAAAGTTCACTTTAGGAGATCAGTGCCCCTTAACTAGAATGACTAATCATAAAGTAGTGAATGTTAAGGAATGGAAGCCAACTGGTCGAATTTTCCCTTTAGTGACACAATGCCCTGCAACTTGGTCAATTGCATCTACTAGTGAAGTTTCCACTATGAATACCATATCATCTATAATTCCTGTAGTTCCAGAATTTGTGTGTGCTAACCAAACGGACCCCAATTGCACGTGGGGATCCACCTTTTTCAGTTATCCATCATTGTTTGTTTTCAAATGCAGGTCGTACAAATCGTCCTTTGGTATTTGGACTTGGGCTGCTCAAAATATATGACCGGGGATCGCTCACGGCTCAAGAATTTCATGAAAAAGTTTATCGGGACAGTTAGATTCAGGAACGACCATTTTGGGGGCAATTATGGGTTATGGAGATTATGTGTTTGGCGACAGTGTAATTTCCCGGGTATACTACGTGGAAGGGCTAGGGCACAATTTGTTTTCTGTTGGTCAATTTTGTGATTCCGATCTTGAAGTTGCTTTCAGAAAAACACACATGTTTCGTCAGAGAGTTGGATTGTAATGATCTTCTTAAAGGCAGTCGTGGCACTAACCTATGCACCATCTCTATTGAAGAAATGATGCGGTCCTCTCCTATTTGCTTGCTATCAAAGGCCACAAAGACCAAATCTTGGCTTTGGCACCGTCGTCTAAATCACTTAAACTTCGGTACCATAAATGAACTTACTCGCAAGGATCTTGTACGAGGCATGCCCAGATTAAAGTTTGAAAAAGATCATCTTTGTTCTGCCTGTCAACTGGGCAAAAGCAAGAAACATACTCACAAACCCAAAACTGTCAACACCATTATGGAAGTTCTTCACACCCTTCACATGGATCTATGCGGACCAATGAGAGTGCAGAGTATAAATGGGAAGAAATACGTTCTTGTGGTGGTCGATGACAACTCTCGGTTTACATGGGTGAAGTTTTTGAGAACCAAGGACGAAACTCCATAGGTTATCATCAAACTTATTAAACAGCTGCAAGTAAGACTCAACAAAACCGTCAGAATCATCCGCACAGACAATGGGATTGAGTTTGTTAATAACCAACTCAATCAATTCTATGAAAGTATCAGCATAACTCACCAGAAAAGTGTTTCACGCACTCCTCAGCAGAACAGAGTTGTTGAAAGACGAAATCGTACTCTTGTGGAAGCTTCACGAACCATGCTGATATTTTCCAAGGCACCGATGTTTCTTTGGGCGGAAGTAATTGCCACAGCGTGTTACACCCAAAACCGATCCTTGATACATACTCTTCACAACAGAATCCCCTATGAGCTGATACATGGCAAGAAACCAGATCTTTCCTTTCTTCGAGTGTTCGGTGCTCTGTGCTATCCGACAAATGACAGTCAAGATTTGGGAAAACTAAAGGCTAAAGCAGACGTAGGTTTCTTCGTTGGGTATGCACCAGATCGCAAGGGATACAGAATCTAAAACAAACAAACACGAAAAATCATGGAAACTATTCATGTAACATTCGATGAGCTGACTGAGCAAACTGCTCCTGGACACACAAGTTTTGGACCTGCACCTAATCTTTTGTCTCCTGGACCCATTAGTTCAGGTCTTGTATAGAATCCTACTCCTGCAGTTCCTTATGTACCCCCTACCAGTGATGAGTTGAAGAGGTTGTTTGATCCGATATTTGACGAATACTTTGAGCCACCAACGGTTGATACTACAACGGAAGTTCCACCTGTACCTCCAGTTGCTGATGCTCCAATTCCACAAAATTCAAAGGGTCCATCTGTATCTGTCTCAATCAATCAAGATGCACCATCTACCAGTCACTCACCATCATCATCAAATATTCAATCTCCTTCGGTACAACAAGGTTCTGCAGTTGACAATTCTTTTGAAGTGAATCCTTTTGCTCCTGCTGATGATGCTTCATTCAAGAATATTTTTGCTCCTGAATCTTCTACAGAGACATCTTCTTCAGGGGATCATAACATGGCAACATCAGTTCACAACCCTCAACCACATGATCATATCAGAAAATGGACCAACGATCATCCTATTGACAACATCATAGGAAATCCTTCTCGTCCGGTATCCATACGAAAGTAACTTGCCACCGATGCACTGTGGTGTTTCTTCAATTCTGTACTATCCAAAGTCGAACCAAAAGACTTTAAAGATGCCATGTCCAAAGATTGTTGGTTTAATGCAATGCCAGATGAAATTCATGAATTTGATCGACTTGAAGTATGGGAATTAGTGCCTCCTCCAAATTACGCAATGATTATTGCTCTAAAGTGGATCTTCAAAGTGAAACTCGATGAGCATGGTGATGTTCTGAAAAATAAGGAACGGCTTATTGCAAAGGGGTATCGACAAGAAGAGGGCATAGACTTTCAAGAATCATTTGCTCCAGTTGCTCGAATTGAAGCCATCAGAATCTTTCTCGCCAATGCTGCTAGTTAAAATATGATAGTCTACCAAATGGATGTTAAGACAGCATTCTTAAATAGTGATTTGAAAGAAGAAGTCTATGTGAGTCAACCTGAAGGATTTGTGGACCCTGATCATCCTACGCACATCTATTGCTTGAAGAAGGCCCTCTATGGCTTAAAGCAGGCACCTAGGGTGTGGTATGATACTTTGTCTAAGTTTCTTCTAGCAAACAGCTTCTTCAAATGTGTTGTTGATCCTACACTATTCACTAGGAAAACGGGCAAACATCTACTTCACGTTCAGATCTACGTAGATGACATTATCTTTGCCTCCTCTGATCCTAGGGAATGTGATCTCTTTTCTAAAGAGATGAGTTCTAAGTTCCAAATGTCAATGATGGGACAAATGTCATACTTCTTAGGTTTGCAAATCTCTCAAAGTCCCGGAGGCATCTTCATTAATCAATCCATGTATGCAAATGAAATACTGAAGAAATTTAGATTTGATTCAAGTGATCCTGTTGACACTCCTATGGTTGAGAGATCAAAGTTGGATGAAGACCTCTCTGGGATCCCAGTTGATCAAACTAAGTTTCGAAGCATGATTGGATCTGTCACACCCCCAAATACCTGATTTGCAGCGGAATGGAATACCTGGGGTGCGACTGCCATAGCATCACAGTTACAATTATATTGAACGACCTAAAGTGTCATTTTAAAATACATCATTTGATTTCATAAAACATTCAGAGTTGACAAAAGATAGGTCCCAAAAGATTTGTCAAAGTTGCTGTAACACCCCAACCCAACAAGGGTAGAGGTATTACGTTATGGTGACTAATCAGAACAAACACAAACATATGATTCAATAATACAAATGGAATTCAAGGTCACAAAAGGTAAATCTGAAATACAAGGTACAATAATAATTTCTAAGTTTAAATAAAGTGAAACTCTTCTAATTGTCTCTAATCCAGCACATCTACAAAGCAAAGTCTTCTAAGTCCAGAAATACTCTCTTCCCATAACCCAGCTTCCTACTAACCTGCTTATTACCTGCCGCACACGAAAAGAAAACGTGCGGCTGAGCTTAAAAAGCTCAGTGAACAGATACATATACAAAGCAAAGAATAACGAAACAGAAATATAATATGGCAATGGAAATGTCATAAGGTATAAACGAAACAAATGGATAATAATAAAAGAATAGGATAGTCATCCACCACGAGCCCAGAAACAGATCACATCATATCGTAACCATCAATCTTCAAATCATATAGAGGGGAGACCTCTCAGATAATCAGATAATATGAGGGGTGTCCTCATTCTTCAAATGGAGTAGCTAGCTCCCAGAAATATGTGAAAGGCATGTATTGCACACAGTACCAGTCACCAGACAAATCATATCAAATCATATACAGTTAAATCCACTAAACAGAACAGATCTAGGATGCATCCATACGCCCCCCCAGAAACATATATAATCCATAATCAAAGTAATGCGCATATCATAATCAGAATGGGGACGTGGCGGAACATCACTCTACCGCCCTAGAGTCATGCCATTGGTGCATCAATGACACGGACATGGAACCCCCATGCCTAGTGAAATGGCTCGGGTATCAAACTAAGAGTCAGATATCATATCATAATCAGATTGTCATATATCAAGGTCAAATCAGATGGTCCATAATAGATGGTTCATAACAGATATATCAGATGAAATACCAAAGGTCTAAATCAGAGTGTAATCAGAAAGGTTCATAATAAAAGGGATCATAGCAATGGCTTTGGGTAATCTTAAACGAATCAGAATCAGAATCATATCAATGAGATAGGACACCCTTACTGAAAAAGGGCAGAGTATCTGTACCTTAACGAAGTACGCAAGCAAGAAATGAAAATCAAATCAAGTAGGAGATCACTCCCTCTTCACCCGATCTACAAATAAGCACAAGTTCTCTTATAAGTTCATAGGACCGTAAGGTTTCATTCTTGTTCTCATTCCATATTAGGTGACTTTATGTTATATCATTCCCGTATGCTAATTCAAAGTAGTATAGATGATCATATCCATAGTTCAAGATTCTTAATGTCTTTTACAAAGTTTTAGTGTTCATATAGTAGTTTTCATAATTTAGGGTTCATTAGGTAATTAGCATAAGTTTAGGGTATAATATGAAAATATCATCAAGTTACAGATTTTACAAGTCATGACCTTTGGTTTTAGCCAAATATCCATTTACACCCTTTAGGTTACACAATAAACACATCACACCCTTTAGTTTACAATTTTACCCTTTTATAACTTCTCACAGTTTTATATACGAAATTGTTAGATATTCTATAAATTCATAAACCATACAAGAACTCAGTAATAAATTACTCCAAAAATTCCCAGAGATGCCCAAATGTCTTAAGTATTTTACCAAATTTTTCCAGATTTTATTTAGTAGCATAACTATGGATTAAAATTCACCTAAACCAACTCGTCCAGACTTCTGACTGATTTTACTATACGAAAGTTATTAGTTATAAAACCTTTTAAGAAAAATTCAAAAAAATCTACAAAAATTCTAGGAAGTAATAGACATCTTATATATTACCCAGTTCAAAGGAAACCTTCTAAATCGACACGATTTGAAAATTAAAAATCAAAAACCCGGACTGATTTTCCAGACTCACAAATCCGACCAGACACATAATTTTTTAAAAATCAAAAAGTAACCTTCCAGGCCTCTAAAAATTTCAAACTAAATTTTCACAGGTAGCCATTTCATTGAACTTAGTTTTAGACTCTTAAAACACCCAAAAACACTTCGTTAACAATTATTTACAGGCGTTCAAAATCGAACATTTTTCTGGGTCAGAAGCAGTCATCACAGAAATATGTGTAATTTAGGGTTTTAGTCATTCTATTTCATTAATCCTTAACACCAACGATTTTAGGTTGATCCAACACATATTTAGGTTAATAAACACAGGTCTTAACATATCCCAATCGATTAATTTCATCACGCAAACTCCTGTCCGATTCACATACGAATTTAGGTTTTGTTAATTCTATGATTTTATGTGGTATTTTATGTACATACTTTTCGACTATAAAAAAAAAGGACAAAGCATGAACAAAAGATACGATACCCTTGAAGACACGACGAAGAAACACGAATACAACGAGATCAAACACCACGAATCTTCTCCTTCCTTCCTTCTTGGATCGTATAACAGAAAACACAAAAGGAACACATGGTTTGATTATTTTTTTGTTCAAGAATTCGTATATATTAGATTAGTTGTATATATATTTACCTTAACACCAAAATCTCCTTGTGGTTTATACTTTGGATTGACAATAGCAGCAACAAGAGATAGAAGCCGAAGTTTTGGAGAGGTTTTAGGGTTTTTCAAATGTGAGAAAATGTTCGGTATTTGGGAATTAAAAACAAACCGTGTATTTGAGGTGGGCTAAACAAGGCTTGGATCATTTTATGGGCTTGGTATCAATAACATTTTAATGTCTTCGTATTTCTTTTACTTAGTTCTTAGCCGAAAGTTTTGATTAATTGGCACAATGCGTGTCGAAATTATTTTGTGAAATGGGAACATTTATTTGTTTGTGATTTACTCATAACGTAATGTTTTTATTTGGAGCTTAATTCGTTACGTAACATAAGTCGTACTCATTTTAGGTTAAGATACAAACAATGATGTTACTTATATAATTCTCATAAGTTCTCAAACTTTTAATTCGAGGGCATTATTGTCAATTCATATTGTTTTAAATTTGGGGTTTTACAACTCTTCCCCTCTTAAAAAGAAATTTTCGTCCTCGAAAATTGAAGTCGCAAGGTTAGACGGAGTCGTAGCAAATCGCAAAAGATCGTTACAAACATTCTCACGCCAGGGAAGGTTCTTCCAAAGAATGTTTACGAACGGAAATGAAACGAAACAGAAGACACAACGGACAGCGAACGGAAATGTACAAGACTTGTTTCTCATGATTCTCCATTGTCCATCTATGATAGCTTCGGGTTTCTCAGAAAAGGCATAATGTACTGAGTTTGAATCCAAGATGATAACGTACCAATATACGGATGATAATCGAATTCTCTAGGAAGATGTACAAACAATACGTAGGGTTTACATCGAATTGATTAGGCGAATTAGATGAGAATACATCGAATTGTAGCAACCATGAGGTGATGCAAATGTGTAATTCTTCAGCTTCTCAAATAGTCTCGGCTTCCAAAAGCGCCTTCCAAAGGTATTCTCATAAATAAACAGGTCTTGTTATTCTCAGAATCCAAAATCTCATATCTTAACTCATGGCAGATCAAAATGAACAGACTTAACGAATGCGAAACGTATATATAGCAGAACAGAGGCATATTCTCATATAATAACAGATCGAATCCATACGGACAGAAAGCATATCGTTAGATATCATCAAATGGCAGAAGGCCATATAATAGAATCTACGATCATCATCGGAAGTGAAGAGATCAGTAAATCGCACGTCGACATCCAAACGTATCAAATCGAATATCCAGAACAGCAGATCAAATGGATAGGTAGAATGAATCCAAAGTCTCACTAAACGCGGATAATCTCATTCAGATATCAGAAATTCTAAGGTTCAAAAGGGACTTCTCGAAATATCCTATGCCCACAACGAGTGCACGCTATATGATGTAAGTATTATCACGTTGATCAGGCGTCATAATACTAGCATCATATAAATATGCCCCCATGATGGTCATACTTTATCTCAAGTCGTGAACAACACAACTTATCTAAATCCACCTAGTCCACCTACAGTCTCAGGGTCACCAAAGTCAAATATCATAACTAAGAGAACGAAATTACTCGAAGAGTAACGGAAATTCGAAAATGTCCATCAGAACTCAGGTACATTGCTAATAGCGCCAATACTTCATAACTTATCGAAATTAATTCAACCCAAAATAAGTGGTTACTTCAACGTCCGTCTATTCATAATATCAAAATTTCTTCCATAGCTCGTCCGAATTCTCATACAACTCATTATTCAACAACCGCAGAATGAACATAGAACGGAATTACTAACAGAGAACCAAATCATTCGAAGGACCTCATTATCAAGTAACGGAATTTAAGTAGGTTGAGAGGAAACGAATACGTCGTCGATAGCTTCATTCTCTCCAACGTCATCTCGTCTACACACAAATGCCTGCTTCAAAATTTACCCATTCTTATTCCAAATTTTAGGGTTCTTCCAAGTTGGAGTAGTTTGACGCTTGTCTATCTTATCCCACGGCGAACAGGAACTGCAAACTTGAGTCTGATTCCTCAAGCCTTCAGTAACTCTTCTTGATATGGTGACGTCGTAACGGTAGTCTCTGACACGATCATTGTGCATCCCTTCATCTGCAAGCCTGCTTCTGCTCTCAATTCATCTTAGTACAACTAAATGAATAGAGAAGCAAGACTGTGCGTCTTCGACAGGTCTTCCAGCATAGCTCCAGGTGACGCGTTGAACGATTCGTCTCCTACGATCTGGTTTTCTTGATGACCCGAGCTAAAATCTTTACGTGTTGCATGATGTGTAGTCGAGTACTATCCCAGTTCCTCTCTTCTTCTTAGGCGCTTCATCCATGGTAATGCTCGTCGCAACCGTCTTCCACTACTCTTCCACCAAGTTTCTAACGCTGATAATTGTCTTCGATCTTGATCCTTTCTGTGTGAAACTCTGTCTTCACATTATATAGGGTAGTGTTGCCTACTAAGAGTTCTGAACGTCAACCGAATTTCTCTTCTAGAACAAAGGCTCATCCTGCCAATAATCTCTATGTTCTTCTTTCGTTCTCTGAACATAACACAATGTCATACTATGACAATTTGTCCAAAACACACGAAGACATGATCATTTTCTCCAATACTATTGGCATCACTCAAACTCATAAGGTTATAACGAGCGCGAGGACCGTCTCTGAAATCGTTTAGGGGAAAAACTTTCACATACACCTCATGTTGCCTTCCTTCTTCTTCAAAGTAAGACTGAACTACTTCACAAAGGTTACTCTCGGTTAGTTAACCCCCTTCTTAGAAGTTCTTGTGGTTGCTGCTTCAGCCCTTCAAATTTAGCACGATGCAACGAGATACGAAGTTTCAAAAGAAAGACCAAATCAATCATTGATGTGCGAAGACGGGGAACGATTACTGATAGTGGTACGGTTAGGTGCACAATAGTCGATACGTCGTCACATACTTCATCTTCATAGACCAATAAGAGTACTTCAAGAGAATCACTGAGGTGAGTAAAATTCATATTTCACCTAAAATACCAGAAAATCTTCGTACAACGGAATATTTCTAATGGCGGAACTTTCCAAGGGTGAATAGTAATGGTTGTCAGGAAAATTGATAATCATATGAGTTCAGGGTTGGTGCTTCCATAGTGGCAAAACTTTAGCAGGTTCAGGTGTAGAGATTCATCATAACGAAATAGGGTGAAGCAGATTGGCAAAATTACCTTTCAGATACGGTAGTCTTAGGGTAGCTTTACAAATAGTCATCCAGTCCATAACCAAACGACCATACGATAAGACATGTCAAGATCAAAAGATTCATAGAACGAATACAGTCATCAAATCAGACGGATAGTTCAATTAAAGAGTTGAGATGGATAAACGAACAGTTCAAGTGTGGGAATTTGTTCAGCTTCTTAGCATAAGCAGTAAGTAGGGCGTGTATTATCAGAAATACGAACATCGTATAATTGTCAAAAGTGAGATGTACAGAATATCCGTTATCAGCATCATCATGCTCAGTTAACAACCCATACAGAGATAACATAACATCATGTCCTTCCAAAGGAAATGGTTGGCAGTACAAGGTTCGTCATTCAAAGGAAAGGAACACAACTTCCTATATCCATGGTTAATAGTTACCAGAATTCTCATAGGAGTAGTATCGGATGATACTTTTACATTCAGCATAAGCAATGAATTCACAAAATGTGTCGAACACATTATGGTTGAACGACCTATAATATGATCGGAAAGGTGTCAAACAGTTTGTCAAACAAATCGGAGGTGGGTGTCAAAATCTGAAAATGAAACTTAAATGGTGTAAGGTATCCAGATGGGTTTTTCGAGGCATTCCACTTACTTGGTTTCTAAGCTTTAAGTTACAAAACTTCTAAAGGCAGAGGCACGAATCAGAGTGATGCGGAAGCAAATGATACTCATATATATGCCTTAGTCTACCCATTCCTCACTGGTCAAATTTAGGTTCCTATAGGGAGATCCTAAAGCAAATCTTACAGGTTATCTTATGAGTGCTTACAGGGAAACTTAGTAGTCCTAACTTACACAGGCCAAGGGTAAATGTATTACGAATCGCAGCCTGTCGCTCTGATACCATAATTGTAACACCCCAACCCAACAAGGGTAGAGGTATTACGTTATGGTGACTAATTAGAACAAACACAAACATATGATTCAATAATACAAATGGAATTCAAGGTCACAAAAGGTAAATCTGAAATACAAGGTACAATAATAATTTCTAAGTTTAAATAAAGTGAAACTCTTCTAATTGTCTCTAATCCAGCACATCTACAAAGCAAAGTCTTCTAAGTCCAGAAATACTCTCTTCCCATAACCCAGCTTCCTACTAACCTGCTTATTACCTGCCGCACACGAAAAGAAAACGTGCGGCTGAGCTTAAAAAGCTCAGTGAACAGATACATATACAAAGCAAAGAATAACGAAACAGAAATATAATATGGCAATGGAAATGTCATAAGGTATAAACGAAACAAATGGATAATAAGAAAAGAATAGGATAGTCATCCACCACGAGCCCAGAAACAGATCACATCATATCGTAACCATCAATCTTCAAATCATATAGAGGGGAGACCTCTTAGATAATCAGATAATATGAGGGGTGTCCTCATTCTTCAAATGGAGTAGCTAGCTCCCAGAAATATGTGAAAGGCATGTATTGCACACAGTACCAGTCACCAGACAAATCATATCAAATCATATACAGTTAAATCCACTAAACAGAACAGATCTAGGATGCATCCATACGCCCCCCCCAGAAACATATATAATCCATAATCAAAGTAATGCGCATATCATAATCAGAATGGGGACGTGGCGGAACATCACTCTACCGCCCTAGAGTCATGCCATTGGTGCATCAATGACACGGACATGGAACCCCCATGCCTAGTGAAATGGCTCGGGTATCAAACTAAGAGTCAGATATCATATCATAATCAGATTGTCATATATCAAGGTCAAATCAGATGGTCCATAATAGATGGTTCATAACAGATATATCAGATGAAATACCAAAGGTCTAAATCAGAGTGTAATCAGAAAGGTTCATAATAAAAGGGATCATAGCAATGGCTTTGGGTAATCTTAAACGAATCAGAATCAGAATCATATCAATGAGATAGGACACCCTTACTGAAAAAGGGCAGAGTATCTGTACCTTAACGAAATACGCAAGCAAGAAATGAAAATCAAATCAAGTAGGAGATCACTCCCTCTTCACCCGATCTACAAATAAGCACAAGTTCTCTTATAAGTTCATAGGACCGTAAGGTTTCATTCTTGTTCTCATTCCATATTAGGTGACTTTATGTTATATCATTCCCGTATGCTAATTCAAAGTAGTATAGATGATCATATCCATAGTTCAAGATTCTTAATGTCTTTTACAAAGTTTTAGTGTTCATATAGTAGTTTTCATAATTTAGGGTTCATTAGGTAATTAGCATAAGTTTAGGGTATAATATGAAAATATCATCAAGTTACAGATTTTACAAGTCATGACCTTTGGTTTTAGCCAAATATCCATTTACACCCTTTAGGTTACACAATAAACACATCACACCCTTTAGTTTACAATTTTACCCTTTTATAACTTCTCACAGTTTTATATACGAAATTGTTAGATTTTCTATAATTCATAAACCATACAAGAACTCAGTAATAAATTACCCAAAAATTCCCAGAGATGCCCACATGTCTTAAGTATTTTACCAAATTTTTCCAGATTTTATTTAGTAGCATAACTATGGATTAAAATTCACCTAAACCAACTCGTCCAGACTTCTGACTGATTTTACTATACGAAAAGTTATTAGTTAGAAACCTTTTAAGAAAAATTCACAAAAATCTACAAAAATTCTAGGAAGTAATAGACATCTTATATATTACCCAGTTCAAAGGAAACCTTCTAACTCGACACGATTTGAAAATTAAAAATCAAAAACCGGACTGATTTTCCAGACTCACAAATCCACCAGACACATAATTTTCTAAAAATCAAAAAGTAACCTTCCAGGCCTCTAAAAATTTCAAACTAAATTTTCCCAGGTAGCCATTTCATTGAACTTAGTTTTAGACTCTTAAAACACCCAAAAACACTTCGTTAACAATTATTTACAGGCGTTCAAAGTCGAACATTTTTCTGGGTCAGAAGCAGTCATCACAGAAATATGTGTAATTTAGGGTTTTAGTCATTCTATTTCATTAATCCTTAACACCAACGATTTTAGGTTGATCCAACACATATTTAGGTTAATAAACACAGGTCTTAACATATCCAAATCGATTAATTTCATCACGCAAACTCCTGTCCGATTCACATACGAATTTAGGTTTTGTTAATTCTATGATTTTATGTGGTATTTTATGTACCTACTTTTCGACTATAAACAAAAAGGACAAAGCATGAACAAAAATACGATACCCTTGAAGACACGACGAAGAAACACGAATACAACGAGATCAAACACCACGAATCTTCTCCTTCCTTCCTTCTTGGATCGTATAACAGAAAACACAAAAGGAACACATGGTTTGATTATTTTTTTGTTCAAGAATTCGTATATATTAGATTAGTTGTATATATATTTACCTTAACACCAAAATCTCCTTGTGGTTTATACTTTGGATCGACAATAGCAGCAACAAGAGATAGAAGCCGAAGTTTTGGAGAGGTTTTAGGGTTTTTCAAATGTGAGAAAATGTTCGGTATTTGGGAATTAAAAACAAACCATGTATTTGAGGTGGGCTAAACAAGGCTTGGATCATTTTATGGGCTTGGTATCAATAACATTTTAATGTCTTCGTATTTCTTTTACTTAGTTCTTAGCCGAAAGTTTTGATTAATTGGCACAATGCGTGTCGAAATTATTTTGTGAAATGGGAACATTTATTTGTTTGTGATTTACTCATAACGTAATGTTTTTATTTGGAGCTTAATTCGTTACGTAACATAAGTCGTACTCATTTTAGGTTAAGATACAAACAATGATGTTACTTATATAATTCTCATAAGTTCTCAAACTTTTAATTCGAGGGCATTATTGTCAATTCATATTGTTTTAAATTTGGGGTTTTACAGTTGCGGAATTAAGTTTGTTACAAACCAAAAGATAGTTTAAGTGCATAAAATACAATTGAGACGCGTCGTCACTGCGACAATATGATATGTTCAAATGCAGGCCATGATGTGAATGCCTTAATTACCTGAAAATACATTGCTAAAATGGTCAACAATAATGTTGGTAAGAATCATAGGTTTATGTAAATGTTTTGTACGATATCCATAAGTATAAAGTTAAGTGTGACAATGTTGCCATATAAAGTTAAGTGTGACAATGTTGCCATATAATTAAAATCATACAATTGCTATAAGCTCATGACCCCGAAGCTAGACTAATAATGTATGCCCCAACTGAGTGTTTTGCCAGACACTCTATTATGATTCAAATGATATGCGTTCATAGACTTAGTTGGAGCTACCAACCCGAACGGAGGAGTCACCCTCAATAGATCTATTCACTCACCCTAGCTTAATGACAATTAACGGTTCATGATAAATAAAAAGGGGACTTTAACTTGGCAATGTTGTAATTTAAGCAATGTAACTGAATTTCATGTACTTGGACTCGCAATAAAATGTTGTGCAATGTATTCTCCCCCGTAGGTTTGAAATGAAATATTAACTTGAAAGACGGGGCTATGAAAACTCACCTGGTGCAATGATTATAATGACAAAAGTGGATACACTGAAATGAGGCGCGATCTCTAACCGCAACCTAATATGAATGATATGATCTAATGTAAGTCATGAATTAATGCTACACATGCAAATACATATGTTATCGATACCACTCGTGAAATTTGGAAATAATATTTGTCGTCGAAAAATATATTTTTAACGTCTTGTTAAGTTATAAAACACTTTACGTGTATATATGTTGTAACGACATCTCACGATCGTCGTTTGGTGATTTATCGAAAAAAATAGAGTTTTCCGTTGTAATTTAATATTTTTCGACCACTAATAGAAATGACTAAGTAACCTCGCAAAGCTAGTCGTAAAACGGTGAACATTGAGCGTTAGGATATAAACTCAGCGGTTTTATAAAGCTTGTAAGAACATCGTAAATTCGTATCATCGAAATTTTGTCCATACGAGTCCCGATCATAAAGAAAAATAATGGTTAAGTTAGTTAGTCAAGCTAAATTTGCTGTTTTTGTGCAGTTTTCGGGTATATTTGAAACGACGTATCTTACTCGTTACAAGTCCGGTTGACGAACGGCTGGTCAATTTAGAAAATAGGCTGGGAGTACTTGATTTTACTTCAAAGGGTTAATGTCTCAAATTGACTCGATCATAGAGAAAAATGGCTCCAAACTTGGTTACTTGCAAAAACAGTTTTACACTTAGAAACATTTTTAATAAAAAACTGATAAAAATGTGTTATGAACGTCGGGTTTCAAACGCTTGTATCTCAGTCGTTATAAACTCGTTTTCTACGTTCTTGATGAAGCGAAAAGTGTACCGCTTTTAGGGGGTCATTTAAGCCCTAAATCATATTTATTTGATCAAATATTGCCCTAAATCGTTCCTTTTGTCATTTTAGGTACTTTGGAGAAGAAATCTGGAAAAGGAAGCATTTTGGACTTTTTTGGAGCATAAAAGTGAAGAAAACGACAAAGTCTTCAAAGTTGCTGGAAAAGTACACTTGACGGCGTCAAGTATTTCTCTTGACGGCGTCATGGCTTGGCAAAAGAGGTGGATATGAAAAATACACGTGACGCGCCAGAGAGTTTTGCAATGGAAAGTCTGACGGCGTCACCCTTTAAGGTGATCAAGGCCATCACGATTTAAGTTAAAGTGAGACGGCGTCAAGCACTAATCTGACGGCGTCAACCTTTGATAGGCCAGAGCGGATTTTGGAGGACTAAAGAGGGACGACGTCAGGAAGACCATCCGGGAACCCTAGCCACGGCGAGGTGACGACGTCAAGATCTATAACGTGACGCCGTCAGCCACTAAGTTCTATATATAGTTTTGCAATTTTTTGTCATTAGGGTGCAACTTTGTGAGGAGAAACCCTAAGACGAATTTCTGCCATTTTTAAGGGTTTTCATACCCTTGGATCTCCCATGTTTAATTGAAGATAAGTAATCACTTAATCAATCAATATGTCTATGTGTTGTTTGATTATATCTTGTTCTTGTCTTTTGATTAACATGCTAGGCTAGATTTATCTTGTGTTTGCTTAGATCTAATGAAACCTAACTATTGATTATTAGTTGTTAGTGTGTTGTTAATTGTATTGGATGATTGTTTATCGATGTTAGGCTTAAGAAAACTGGCTAACCTCCTATACGGTAACTTGCTTGAACGTCTTAAGAAACATGAACCAATGCGTACTAGGTTTATATGGTTGTATTTAATGCATGAGCGAATTCTAGTGATCCCATGTTAGGAGCTTCTTAGCCGGCTCGACATAGGAGTGAAGTAGGAGCTTGTAGAGTTGGGGAAGTACGTACGCCACCCCATGATTGGTATTAAGGAATACACCCGTCATCCACGCAATTAATACACACTAATCAACCGGTAAAAGATAGTTAGGGAGTAAGGAAATCTAAGTAAACACATTTCTCTCCATATAAGTTTCAAAACCTTTTCATTTTCAGTAATTTTATTTTATTTGCATTTGTAGTTATTTGAGTTAGTTGACTAGCAACTAATTCCGCCCACTCTTTCAAACCCGAGATTTTACTTGCTTTCATAAAAATTATAAAAATACAAAAAGAATCTTCCCTCACCCTTAGACCTATTAGAGTAGTTTTTCAATCCTAACGACACTATTCCCCTAGAGAACGATCAATCCCCCGGTACTTGCCACTTCACTATACTACATCGGTCAGGTACACTGCCTGGTGGGGATTGCAAGCCTCTTGAGATCCCTCGAGAGGTAAAACCTGTTGTAAGGTCGCAAAACCACGCATCAAGTTTTTGGCGCCGTTGCCGGGGAATAGTTATTGTTTAGGTTGAATTTTTTATTTTATTAGGTCTACTCACTAGATTCCTTTCTAGTGAGATTTTTATTTTTATTTTTCTAGATTTTCTTTAGTCTATCTTTTTTCTTCGTTTCTTTGTTCGTAACCATTACCATCCGACATCATGGAAGGTGGTAATATCCTTAATCCCAACAACCCACCACCACAACAACACCCACCTCCTAGAGCCCGTACCTTAGGAGACTACTCCCGTCCTAGCCACCATGGCTATCGAAACACCATTGAGCTCACCAAGGAGCCAATGTCACTCCCTTGCGATCCGACACCATCCGGTTGGTGCAAAGCGGATGCGCATTCCATGGACTTCGTTCCGAAGATCCTAACCAACATCTCAAGGACTTTCTCAAAATCGTTGATTCCATAGACCTTGATGTTGCCACTCGAGAGACGACCCGACTGCGTCTCTTTCAATTCTCTCTGCGGGACCAAGCTAGTCAATGGCTAGAGCGTCTACCCGCAGGATCCATCACCTCTTGGGATGATCTCACCACTCGTTTCCTTGCCCAGTTTTTCCCACCAGGAAGAACTACCAAGCTAAGGAATGATATCTTGATGTTCCGACAACGTCAAAGCGAAACCCTCTACGAGGCATGGACTCAATTCAAGGACTTACTCCAAAAAGTCCCTCACCATGGCATGGATTCTTGGCTACAAATCCAACAATTTTATGATGGCGTAAACCATCAAACTAGAAGAACCATAGATTACGCTGCCAATGGAAGGCTGAGCAGGCTCAGTGTCGATAAGTGCTGGGAAGTCATTGAGGACTTAACACAGTACGAAGAAGAAGAATGGAAAGACTCAACGTTCTCGGAAGAAGGGATTTTAAATTGCATGAGTGCAACCCAAGAACAGCTGTTCGAAAACATAAAAAGGCAGGTTGAGAGATTAATGAAAGCCGAGACACCTACGGCTGATGAAAATCCCGATGAGTGTGTGAACACAATTGGTAAACATACGTTTCATCAATTCTCACGACAAGATGAATTTGAAGGGATAATGCTAACTTTCGTGAACGACCAAGAAAGGCGGATCCAGGAATTAGAGACTCACTTGAAAAACACCCAAGATATGTTCATGGAACTAGCAGAAAAGTTTATCGCGAGAATAAAGGAGAAAATTAGGGAAGAAGCTTCACACAAAAAGATCGAGAAGATCTTTGAACTCCCGGTCCCTAATGAACCATACAACGAATGGGATGATGAAACCCCTCTCCTCGAGCCTTCACCTTTAAAACCCTCTTATCCATTTGGATCCCCTCACGAGAAAAAGAATTCTCAAGATCATAGCATTTTCGTGGGAAGCATGGTTGTCACGCTCCCTAACTTTCATGAAGCTAGGAAACGATCTTTTGGCTTTAAGCCAGGTGTGAGAAGAATTCAATTCAAGCGCACCCTCATTTCGAAAACCCCCTGGAAAAGTTCCCATCACTCCCTGAATACCTGCCGTGATGGAAATTGGAACCTGAATGAGACGTCAACCGACCCTTTCCAACATTTTACTACATCCCGTGACAGTAACAAAACATTTGACCCAGGAGGAACTTGTTAACAAGACTAGCTATCAGGGTTATTGACCCTGACAAGCTGCTCACTTAAAATACAAGGGGCTCATCTGTAAACTGGCACAAAGTGGTAAATTACGCTGGTCTGACGGCGTCAGACTATGAACGTGACGCCGTCACCCCGTCTGCACAACAATAATAAATTTATCTCCATCACTTTCATCACAAACCCCACAAACCATATCCACGCCAACCCCACCTGCGAATCTCCAAGGTCCAATTCACCGACTTCTGTTACCAATCTCCATGTGGTAAGTAATTTTTATTCATTCTTTTCGCTTTAATTACTCATAGGATTCTTAAATTTCGAAAACCCCCAACTCATGAAACCCTAGGATTGATTCATGCCTAGAACTCATAATGCCTTTAATTAGTGTTATTTAGCAATGATTAAAGCATTTGATGATTGGCAATCAAATGGGTCTATTCACTAATTGGGTGGCCACGAATTTGAACCATAACCTATGATCCAATCACCCATTTTGCTGTAAAAAGGGGCGTTTGGTTTATGAACCTGAAGTTTGAATATTGATTTTTCCCTCGTAATTTTGGATTTGAATTCGGTTGAACCTGACGGCATCACCTAGCAAAGGGTGACGGCGTCAGACTTGTCTGATGCTCATCTAATTCTTTGATTCACAAATTAACCCTTTTTGTTCCTCCTTGCTTTGTTCCAGATAATGAGTAAGCGTCAACGACCTAGCAGAGGGAGTTCCTCTCGATCTCAACAAGAGAACTAGGCGACACGGTCCTCAGTTGGGGTTTCTTCAATAACGATGCTACCACGACTAAATACACCCAATTGCTACAACACAAAGTTAAAAATGGGGCCGTGGTAGATTGGAGCTTTTTGAGGAGGGAAGGTCTTGAGCAAACCTTTCTCCAAAGCTTTTCAGACTGATGAATTTACCGGCCCTCAGTGGGAAAACCTGTTTAGAATTCAATAGCCGGTCTATGACGAATTGGTACGTGAATTCTTTGCCACTTTTCACTTTGACATGGCTGAGGCAAGGACCGATGTGGCCAGAACCACAATCTATTTTAGGCTGGGGGGTGAGCTTAGGACATGCTCGGTTACTGAGTTTGGATGGAGACTAGGGTTGTACAGTCAGCATGAAACCACTCAAGCAGGGTTCATGACTAGGTTGTTGCATGGAGAGACAATGAGGAATGATTTTAGATGTTCCATGTTCTGGCCGACTATTGGAAATGGTGTGTACACCTCGACTACTGTGGCATCTCAAATCAGGGAACCTAGGGTTAGGTTGACCCATAGATGTCTCACCTACGGCTTGACAGGGTGCCACAGCTCTCACCACCGCGTCACTGCTTCAGACCTCTTCTATTTGTACACCATTTACTCAGATGAGGTTTACTGCAACATCCCATTTTGGGTAGCTAGCTTTCTGAATGGTGGAGTTGGGGAAAGGGAAGGAGATAGGATTTATGGTGGGATGTTTATCACCCGGCTGGCCCGATCCTATGGAGTCCTCAGGCCCGAGGTCATGAGGTATTTGAGTGGTGGTGATGCATGCAGGACAGTGAAGGTTAGGTCCCTGAAGCAGATGGAGGTTGTTATGGAGATGGATGATGGGACCTTTATGTGGTATAATCCAGACGGAGCTGAGGATGTTGGTGGTGGGGATGATGAGGAAGAGGAGCATCAGCAGCAGCAGCATGGGGGTTATGAGGCTGGTACGGAGATTACTACCGGCACATGAGCAGAGGGGATTGGCAGGCTCACCAGGGGGTCTGGATGGGCCAGGTTGATCCTTGGAGGACTCGGGTTGACGAGAGGTTCGACTGGATGTATGATCACACTATTCAACAGATGCAGCATTTATCTACGCGTGATCAGTTGGACCCACACCTGCAGATTGACCCTTTCCCTGGCCGTGAGCAGGACTACCCACCATATGGGTACTACGGGCACCTCCCTCCAAACTACGATTATCGCCACGGTCCCCCACCCCAGTGATGATTTGATTTGATGTTATGATGATTAAACAATTTAATCTATGGTTGTATGTTTTGGAACAATTTGGTCTATAATAGTTTAGGATTTGGCATCTTTTGGCCTTTAAACATTTGTGACACTTTGTTTTCTTTATTGCATGCAAGTTTTATTTGCTTTGTGTGTTTATTTATTTGTTTGTTTGATTTTATTTGCTTCCGTATGTATGTTTAATTTTTATTATTATTGATTCATGTTCAAAACTAAATTGTGAAAATGCTTTATCTTGTTTTTAACTTCGTCTTAACTACATATAAAGGTATTTTGCAAAAGATAAGTGTAAGGGAAATCCAAATCGGTTTATTAGAACACAAATGAACATGAATCGTAACAATATTAAATTAACATACATATTAGTAATTGTTTGAGTCAAATGCTTGTATCGAGTCATAATGATGTTTTGCAGGATTTCCAGGAAGTAAGGTAGAGGTTTTTCCAGAAATTTTCCGGAAACTTAACATGAGAATTCTGTCAGATCATTTCTGACGGCGTCAGGCATACAACCTGACGGCGTCAGGTTTTAATTTTCTGAAATTTTTGAAAGTTTTGTTTTCATAAAAAGTTTTTATTAAATCTCTAACTTATAAACTCCAGGAATCTGCAAAATTATCATTCCACAAGCATTATATCCTTATATAGAATTTATCCCGCCGATGTTATGCAGGTTTTCGTGTTTGTTTTCTCAGGTTTAACAGGTTATTTTGGACAAGGAGATGTATGTGGAATCAAGCTTTTGGCGATGCTTTAGTCTTGAAGCTTCTACATTCTCTTGGAAGAAGATCTAACCATGTTACCTCTTTATCCACCAAACGAATCAGGGGAGTATTTGATTTCATTCTTTTACCTTATTTACTTTTACATCTTGTTATTTGAACATTGGGGACAATGTTCATCTTAAGTGTAAGGGGGGGTAAAGTACGATACTTTAGAGAATGCTATTACGCTTGATTTTTGTTTGTTTAATGGTAGATGTGTAATAAAACTGAGATACATACCTGTTAGGGCAATTTTAGTGCCAAATTTAAAATTTTTTACAACATTTAGGAGTGAAACTTTGGTCTTAATGAGCGTCTCATGGATAGGAGTTATATGACTAGCACAAAACTGTACCACTAAAAAAAATTTCCACCCCCAAATATGTGAGGTTCGCCCCTAGAATTGGTAGGAAAAGCATTTATGCTATGATGTGTGTACCGGTAGCACTTAGATTCTAGAACTTGCGTTAGGACCATTCCGAGGCCACAAGTGAGACTACATTCGTGTAGTTAGATTTACTACATGATAAGAGGCATTAGGATTAACCCATTGTTTTACACCTGTGTTTTTGTTATAATTACATTGGCTACATTGGTCAAGTAATTCTCCCACACCCTTTGCGTTGTACTCATTTTTAGTACACGATACCCCTAGTACACCCCTCAGAGCCTATCTTTTCGTTTCGACCTTTAAGCAGTTTACTTAAAGGAAGAATTTGTTACACCCCACTTAAATATACACCCAAATCGCCTTAGCCTACCTTGTATGCACTCATTTTTAGTGCATTATTGTGACAACATTTGTTTAAACCCCAAGTTAATTATCTAATTGATTACATGGTTGCTAAGTCGAGTCATATCCTTGCACATATTGTTTTGGGACGATTGGGACTCATGGGTAAAGTACTAGTGTAATGGAGTAATGGGGAAGAAGAACATTATTACCCCCATATGTGCTAAATATTTTAAAAGTACTCCAAGTGTTTCAATTATCTTAATTCGAGTCATTAGAATAGTTATTTGTAAAGTTATGTAAAAGTTCAAGTGTAAGGGGAATGCAACGCCCCTATGATGTATTATTTTGGATGGTAGGGCAAGAGTGTATGAAAAAAAAAAAAAAAAAAATCAAGAAAAATACAAAAAAAATGAGAAAAAGAAAAGTAGAAAAAACATACGGACTACCATCCCGTTTCATTTTATGTTTATTTTATGTTTTTGTTATTTTGTTTTTAGCTTAAGTCGAGTCTAGTCTTAGCTTAGCAACGCCATATTGTACATGTAATTAATCAAGATCTTTAACTCGCCACCAGTAAAATATCCCTTATCCAACAAAACCGTGTTTATCATATCCCTACACCTCACGTTATAACCCATGTAAAAGCCCTCTTTGATAGTTTATCTTAGGTGCTTACGCCTAGTGGAGGAGGTTTTTGATCCTTTCCCAAGCCTATGGTAATCTATTTGCTATGACAGGTAGTGAAAGATATTATCCGTTTTCATTTGTGAGATATACTTTTATGACACCTGAGAGATGTGAGTACCTAAACACTACTTGTGAGGTGCTAGTTTGTAATCTCCGTGCTTATTATGATTAAAGTGGAACGACTATTTGTTGTAATTACTTTTATATTAGCGTTAAATGACCCATAACTTGTATTTTGATTAGAATAAAAGCGCATTTTCTTGAGGACAAGCAAATCTCAAGTGTAAGGGTATTTGATGAAGCGAAAAGTGTACCGCTTTTAGGGGGTCATTTAAGCCCTAAATCGTATTTATTTGATCAAATATTGCCCTAAATCGTTCCTTTTGTCATTTTAGGTACTTTGGAGAAGAAATCTGGAAAAGGAAGATTTTGGACGTTTTTGGAGCATAAAAGTGAAGAAAACGACAAAGTCTTCAAAGTTGCTGGAAAAGTACACTTGACGGCGTCAAGTATTGCCTTGACGGTGTCATGGCTTGGCAAAAGAGGTGGATATGAAAAATACACGTGACGCGCCAGAGAGTTTTGCAATGGAAAGTCTGACGGCGTCACCCTTTAAGGTGATCAAGGCCATCACGGTTTAAGTTAAAGTGAGACGGCGTCAAGCACTAATCTGACGGCGTCAACCTTTGATAGGCCAGAGCGGATTTTGGAGGACTAAAGAGGGACGGCATCAGGAAGACCATCCGGGAACCCTAGCCACGGCGAGGTGACGGCGTCAAGATCTATAACGTGACGCCGTCAGCCACTAAGTTCTATATATAGTTTTGCAATTTTTTGTCATTAGGGTGCAACTTTGTGAGGAGAAACCCTAAGACGAATTTCTGCCATTTTTAAGGGTTTTCATACCCTTGGATCTCCCATGTTTAATTGAAGATAAGTAATCACTTAATCAATCAATATGTCTATGTGTTGTTTGATTATATCTTGTTCTTGTCTTTTGATTAACATGCTAGGCTAGATTTATCTTGTGTTTGCTTAGATCTAATGAAACCTAACTATTGATTATTAGTTGTTAGTGTGTTGTTAATTGTATTGGATGATTGTTTATCGATGTTAGCTTAAGAAAACTGGCTAACCTCCTATACGGTAACTTGCTTGAACGTCTTAAGAAACATGAACCAATGCGTACTAGGTTTATATGGTTGTATTTAATGCATGAGCGAATTCTAGTGATCCCATGTTAGGAGCTTCTTAGCCGGCTCGACATAGGAGTGAAGTAGGAGCTTGTAGAGTTGGGGAAGTACGTACGCCACCCCACGATTGGTATTAAGGAATACACCCGTCATCCACGCAATTAATACACACTAATCAACCGGTAAAAGATAGTTAGGGAGTAAGGAAATCTAAGTAAACACATTTCTCTCCATATAAGTTTCAAAACCTTTTCATTTTCAGTAATTTTATTTTATTTGCATTTGTAGTTATTTGAGTTAGTTGACTAGCAACTAATTCCGCCCACTCTTTCAAACCCGAGATTTTACTTGCTTTCATAAAAATTATAAAAATACAAAAAGAATCTTCCCTCACCCTTAGACCTATTAGAGTAGTTTTTCAATCCTAACGACACTATTCCCCTAGAGAACGATCAATCCCCCGGTACTTGCCACTTCACTATACTACATCGGTCAGGTACACTGCCTGGTGGGGATTGCAAGCCTCTTGAGATCCCTCGAGAGGTAAAACCTGTTGTAAGGTCGCAAAACCACGCATCAGTTCTTTATGTCCTCGGCTTCGTATTACAGCGAACTAATAGATTTTTGATATGTCGGCTAGTCTAGTTCGCGTTCAATGCCCTGTTTTAACCATGGAAAATCGTGTAACAGCCCACTATTTTTCAGAAAATAGTTTTTAGTCGTCAAACTTAGAATTAACATATCTTTCTCGTCGTAAGCTCGTTTTTACTAATTCCAGCGGCCACGGCTTCTTTTTTGAGTGTATTTTCTAAATATGTAAACCAAAATAACCCATGGTCTACTGAGATTTCCAGAAATTGCAAAAATGGACAGAACCTCATCAATATTTTGTTAAAACCATTTTTATTAGTTCAATACTTGTACATATCCCTTCCAATCAACACCAAAGCTATTCTAAACCTACCATACACCTTCTTAGGGTGTCATGGGTTAATGACTTAGTTGAGGTTGATGAATTTTTGAGGTTAATGACTTAGTTATTTCTAGGTTTTTATTTCAAAACCCAAACAAGAAACACTAATAGAGTTGTAAAATCACTTGATCTTGAAAATGGTATGGTTTCTCCTTGTTCTTGAGCTTGGCCAAATCTTCACAAGGATGGGGAAGAAGATGGAGCTTTTTAGTTTACTTGAAGTGTTTATGAGATTATGAGATAATAAAAATCTAGTTATAGGATTGTTTTGGTCAAACTCAAGAAGTAAATCATGACTTAGGGGGGGCATAGGGGCGGCAAAAAGGGGAAAGGGATGAGGTGTGTGTGCCATTTATTAATCTTGTCTCTTTATGTGATCTTAGCTAGAATTAGTTGTGTTTAGGTTAGTTTTTAGCTAGTATATTGTGTTACCGGGTACTGAGTTAGCTAGAAATAAATTTTGACGGAACAAAATAAAGTATGACGAAGTTGTAAAAATTATAAAATCACATTTCTTGCAAGAATCGGGTGTCCAAATAATTATCGTGTTAAAATTTCGTAAACCGTCGTAGTTATAAGCTTTTAACGGTATATATAGCAAATAATTTCAAAACACCGGGTAAACTAATAATATAATTTTTATATCATTTTAATGAGTGTGAAAATATATTAGAATCATAGTCGGGAGTGTCGGGTATATTGTTCGTAGTCAATGATTGAGTGGTAGAGTTTATTTAATAAATAAATATACGTGAACTGAAATTATACAAACCCTTGAATGACCTAACATGAAGATGATGTTACTGATGATATATAGACTACTCTAGTCTATATGATGTGTGTCCTTAGTGATGTTCCATGAATACGCAACTAACCCTCACGGTTACACGAATTTTGAATACCCGTAAACCTAGTTTACGAAATGATGAATGATAACACAACTCTGTTGCCAACTTGCAATTCTAACGGTTTTCTTACATCGAGGAATCTTCCTCGTAGATGGTTTGAAAGGTCATTCCTAGAAAAGTCAATAGTGTAGTCTAATTTATCGATTGAATAAGTGGTGTGGATGTCTATGGTGCCTTAGGAAAGTGATGTTCACGGATAGTTTATCTATGTACAAAATTTTTGCTCTTCAATGTTTCAAGTGAAAGTTGCTTTTAGAAAAGGTTTGAAAGATAATTATTCTTTTCATGACATGATCCTTCCCAAATTATACATAGGTGATCAGGCTATGTATAATTGAAGACACATGATGTAATGCTTTGTTTTGTCCAAATGATAGTATGTTTCTCAAAATATGAATATCAACAATCATACTGTGGTTGAAATAGCGGCCAAAACAATTTACGAGGTAGGAAAATAGTTTGTAAGACATTTGTGAAACAGTTTATAGAATGGTAACATGATAGCTTGTATGTCACTTGGAAGAGCATTTTGTAGGGTAGTAAGAGTCTACTAGTCTGCCATAGAATGTAAGTAACTTAGTTCATAATAGGATAGTGGAATATTGTTGCCAAAACGGAGGGAAATATGGTAGTGAAATAGGGAGTGTAATAGACGAGGGTTGTGATATCATGGAAATAAAAAAAGATAGTGGATTCATTAGATGGAAAGGTACATGATACAACGAGGTTACAAGAAAGTACTTAGGATAGACTACTTAAAGAAATACAACCCTAAAGGGCTCCTCCTATGGTTTATTATTACGGCAGAAGTTCCTTGTTCTTAAACATTGTTGTCGTCCTTAACGTCGTTGATGTGCTGGCAATCTCCTTCTCCGATGATATAAGCTCTTCCACGAGTTATTCCACCTTGCTTCCCATTTCCTTGATTTCATTGTTTTGGACATTCATTCTTGTAGTGTCTTATCTCCCCATAACCAAAACATGTTACTAGAGGTTCCTGATTTCCAGCAAGGATTGGAAACTTGCATTCTCTAGCCGAATGACCAATCTTCTTACAGTTGCCACATGGATTAAGACAATGCCCAGGGTTATGATGACTTTGACACTTGTTGCATTTGGGTAGGGTACCTTTGTAACCTTTCATTTCAGTTGGGCCTGCAGCATAGGCCTTAGCAATTTCTTGTCTCTTTGGTGGTTGTAGAGTAGCATTGCCATCCTGATTGTTGTCCCATCTTCTCTTGTTGTTGTTGTTGTTGTTGTTATAGTTGGTATTGTTTCGGCTGTTGTTGTAGTTGTTGTTGTTACGGTTATTGTTGTTGACGGTAGTTCCCTTCTTCACCACTTGAGCCATAAGCTTTTGAGACATTCTGATAGCTTCGTCCAATGTGTGTTGGTCAAAAGAAGTTAGATCCCCACGGATGCTGTGTGGTAGCCCACCAATGAAGTTTTCCAACAACTTCTCGTTATCTGAAACCATAGTTGGACATAGCGCGGCCAACCCTTGAAATCTCCTGATGTAGGCTTCGATATCATTACCTGTGGTTACTAACTCATATAATTCTGTTTCTAGCTTCTTCACTTCGGTGCGTGGACAAAACTTCTTAGTCAGTAGCTTCTTGAATTCTTCCTACGTGAGTTTGTAAGCATTTTCCATACCAATAAGCCGTGCATAAGAATTCCACCATGACATGGCGTCATCAATGAGTGTACCAGTAGCGAACTTTACCTTGCAATCATTTGGACAATTGCATAGAAGAAATACAGATTCCATCTTTTCAAACCAACGGATCATAGCAGTGGCTCCTTCAGTGCCTTTGAATTTTATGGGATTTCCGTTCTTAAAGTCCTTGTATGTACATTTGCGAACATTAGTACCATTAGCAGCCAGCCCGGCAGCTTCTGCTATTTCTGCCTGAGAAGTGGCTTCAGCAGCCTGAGCAGCTACGGCCTCTCTTTCAGCTACTAGTGCTGCCTCTATACTATCCGCAACAAGTTTTCTAATATCAGCTGGTGTCATCGCTTGAGTAGTTTTTTTGGCGGCATAATTCTTTATAATCACAAAAGATAACAATAATGTGAACTCACGAACAGAAATGATCATCATACACAATATATACAACCACAACATGGATGAATACAATGAAATAACATCGAGAAACAATCACGAAATATCATAAATATAATCACAACACACATGAATATAATACATGAAAATTTTGGCCTACATGGACCGATATCATAGATAGTACAACCATATCCATATAGTAGAGGCAACACTTGGTAAGTTCGTTGTACAACAACCAAAATACTACAAGTTTCTTTGAACTATGCCTCACATCCCGTGGCTAGGATAATAGTAAAAGCTAGTAAAGATACAAGTCTAGTCTAGAGGCTCCCAGGTGCTCCTCTGATTGGATCCTAGTTTGCGGCATCTTGGGGTTGTGAGGAGTTCTGATGTGGGGCCTGGCGTTGTGCATCGATCATATCCGAGATAGTATAGATCTCAAACCATTCCTGAGGGATCTGCTGATGTTCCTGCTGAGTCGGTGATCTTGGTACTATCCACAAAGTGTCATCTAATTCCCGATATGTGGGAATGGAAAAGGGGAATGACAATGGTGATAGTGGGAAGGTAGGGGTAGTCTCCTAAATCTCAAGCGTCTCAGTGTCATATCTGGTAGTCTCTTCTAAGTCTGGTTTAGGTAATGTTACTACCTCAAACGGATGGGGGTTATCATCTAACAATGGTGAGTGATATGGGAATGTCGAGGTATAGGAAGGTGAGAGTGGTGATGTAGGTGTATTAGTGGATGAAAAAGCATCCTCGATATCTGAGTCTGCTGGAATGATAATAGGCTAGTTGGGTGAAGACATATCGTTGTGAACCAGGTCAATATAAATATATATAAGTATAAGTATAAGTAACTCACATAGTGTATGTATGAAACCGCATGTATAGTGAATATGCACTTATGATGAAATGATGTGATTCTATGATGATGTGGTTATAGTCTAGGGTCCATGATACAACCTAGTTCGCTATAACCTTAGCTCTGATGCCAATCTGTCACACCCCCAAATACCTGATTTACAGCGAAATGGAATACATGGGGCGCGACTGCCATAGCATCACAGTTATAGTTATATTGAACGACCTAAAGTGTCATTTTAAAATACATCGTTTGATTTCATAAAACATTCAGAGTTTACAAAAGATAGGTCCCAAAAGATTTGTCAAAGTTGCGGAATTAAGTTTGTTACAAACCAAACAATAGTTTAAGTGCATAAAACACAATTGAGACGCTTCGTCACCGCGACTCTATGATATGTTCACATGCAGGCCATGTTGTGAATGCCTTAATTACCTGAAAATACATTGCTAAAATGGTCAACAATAATGTTGGTGAGAATCATAGGTTTATGTAAATGTTTTGTATGATATCCACAAGTATAAAGTTAAGTGTGACAATGTCGCCATATAAAGTTAAGTGTGACAATGTCGCCATATAATTAAAATCATACAATTGCTATAAGCTCATGACCCCGAAGCTAGACTAATAATGTATGCCCCAACTGAGTGTTTTGCCAGACACTCTATTATGATTCAAATGATATGCGTTCATAGACTTAATTGGAGCTACCAACCCGAACGGAGGAGTCACCCTCAATAGATCTATTCACTCACCCTAGCTTAATGACAATTAACGGTTCATTAAAAATAAAAGGGGACTTTAACTTGGCAATGTGGTAACTTAAGAAATGTAACTGAATTTAATGTACTTGGACTCGCAATAAAATGTTGTGCAATGTATTCTCCCCTGTAGGTTTGAAATGAAATATTAACTTGAAAGACGGGGCTATGAAAACTCACCTGGTGCAATGATTATGATGACAAAAGTGGATACACTGAAATGAGGCGCGATCTCTAACAACAATCTAATATGAATGATATGATCTAATGTAAGTCATGAATTGATGCTACACATGCAAATACGTATGTTATCGATACCACTCGTGAAATTTGGAAATAATATTTATCGTCGAAAAATATATTTTTAACGTCTTGTTAAGTTATTAAACACTTTACGTGTATATATGTTGTAACGACATCCCACGATCGTCGTTTGGTGATTTATCGAAAAAAATAGAGTTTTCCGTTGTAATTTAATATTTTTCAACCACTGATAGAAATGACTAAGGCCCTGTTTCTTTTTTACTAGATGGAGAAGGATAAGGGGGCCTACTCCTATATAAGCCACTTAATGGGGAAGGATACATTTATTTAGCCTTGTGAATTAAGACTCATTAGTGGAAAAAGTGGGCCTCATTTAAAAAAATAATACTATTAAATTTATGGAACCCACTATCCTTCCCCATTTAGTAAAAAAGAAATGCCCCCTAAGTAGCCTCGCAAAGCTAGTCGTAAAACGGTGAACATTGAATGTTAGGATATAAACTCAGCGGTTTTAGAAAGCTTGTAACAACATCTTAAATTCGTATCATCGAAATTTTATCCATACGAGTCCCGATCATAAAGAAAAATAATGGTTAAGTTAGTTAGTCGAGCTAACTTTACTATTTTTGTGTAGTTTTCGGGTATATTTGAAAGGTCGTATCTTACTCGTTACAAGTCCGGTTGACGAACGGCTGGTCAATTTAGAAAATAGGCCGGGAGTACTTGATTTTACTTCAAAGGTTTAATGTCTCAAATTGACTCGATCATAGAGAAAAATGGCTCCAAACTTGGTTACTTGCAAAAACAGTTTTACACTTAGAAACATTTTTAATAAAAAGCTAATAAAAATGTGTTATGAACGTCGGGTTTCAAATGCTTGTATCTCGGTCGTTATAAGCTCGTTTTCTACGTTCTTTAGGTCCTCGGCTTCGTATTACAGCGAACTAATAGATTTTTGATATGTCGGCTAGTCTAGTTCGCGTTCAACACCCTTTTTTAACCATGGAAAATCGTGTAACAGCCCACTATTTTTCAGAAAATAGTTTTTAGTCGTCAAACTTAGAATTAACATATCTTTCTCGTCGTAAGCTCGTTTTTACTAATTCCAGCGGCCACGGCTTCTTTTTTGAGTGTATTTTCTAAATATGTAAACCAAAATAACCCTTGGTCTACTGAGATTTCCAGAAATTGCAAAAATGGACTGAACCTCATCTATATTTTGTTAAAACCATTTTTATTAGTTCAATACTTGTACATATCCCTTCCAATCAACACCAAAGCTATTCTAAACCTACCATACACCTTCTTAGGGTGTCATGGGTTCCTAATCTTCACCAAAAATGATAGAGCTCATAAGATCACTAATAAAATTCTTTAAATTCATTTTAGTGACAAAATAAGTGATAAGTGGTATGTGACATAGATATATTTGCATGCTTTGCTATTGGAACTTAAAAATAAATTAAGTAAGAGTGTAAATGAGTAGAAAAAAATATTTAGAACACTTACTTGAGGTTGATGAATTTTTGAGGTTAATGACTTAGTTATTTCTAGGTTTTTATTTCAAAACCCAAACAAGAAACACTAATAGAGTTGTAAAATCACTTGATCTTGAAAATGGTATGGTTTCTCCTTGTTCTTGAGCTTGGCCAAATCTTCACAAGGATGGGGAAGAAGATGGAGCTTTTTAGTTTACTTGAAGTGTTTATGAGATTATGAGATAATAAAAATCTAGTTATAGGATTGTTTTGGTCAAAGTCAAGAAGTAAATCATGACTTAGGGGGGGGGGGGCATAGGGGCGGCAAAAAGGGGAAAGGGATGAGGTGTGTGTGCCATTTATTAATCTTGTCTCTTGATGTGATCTTAGCTAGAATTAGTTGTGTTTAGGTTAGTTTTTAGCTAGGATATTGTGTTACCGGGTACTGAGTTAGCTAGAAATAAATTTTGACGGAACAAAATAAAGTATGACGAAGTTGTAAAAATTATAAATTCACATTTCTTGCAAGAATTGGGTGTCCAAATAATTATCGTGTTAAAATTTCGTAAACCATCGTAGTTATAAGCTTTTAACGGTATATATAACAAATAATTTCAAAACACCGGGTAAACTAATAATATAATTTTTATATCATTATAATGAGTGTGAAAATATATTAGGATCATAGTCGGGAGTGTCGGGTATATTGTTCGTAGTAAATGATTGAGTGGTAGCGTTTATTTAATAAATAAATATACGTGAACTGAATTTATGCAAACCCATGAATGACCTAACATGAAGATGATGTTACTGATGATATGTAGACTACTCTAGTCTATATGATGTGTGTCCTTAGTGATGTTCCATGAATACGCAACTAACCCTCAAGGTTACGCGAATTTTGAATACCCGTAAACCTAGTTTACGAAATGATGAATGATAATCATGAATAGTGATTTCCCTCCGGGAATGAATAGTGTTTTGTGAATAGTAAAATTTTTGATAACGTTTCAAAGTCGCAAACTGACTTCAAAAATGATGAATAGTAATCCGTGAATAGTAAATTTTGAAGTTTGGAAAATGGCTTGGAATTACGATTTGTCACAGGATCCCTAATGTATCTCACCGCTAGTAGGCCAGATCTCTTGTTCGCAGTATGCATGTGTGCTCGGTACCAGTCCAAGCCCACCAAAAAGCGTCTGGAAGCGGGAAAACGGATCTTCAGATATCTTCAAGGAACTATTCACATGGGTCTATGGTATCCTAGGAACACCGCCATGGAACTCACGGCCTATGCAGATGCAGACCATGCGGGGTTTCAAGATACTCGTCGAAGTACGTCGGGAGGTGCTCAGTTTTTGGGGGAAAAGTTAGTAAGCTGGTCATCTAAGAGGCAAATGAGTACGTCTATATCTTCCACAGAGGTTGAATACATTGCCATGTCCGCGTGTTGTGATCAAATCCTATGGATGAGTTCCCAACTATCGGACTATGGCTTTGCATACAACAAGATTCCTCTGTATTGTGATAACAAAAGTGTTATCGCTCTTTGCTGCAGCAATGTCCAACACTCCCGATCAAAGCACATCGATATCCGGCATCACTTTATAAGGGAACAGGTTAAGAAAGGGATTTTTGAACTTTACTTCGTGAGGACTGAGTTTCAGTTGGCTGATATCTTTACTAAGTGTAACGCCCCGTGACCAAAATGATCAAAAACGTGAAAAATTTTCGTAAAACTCACACCCGAAACTGACACCCTGTTACTCTTTCGCATGCTGACAAAACTCTAAACATAATTAGACCTTGAGACTATTTTTAAATGAAACTAGACTCAATTACCTTTAAAACGATAGGTAGCACGACCCGTTTTGACTTACGGATTAAAAGATATGAATTTTTGAAAACTGTCAAACCTGGACTGTTGGATAGATGCGCCATATCCCAAAGAGGAGATGCGCCGTATCACCTGATACGCCGTATCTCAAAAAGGAGATACGCCGTATCTACCAAAAGTAGTCTACACCAGACCAAAAGTAGTCTACACCAGACCAAAGGTAGTCTACACCAGACCAAAGTAGTCTACACCAGACCAAAGTAGTCTACACAAGACCAAAGAGACCAAAGTAGTCTACACAAGATCAAAGTAGTCTACACAAGACACCAAGAGACCAAAGTAGTCTACACAAGACCAAAGAGACCAAAGTAGTCTACACAAGATCAAAGTAGTCTACACAAGACACATAGAGACCAAAGTAGTCTACACAAGACCAAAGTAGTCTACACAAGACACAAAGAGACCAAAGTAGTCTACACAAGATCAAAGTAGTCTACACAAGACACAAAGAGACCAAAGTAGTCTACACAAGACACAAAGAGACCAAAGTAATCTACACAAGACACAAAGAGACCTGTGCCACCTTATACCCACACTAAACTCACTCAAAGCCATTAAAATAACATACAAAGTCGTCTATGTACTCAATTAATCCGAAAAAGCACCTTAAAATCTGACGGGTCATGCAAATAACCCATTTCGACCCATTGACACACAAAACCACTTAGACCACTTCATTTACCCACCATATTCAATCAACACCTATAACTTATCATACTCAACCTGTCTCAAAAGTCCATGACCCGTACAAACCCAAAATGGGTAACAACTAGCTTATACCAAACACTCTCTTAAACTAACTTTCATAACACACTTTTTATGCAAAACACACAACTACTACATATCCTTTTGGACTTACACATAATTTAACATTTCTAATATATTGAAAGAGTGTTGGTACAATGTCAAGACCCATAGCTTCCCAAAATGGGTAGGATTGGCTAATTGCCAAACACCCTCCTTAAGCCACCATAACCACAAACATAAAGACTTCTTGACAAGTACATAAACTTGACTCATGAACTAACATAAACAATGACCGTTGACTAACAAAATGACCATATGAGAGGAAATATACCCAAAACACGAAAAGACACGTCGGGGGCTTCCAACTTCAATATGCTTGGTCCAAAAGAGAATGGTCTTCTACAACATAATCAATTACGCCTTATCCTTACCTTTTCTAGATCCTTCGGTACCTATCAAGAAAAACATCACAACTAAACACGTAAGCGAAACGCTTAGTAAGTACATGGCATAACAAGCTAAACATCATACATAACCATAACTAGTCTAACCACTAGTTAAGCTAGCGATATAGGGGCACTTACCTCACGCCAACATAGTCGGCCTAAACACGATCAACCCGTAAGGTTGAACCTCATCCCATAGTTAGCCAAACGACTAACTAAGCTAAGCCTAGTGATGGATCCATAACTAGCTAACGCACCCTATACCCTATCCTTCACCATTACCATGTAAACAAACATGATAAAGCTAACACATAAACCATTATCATACATAACATATGATAAAGCTAACAAGAACATGTTAATACCATATACTTACCTTGATTCCCCAATACCACTTCACTATCAAAGGCTTCCCACTTCCTACTGGCTTCCTATATCACATTCATCTCAAATTAGAGACTAATTAACTAACTAATCATGAATTTATCAACCTTTGATCAATATGATCAAATACTAATCATGAACCCTAATTTATAAATTTAGGGATAACACTTACTTGTGATGGGGATTATAAATTAATGCTTCATATTGATCTTGTAGCACTTGAAAATGATTAAAATAGCTTGAGTGGTGAAAATGGTGTTTCCCTCCTTTTCTTCTTCTATTATACGATCACCCTCACACACTCTTCAATTCTCTGGACTTTTCTCTAATATTCCATCAACTAGATATTTATTATATAACTTTACTCATTTGGAAAAACTAGCCCCTCAAGTTTCATTCTTTCTATATTGACCACATATTTACTTACTACTTAAAACTTAACACTTAACTTATGATATACAATACATAATATTTATATAACTAGTACCTTGACGGGATTTGGGTGTAACAATTCTCCCCTCCTTAAAATAAGATTTCGTCCTCGAAATCTACGCTTGAAATAAATGAGGATACTCATTCCTCATCTTCTCCTCTAGCTCCCATCTAATGCTTGTACCTTTACGATGTCTCCATTGCACCTTCACTGACGGAATTTCTTTGTTTCGAAGTTGCCTCACTTTCCTTCCTAAGATCGCTTCTAGTTCATCCTTTTGTGAAATCAATTCTGGGTCAATTTCTATATCATTTAAAGTGACCACACTAGCCTCATCCGCTAAACATTTCCTCAAGTACGACACATGGAAGGTATTATGAATACCTCTCATTTCTTCGGGCAATTCCAACACATATGCTACCTCACCAACACGTTTCAAGATTTTAAACGGCCCTATAAACCGCGGACTTAATTTCCCTTTGTTTTTAAACCTAAAAACGCCTTTCCATGGAGAAACTTTTAACATAACCAAATCACCTACCTCGAATTCGATTGGTCTTCTTCGATTATCGGCATAACTTTTCCACCTATCTTGTGCCGCTTTAAGTCTTGCTCGAATCATCTCAATCTTTTCCGTCGTTGCCAACACTATATCCGTGCTAGCCAATTCCCTCCTTCCAACTTCATCCCAACATACGGGCGTCCTACACTTTCTACCATAGAGCATCTCATAGGGTGGCATGCCTATACTAGCATGATAACTATTATTGTAGGCGAACTCAACTAGAGGTAAATGATCGTCCCAATTACCTCCAAAGTCAATCATGCAAGCTCGAAGCATGTCTTCTAAAGTTTGAATCGTCCTCTCGCTTTGTCCATCGGTTTGAGGATGAAAAGCCGTGCTCATATGAAGTTTCGTACCTAACTCTTCTTGGAATTCTTGCCAAAAATTTGAAGTAAAACGCCCGTCTCTATCGGAGACTATAGATATAGGTACCCCATGACGTGCGACTATTTCATTAACATAAATCTTCGCCAACTTATGAACAGGCATATTCTCCCTAATCGGAATAAAATGTGCACTCTTAGTCAAACGATCGACTACTACCCAAATGGTATCATTCTTCTTTTTGGTCTTTGGCAATTTCGTGATGAAGTCCATAGTAATTTTCTCCCACTTCCAAACTGGAATGTCTAAGGGTTGGACTTTTCCATACGGCTTTTGGTGTTCGGCTTTCACCTTCAAACAAGTTAAGCATTTTTCTACGTACTTCACGCAATCTCTTTTCATACCCGGCCACCAATAGTTTCTTTTTAAATCAAGGTACATTTTCGTAGCTCCCGGATGAATAGAATACTTCGACTTATGGGCTTCTTCCATGAGTAATTCCTTAATGTTGCTTCGAAAAGGAATGTAAACTCTTCCATACCATGTCTTAATCCCTCGACTGTCTTCTTCGAGATGAGGAATGTGAGAAGTGATACGTTCTTTCTCTTGGTTCTCTCCTTTCAACGCTTCCTCCTGAGCCAACTTAATTCCGTCGAAAAGATCAGTTGTGATAATCATCCGCAAGGAGTGAATCCGTGTAACATCACTTCGGCCTTGGCGACTTAGCGCATCCGCTACAACGTTCGCTTTACCCGGATGGTAGCGAATTTCACAATCATAATCTTTCAGCAAGTCTAACCACCTACGTTGCCTCATATTCGGATCTTTCTTATCAAGGAAATACTGAAGACTCCTATGGTCGGTGTAAATTATGAATTTCACACCATATAGATAATGTCTCCAAATCTTCAAAGCAAATACTACGGCCGCAAATTCAAGATCATGAGTCGGATATTTCTCTTCGTGCTTCTTTAGTTGTCTTGAAGCGTAAGCAATCACTTTACCTCTTTGCATAAGAACACATCCAAGACCGGAATAAGATGCATCGCTATAGACCACCATGTCTTCGGTTCCCTCCGGTAACACTAAGATCGGTGCTTCACACAACCTCTTTCGTAAGGTACGGAAGGCTTCTTCTTGCTTCTCGCCCCACACAAAAGGAACATTCTTCTTGGTGAGTTCGGTTAACGAAGATGAAATTTTGGAGAAGTCTTGAACAAACCGTCGATAATAACCCGTGAGTCCTAGAAAACTTCGAATTTCACCAACGTTCTTCGGTGCTTGCCAATTCATCACGGCCTCAACCTTTGACGGGTCAACCTTAATACCATCGGGATTAATAACATGACCAAGGAACTGAACTTCTTGCAACCAAAATTCACATTTCGAGAATTTAGCATACAATCTTTCTTTTCTCAACGTTTCAAGAATTTCTCGAAGATGTAGTTCATGCTCTTCCTTGCTCTTAGAATAGATAAGGATATCATCGATGAATACTATAATGAATTTATCCAACATCGGTCTACATACACGGTTCATGAGATCCATGAAAACCGCAGGAGCGTTCGTGAGACCAAAAGGCATAACCGTAAACTCGTAATGTCCATATCGGGTCCTAAAAGCCGTCTTGGGAATGTCTTCTTCCCGAACCTTCAATTGGTGATAACCCGAACGGAGATCAATCTTTGAAAACCACCGTGCACCTTGAAGTTGATCAAAGAGGTCATCGATTCTTGGTAATGGGTATACATTTTTCACTGTGACTTTGTTCAATTCACGGTAATCAATGCACATCCACTTGCTACCGTCTTTCTTTTTAACCAACAGAATCAGAGCTCCCCACGGTGAGCTACTAGGGCGAATAAAGCCCTTGTCAAGTAACTCTTGGAGTTGACTCATCAACTCTTTCATTTCGGATGGAGCAAGACGAAAAGGAGTTTTGGCAATAGGAGTAGCTCCTGGAACAAGATCAATACGGAACTCAACTTGTCTGTCAGGTGGAATACCCGGCAAATCTTCCGAAAATACATCATGGAATTCATTAACAATCGGAACGTCATCAATACTTTTCTTCTCAAAACTCGTATCTACCACGTGCGCCATAAAAGCAAGACAACCACGTGATAGATATTTCCTAGCCTTCATTACGGAACATAATTTTAACTCGCCCTCCCTTTTCTCACCATAAATCATCATTTCTCGACCGCTAGGATTCACAACTCTAACGATCTTTTGTTTGCATAGAATGGCGGCATTGTGTTTGCTAAGCCAATCCATGCCAACAATAATATCAAACTCTCCAAGCACTATAGGGATTAAATCGATCCTAAAAACACTCTCATCGATCTCTATTTCTACGTCACGATACACATTTACCACTATCACAACTTTACTATCGGCGATTTCAACTTCTACAGGTATTGGAAGCTTATCTAACGGGGTGGACAATTCTTTACTAAAGTTATAAGATACAAAGGACACGCTTGCACCAGAGTCATACAAAACACGAGCGGGTTTAGAATTAACGAGAATTATACCTGTGACAACATCTGAACCCGACTTTGCTTCTTCGGCACTCATCTGATAAACACGAGCTGTAGGCCTCGGAACCTCAACCTTTTCTCCTTTAATCGGTTTAAACGACTTCGCTTGCTTAGGATTGGCCTTAGGACATTCACTTACCTTATGTCCTTCTTCGTTGCACCCATAACATATTACCAAAGGCTTGGTACAATCCTTGCTTATATGACCAGTATCCCCACACTTATAACATCCCTTCATCCCGGATTTACATTCTCCCACATGATTCTTACCGCACCTATTACACTTAGGAGGTAGCTTTCCCGTGTTGTCCTTTCTTGTAAAATCGAACCTGCCTCGCTTACTAAATGTTGATGGATGATCATGCTTCCTTTTTAAGTCCTTCTTCTCTTTGCTTTTCATTCTATCCAAGTCCGCTTCACGAGTATGTGCCCTACTTAGAAGATCCTCCATGTCGGCACACTTGAACGGTGACACTATCGTACGAATTTCATCCTTGAGCATTCTTTGAAATTTGTCGACTTTAAGCCTTTCATTGTTAAGATATTCCGGGCAATATTGTACCATGTCACAAAACTTTCCCCACAACTCATTCACCGTTTCATCAGTTTGCACAAGAGAATGGAAAGCTTCTCTTATTTTATAAATTTCCTCCGCAGGAGCATACTCTTTCATAAACACTTCCTTAAATTGATCCCACGTGCACGATTCTCTCCAAGCACTACCTTTCTCGTTTGCCTTGCCTTCCCACCATACTTTAGCCCGTTCACGAAGGTAATTAGTAGCAAAGTTCACCTTATCCTCTTTTACACAACGACTCGTACGAAAAGCCCCTTCTATATCGGTAATCCATCGAGAACTCTTTAACGGATCAAGAGTCCCCGTAAATGTGGGTGGAGCACAAGCAGTGAAATCACGATAAGTGGACTCAATTTCTGGACGAAATGCGATAAAAGTCAACGCCTCTATCGCATTTGAGATAATCGCATTTGCCATGTTATCGCATTTGAATTTTATCGCGATTGGATGTTATCTCGATTGGGAATTATCGCAGTTGGGATTTATCGCAATTGAGGTTTATCGCACTTGAGATTATCGCACTTGAGCTTATCGCATTTGGGCTATTATCGCACTTGAGATTTATCGCGAATGGGATTTATCGCAGTTGGGATTATCGCAGTTGGGGTTATCGCAGTTGGGGTTATCGCAGTTTGTTAGCTTTAATTTTATAGTTAAAGTGATGGTCATTCATTAATATTAGAACTTTGTATAATTTGGGCTTATGTTAGAATTAGAATCTAATGTAAAAGACCAACCCAATGGTCTCAAGCCCAAAGTCCACACAAAAGCCTTATGGCAAAGTGGCTGTAATATAAAAGCCTCACAACTCCTCATTTGTGAGGTGGTTCACAGTGTGTATGTGTGTGTTTAATATATGAAGCTTTAACTTCCATATCCATCTCATATCATACGATCCAACATTTACACTTTGTCCCATCATTTCTTGTGCATAACAAAGCATATCTAAGTGTGATAAAGAGTGATTATCGACTACAACAAGTGGTATCAACAGCCTAGCTTCGAGGTAGGAGTTCTTGTGTTCGATTCTTGTTGAAAACATACACTTTGGTGCATTGCATTTTCTGTGAAACAAGACCTTTGTGTTTTGTGTGGCTACTGTACGCAACATCAAAGTGAAAAGGTAGTATTTTGTGTTTGATCAACAAGCCTAAAACACCCACTGTAATTTTTCTTTAAGTAGAAAAGTCACATTTTGTGTTTTTAGCTTAGATTCATACGCAAGATCAAAGAAAAAGTTGTGTTTGTTTGTGTGAAATCGACTTGGTTCATTTGTTTCTGAGTATCTTTCACTTGAATCTAGTGTTCAATGTGTTGGATTCTTGGTTATTTTAAGTTTCTTTGATCGAACAAGAATTAACAAAACTTGTATAAGATTTGTGTTCTTGGTGTGAATTATTGATTTGATTGAAAGGAGTAAGTCAAAGTTAGTAGAAGTGGGTGGAAAAAGGTGAAAGTTGTCTGGAAAAATCTTTCAAGATAAGGCATCACGTTGGTGTGTAAGGCAAAAGGTCAAAAAGTTAGTAAAAAGTGCTTTTTTATCGCATTTGGTCTATTCAGCGTGTTTATCGCAATTGCAGAATTCCAGCGGTTTATCGCATTTCAGCATTTCTATCGCAATTGGCACTGAAAAAGGTTTTATCGCAATTGTCCATCTTCAGATCTTATCGCAATTGGCGTATCGCAGTTGCTTATCGCGATTCAGTCTATCGCACTTCAGTATATCGCAGTTCAATTATCGCATTTGGCATCAGATATCGCATTTCAAGCCTGTCCGATATCTTATCTCAATTGCGATATCGGACAAAACACCAATTGCGATATCGGACAAAACTAACTTTTCAGTATTGTCATTTCCAGTCCCTGTACTTTCCAGCAGCCTTAAAGAACTTTCAGATTTGGCAGTTTTGGCCCTCATACTTCTGTGAAACTTCAAACGATCATAACTTTTGAACCGTAACTCCGTTTTCAGCGAAACACCTGTCAAAACGACCGTGAGACCGAGGAGAAGGACACGTTGAATAAGTTTATTCATTCAACCCAAGTTTCGAGGCCTGAAATCGCTCCAAAATGAAGTTATTGAGGTTTTAAGTTTCCAAACCAAAATTTCCACTGAAACAAAGCTTCACAACAACAACAATCAAGTTTAACCTTCAACAACAACATCTCCTATTTCGTTGCAAAGATCCTGAATCAACTTTATCACACCGCAAGCAAATGGAGTCAAGTTCTCAAGCGGGATAGATGTCTCCAGTTGTGCAAAATGTCACGAAGGAACGTTGCCTAATGCACCTTCAAGGAGTTAAGAGTCAATGTGTGACAATCTCTAAAGCAACGTCACCAATGTTGAGTCCATATTTATTCCATCGAATTTCTGGAAGACTCTTCGGATCTGAAATGAATTTTGAAGTATTCAGAGAGAAACTCCTGCACAACATATCTCAAATTGAGAACCAAATTGAACAGGGAAGTGATTGCATTGAAGCCTTTCAAGCACTCCAGACGCTGCTTAAATGGTTTCTCGACTTTAGAATCAAAAATTCTCCAGATTATGAATCAACAATAGAAGTATGGAGTAAATGCGTCAGCAGACACGTGGACGTGGAAACGCTTAGACTCCAGTTGTTTAGTAAAATGAAAACACTGGAACGGGTGCTTACTTCAAGATCACTTCATCTGAAAGAGATGCTGAATGAGAAGAAAGTGATAGAATGGGAAAGGGAGCAAACTGTAAGAGAAATGCTATTAAAGGAAATAGTGGGAAAGGAAGAAGAGGCAAACAAGGATGAAGGAAAGGTCGATGAGGGTACATCATCTAATGATAGCTCGGTGTTAACGGGAAGTGAAACATCGTCAAAACAGCAGGTCAAAAGCAGCAGTCCAAGATACGATTCGGATGCTGAGGGTACACATAGGAATGAAGCTGTTTGGGATACTGAAGCTGACCACATCAGACTTTCATCCGACATAGCAATCGTGGCTACGGTACAACATTCAAACGATCATGATAATGTTGATTTGTTCGAGAATATGTTTGTTCATGACAAGACACATTCTGCGCATCCTGAGTCCATCAGTGACACATATGTGGTGAATCAGTTTGATAGTAATATCACTCCTACGAATCCAGATATGGATCCTAATGGAGGTGAACCTGCCCAGGATGGATCTTCTCATGATCAAGATCATGCCATATTTGCTTCTTTAATCCATAATTTCAAACATGAACTTGAAAAGTGCAAAGAGGACAATCGCAAAACTAAGCAAACAAACATCTTATTGTCCAAAGAGCTTGAAAAATTAACAAAAAGCAAAGACACTGAAATCTCAAACCTTAAATCTCAAAGTCAGAAATTTGTGGATAGAAATTTGGGCCCCGCCAACAGAAAGGTCCAAGAACTTTTAAAAGAGAATGGTGAATTAAAAATGAGGTACTCAATGCTTCAGGAAAATACTTCAAATCTTAAGATTGTTAATACAAAACTTGAAAAAGAAAATCAAGAGTTTTCGAAACAAGCAACCAATCTTGAAGTAAAACTTCGAAAAACAGGCCAAAGTGCTCAAACTCTTCAAATGATGATTCCTAAAGCTGAGAAAGTTCATAAGGGAAAATCAGGAATTGGTTTTGAAAATACAGATCAGGTTGAACATAAATTTTTGCCGACTGATGCTCTGTTCATATCAGAAGAAGATGAAAAATTGGAAAATGAAAAACGCTTAAAAGCCAAAAAAGGAAAAAGCCCACTCTCGTACCAAGGCTTTGTGTATGGTTGTATACAATTGTCAGAAATACCAAAACCACCTTTAAAAAGAAAAGAAACAAATGTGAAAAGATTTTTCAAAGAAGTTCAACTTGCTACTTATGATGCTAAATTATGGCAAAATAAAGCAAGGAAACAGTTTTGTAATCTTAAAAATCACATTGAGCACACGTTAAAGGTCATTTGGTCAAAACAACAATACACCGAAAGTGACTAAAATCGTCTCATGTCATCAGACGCTTGGCTAAAAAGGGAAGTCTGTAAGTATTTAAAAGATGAGATTGAACCTCTTGTAAAAAACATCAATTTCAGTTTTGAACACTTTGAAAAATTTCTTGTCACTGAAATGAGAGAAGATTTAAAGTACGTTCATTCTCTCGAAGATGAATTTGATGCAAAATGCTTAAATCTTGATATTCAAAAAGAATTTTTCATAAATCAAATTGAGTCACTCAAGTCGGTGTATGTCAATCATGAGCATGAGAATGTGGATTCTGACCATACATATTTTTTGAAGTCTGAAAATCTTTGTTTCAAAAGAAAATTCACTGAACTTTCAAAAGAAGTAGCTGAAGTCAAAGAAGAATTGTCAAAAAGAATTGCTTCTTCTAAAAAGGAACAGATTTTTGAAGAAAAGTGTGATGATGCCAAAATCAACTTTGATTTGGACGAAATTGATACAAAAAATATTGAATTGGAACATGCTGTGGCATCATTACAAAAAGAAAATGAGCATTTGAAACAGACTTATAAAAACCTGTTTAATTTAATCAAGCGCTCACGTGTTCTGAATCAAAAATCAAACACGAAACAAAAGAAGTCTGAAGTATTGAAGCCTCAAGTTACAAAAGTTTCCTATCCAAATCCTCTGTTTGATTCTACTTCGTCAGATTTTGAAACAGACAATGCAAATCATGTGTTTCAAACAAAAGTGCTTGAGCTTGAAACACTTTTAGCTCAACGAACAAACGATCTTGAGGATGCAAAAACTGATCTTTTCAACAAAACGAACAAATTCGAAACATATTTTGAAAGACTTGAAAAAGAAAATATTGTTTTCGAACGAAAATTGGCACGTAAAATAGATGATTCAAAAGCTGAAAAAGATCATTTTTTGAAACAAATTGCCTCTCTGGAATCTAAATTGACATCTCAAGATCATCTTCAAAAGGAATACAGTGATTTGCGAAGTTCATACAATGCTTTAAGAGTGAAGTTTGAATCTCTTAACCATTCAAAAGGAAAAGCTCCCATTTCAAATCACTCAACACCAAAAGTGAGTGTTTCAAAGAAGGTTTACACGGGTGAATCTTCAAGACCAAGACCATTTTCAAAAAAGGTTTCCCAATTTACAACCTATTCTTTGCAAAAAGGAAGGAAGTTTTCAAAGAAACCAAGTTTTTATGAAACGCTCACTCCTCCAAAGCTTTCAAGGTCAAACATGTCTCATGAAGAGACTTCAAGATTTCAAACTCCACAATCTAGCTTTACACGGGTAAGGCAAGTGTGGCGACCAAAGCAAAGTCCTTCAAACTCTGAAAAACTTCCGCTGCAACACAAGGACTCTGCTTTGAAAAAGATTTTTAAATCTTCGTTGATTCCGCGAGTGTTATTTCCAAATGAAAAACCGGTTTTCAGTCCTCGTTGGAATTCAACCTCTTTGAATCAGATTGACACAACTTACAAATGGATTGCAAAACATGCTAAACCCGTTGGTGCAGTGCTCAAATGGGTTCCAAAAGTTGTTGTCTAATCTGGTCAAAATGGCTTTTGTTCAATTCAGTTCAAAACTCGCGCTTCATTAATGGCTTCTGAACACATCAGTTCAGGACCCGTGCTTCAAAGAAAGGAAAGTGCTTAATTAAAAATTTCGAGCACTTATCCTAAAAATCTAAATGTCTTGTAAGTATTTCAGCTTACAACCCGAGCTTCAACGTTTTGGCTTATGCATACATAATAGTGCATAACCCGTTTTTCAAAGAAAGGACCCTGTTGTACATTTTATTGCAACAATCCTAAAATGATAAGAAGTTTTCATGCAAAGTTTATCAAACCAAACTTCTTCATCTTAAGCAAAATTTTAATCAAAAATTTCTCAAAAGGTTTTTCAAAATTTTTCAAAAATTTTGCTTAAGATTTTCAAATCGTTACTCCCCACTTGCTCCAAAGTTGTCAAAAATGTCAAAACCAAATGCAAGTTTTGAGGAGGAGTATTCCAAAACGAAATTTGTTCCAAAAAGTTCATGCAAAATCATTTCTCCCTATTAGCTTTCAAAGAAACAATGATTTTAATCAAACGGTATCAAAAATACCATCGAAATGCTATTTTTGAGGGGGAGAAATGGGATTAAAATGTGATCATGGTTCGAATCTCAAAGGAGCTCATCAAAAAGACTCAGATTTACCAAGGAATTGACGAAGCTTAAGTGTCAGCAATCGAAAAGACTTGTCCTGGACGGGTAATAATTTCAAGCTGAATTTATTCAGTAATGTAAGCGTGTCTCGCAAAGGACTTGTCTGAGTAGAATGTACCAATTCGAGAGATGATCATTGAATATGACCGGGACGGGTAATAATTTCAAGCTAGTCTAACTAGTGATGCAAGCGTATCTCGCGAAGGTCATGTTCATTGAAAATTGATCATTTCAAAATGTGCGAACTCTACCCATCATGTGCAAGTTATTTCAAAAATGCATGAGCACATGTGAAGGGGGAGTATTTCAGAAAATACAAAACTCTCGAAGTGCTAACTAAATGTGTTTTCTCATAAACACTTTGAGAGATTTTCACAAATGGTTTTATGGCATGCGATCAACAAATCTAGGATAATCATGGAGTAATAAGGTGATTATGGTTAGGTAATGTCTAATGATCCGCCAGAACCGGAGGGATCTACCCAAGGACAATTCCAATAGCTTAGAATTAGAAGTCCTTAGGTATGATTGAAAAAAAGGAGCAAATGAGAAAGGAGAAAGAAGGGGTTGAAGAATGAAAAAGAAAAGTTTTTGTAAGGGTGTAAAGAAATAGCCCTCCATGAAAACTTAGGAAAGACACCGGGTCAATACATATGTTATCGGTACTCACTAAGGTGATACTGATATTGAAGACAAGACGTCATGGACCCAGTGACGCGGTGCACAAACCCCTCCCAGCCACTCAGATATCTCTTAAAAGATATTTGTTTCATTTCTCACGGAGATCAATGCATAATCTATCGACCTCTCACTCCGAGATGTGTTGATATTGAAAAGGTGGCACTCTGCTCTACGCCTCCGACATCTAAAACCAAAACGCACATAATTGAGTCTAGAGCCATGAGATTCATCAAAAGATCTCTTAGGAACACTTCCAATAAAATATACTTGTGTTCACCAAAAAGAACATAAGCTGTAAGTGTCATAATGAGATCTGAACCTAGAAAGAGCTGGACGATTTATTGCTAACTGTTTTATGCAGGTACTGAAGAAAATCCATCGATCATCGTATGTCTCAACATCTACAATGGAAGAAAAGACGCTGTAAATACATGAAGATGTTGATCAAGGCAAAGATCAATCCAAAAGGCGATACGATGAAGATCACAATGCATGAAGGAACAAAGAAACACAAAGTTCAAGACCCAAAAGTCTAAAGGTCTAATCACGTAGTGCATATTTTGATTGACCATCCCTTAGGGGGAGATTGTTAGCTTTAATTTTATAGTTAAAGTGATGGTCATTCATTAATATTAGAACTTTGTATAATTTAGGCTTATGTTAGAATTAGAATATAATGTAAAAGACCAACCCAATGGTCTCAAGCCCAAAGTCCACACAAAAGCCTTATGGCAAAGTGGCTATAATATAAAAGCCTCACAACTCCTCATTTGTGAGGTGGTTCACAGTGTGTATGTGTGTGTTTAATATATGAAGCTTTAACTTCCATATCCATCTCATATCATACGATCCAACATTTACACTTTGTCCCATCATTTCTTGTGCATAACAAAGCATATCTAAGTGTGATAAAGAGTGATTATCGACTACAACACAGTTGGGGTTATCGCAGTTGGGATGTTATCTCGTTTGGGATGTTATCGCGATTCAGTTCTTTTGAAATTGAGAAATATGGCGGGAAAACGCGAGTAAAATTTAATTTTTTCAGGTGATTAAACGCTCAATTTTTACGCGAGATTCAAATTTTGGTATAATAGTGAAAATTTTGGCCCAAAATTCAAATTTTTTGGTCAAAATTCAAATTTTTCGGCAAAATTTGACGTCAAAATCTGTTACACTCAAATTTTTTTAGCCTTCTTGTAACGGCATTTCCTAGTGTATTTCAAATTATGTCAAAAAAAAAAAAAAAAAAAAAAAAGGAGGGATATAGGGTTACCATCGCAACAATCACGGGGATACATCATTCACGGCTAATATGGTTAAGAAGAATGACTACGGGAGAAGAATGGTATTATTGATTTGATTTTGAAGTGACATTTTTCGTGCATGTGTACTTATTTATCTCAAAGTCTAGAGGTTGGTTGGATGCATGACTTTTAGAGATACTTGTTTGGGCTCTCATGGGTGTAGTGATTAAGTCTTGGATTATCTAGTTTTCATAGGTCAAGGGGAGGATGGACGAAGACCTAGTTAACTATCAAAACTGAGATGGAGTACTCAGTGACACACAAAGATGTGGATAGTTCAAGAGATGTTCATATACTATTAAGGAAGGATAGATGGGTATATGAAACGACCTATGCTTTAAGGAGTTACGTTGTAGTGCTCAGTATAGGTTCTTAGTCACATTATCGTACAAGATTAAGTCACATTTGAGGGGAGATGTTTACTTCTTGTTCAAGTTGGTCATATCGGGTTATCTCCACATGTGGTCATTTATTAGAAGCCGGTGAATTTTACGGTTGGTTTGAGAGACGTATTGAGAGTATTTTTTAACATATTCTCACAATAATTAAGCCTCGACGGGTTGTCGACGTGCTATCATGGATTTAGTATTGCTTCAAGATCAAGGTACTCCAAGCCATGTACATTATTATATGATGATTACGATGACTCGCAATCATCAGGAGGGAGAAGTACGCCCTTAGGAGGGAAAAGGAAATGGAGTGAGAAGTACGGCTTATTACCTACTTTGATGCAATTACTTTGTGAGATATGTTAATGCTCCCGAACGACAACCATTGTGCTTACAGTCTCCGTTGCGTGGTTAAAAGGCTAAAGAGTGTTGTCGATTCAGGAGGGAGCAGAAAAGAATAAAGGGCTCACTAGTTAGGAGGGAGTAATAACCTAGCTAGTACATTACAGTTGAAGTTCAGAGCTACAAGGATGTGTGCCGTCAGCACCAAAGATCGAAGCTGCGATCTTTCGGATTAGAGAACTTCAAGTATGCCAAAGGATCTAGACTACAAAGACTCTGCACTTCAGCAAAAGTTTATTATTGTAATTTACTTTGTATTGTTTATAGGTCTCATTGTAACCATTCACTTGTGACGACATCTTGGAGGGAGATTATTAGACTCGCTTTTTTATAAAGATGTCGTCACTCACATGAATTGGACTAGGTTTGTATTAAGTAGCTCACACAGGGACTACTTATGTGTAATAGACAAACTAGTGATGTAAAGGGCCTATAAGTACCCACATGACTCTCCATGTGGGTGTGTGGGAGTATTGTTTCATTTCATTTGTTTCTTTTAATAAAGCAAACATTTGACCAGGATTCTCTCCACCCTCTCACTACTCTCTCTCTAAGATGAACTTCTTCATCTTCCACAGCCAACCAAGGCCACCCGAACCACGAAATACATGAATCTTGGTCTCTACACACAAAGAACCGAATCCAACTTTATGCCTCTTCTATCAAGTTCCACTCGAACCGGAAGTCTACCTTTGCGCGCTCTCCAAACGAATATATTGACTTTCTTAGGCACTAACTTGTTCCAAAGTGTGTCGTGACCACCACTATCCACTTGAAGAGCTTTATCCTCGATCAAACCCGTAAGCGTTTTGACTTTGAATTCACAGTCTTCATCGAGCGTCCACCTCCATCTATCCCTACAAGTGTTAGAAACAACAACATTCCGCAATACATCAATTAAATCATCATATTCCTTACATACCATACCACTAATACTCTTATTCCAATCCCACGCCCAACTCCACCCATTATTTACCCAATATCCCTTATCCATTACACTATCCGCCTTTCTCCTATCCAAATGATATAATCTAGAAAATCTATCGCGAAGTCTCCGCCTATCCACCCATCTATCCTCCCAAACCTAATATCCCTCCCGTCACCTAGTACCCCCAAACACGAAGAAGTAAAATCTACCCCGACCCTATCTATCTCCGCACCAATCTTCACAATATCAGCCCAAACCCCCCTTCCCCCCCCACATGCCCACCTCCTAGACCCCCGCAAGCCCCATGAATACTTTTTATAATCCTAACCCATAACCCCCCACCCTCCGTCCTAAACCTCCACCACCATTTACCTAACAACGCCAAATTTTTTGCCCTAAGAGATCCCACGTTTAACCCCCCATCCCTAAAAGAAGCAAGAATCGAATCCCATTTGACCCAAGAAATTTTTTTACCCTCCCCAATCCCACCCAAAAAGAAATTTATTCTAATACTCTCAAGATTTTTTATAACACTCATAGGCACACGAAACATCGATAAGTAATACAATGGCAAGCTACCGAGAACCGATTTTACCAATGTTAGACGACCCCCGAACGACATCGTTTTTGCTTTTCAATCCGCCAACCGATTCTTGAATTTGTCCACCACGGGTTTCCACGCGTTCACCCGACTTATGTTTTCACCTATTGGTAAACCCAAATACGTAAAAGGGAATTCGCCAATATCGCATCTTTAAATAGGGTTTTCCGTGCCCCTTTGAAAGGTCACTATAACCCCTCCAAACAGGCACTAACCAAGGATTGGAACTCTAGGCGATTCTGATGGGGTGCGTCCCCGTATGACGACCAGAACCAGGTCAGACACAGTAACCGGATTACTCGCCTGAACCAACGTGCTGTTTCACCGGTAACCGCCAACCGAATCCATTGCCTTAACCGGCACCGATGGTCGCAATACACCATAACCAAACCGTGGGCTGCCTACTGATGCCGAAATATATTTTAACATCTCTCAAGCGACGATGCGAAGTGAAAAGGGTGCCATCAAATGCCACATTGGCCACGTGCGCGTACATGATGAGTGCTTCGCATCATTCATACTTCCATTAGTCAATTGAAGTAATTATAGGTTAGATATCATCTTTATAAACATCATTCTATTTGCTATTCCCTTCAATGTGGGATTTAAACCCTCTTCCATAGTCCTAACACTCATGACCAAAGAACTTTGAAAATAAGGAACCAAATATTGTTAGTGGGTTTTCAGTCGACACCTTTTCATTTATATTCTCCATTAGTCGACGACTATTGATCACTCAAAAACTATCATGATCGGTCCTACCAATCCACCACCTACTTTATCTCTAACCGACAAACTACTTACCGTTAACAACATTAACTCTCTTGTACACATTAAATTAGATGTTTACAAATCAAATTATCCATCTTGGTGTTAATTTTTAAGAATCATTGTGAAGGATTTGAGGTTATCCATCACATCAAAGGTGAATCAACTAGTAACGCTATTGTTGCACCTCCAACTGTTAGAATGGTTTAAGGCTGACTCCATTGTTAAGTCATAGATTTTCTGAACCTTATTGGATGCTTTACAAGAATGCCTTGTTGTTGCTGACCCCAAAACTGCTAAGGATGCTTGGAATCATATTGAAAAAAAATTATTGACAATAAACGCACCAAGACTATTACTTTAAAAGGGGAGCTTTGGATGCTTCAAATTGGTGACCTATCCGTAGATGCTTACTTTTGAAAAATTGAGTCCATCACTATGATTTTAACAAATATTGGATCCCCTATGAGCAATGATGATGTTGTTACTTATGTCATTAATGGCCAAGATGAAAAATATGAACAAGTTGCGGGTATTATTGCTCATCAGGACCCCTCTCGGAATTAAACACGATGCGGTCTATGGTTACTACGGAAGATATGTGGTTGAAGTCCAAGTCATAAGCTTTATCAACTAATGCTACCTCCTCGTCTCCAACGGTTCTTTTAGCCGAAAGCAATACTACATGTCGCAAGGACTCTCACACACAAAAAGGGATCTAATTTCTCTCTATACTCTCATACAGTTTCACCCAGTAAAACACACACTTACATGGTTTGTTTAAGTGTTATCCAAACTCTTAATTCTTAATCATATCTTTGGGTCCTTACCGTTCTACACGGGTAACTCAACAACACAACTATCTCAACCTAATTCTAATCACGTTGTAGAAAACTAGAATGGGGGGTTGAATAGTTTTACCAATTAAAACTTCTTTTTGAAACTTATAGATCGACTTATGTTAATCTAGTTTTGACGTGTTGGATATTGATAGTAGTAAAGCATATAAAAACTAAACTACGAGAGAGAGATAGAGAGACACAACCATAACACAAGTATTTATAGTGGTTCGGCTACAAGGTCACCTTCCTTGCCCTACTCTGCTCCCCGAGTCACCTACTCGAGAGTTCGTAAACACTCAACATAAACTTCTTTCACTTGGCGGAGAAGCCTTCACAACGTCGCTTACACTTTAACCGATACAAAGCTAGATACCGGGCTTTTCCATGAGGTAAAGTCAAACCTTCGTCGCCTACACTTTATCTGGTACAAGGCTAGATACCGGGTCCTTAGCACAGCGGACCAAACCAACACAACTAGCACAACAAGACTAAAGGATCCAAAGTCCTTTTGCACCTAACGACTCAACATATCTAAAACACCCTTTGGAGAAGAAGAAAGAACAAGATGCACTTCTGTGATATTGGAGGAGGAGAATCCTAGCAACTCATATCACGAGCTTGCAAGTCTTCGAGAGATCGTGATCTCGCCTTTTAGAAGGAACCTAGAGAATCACAAAGAAAGACTACATAGAAAGATCCTTGGATCTGAGGTTAGAGAGTTTAGAACATAGAGAGGAGGTATGTCTAAAAGGGGTGAGGGGTAAGAGAGAAATGGCTCACTATTTATAGGCAAATTGTCCACTGTTCACCCGGATCCGGCGGATCCCTTCCCAAAAGGATCCGGCCAGTGTAATCCAAGGGATCCGGCTATCTAGTAGTACCAGTTCGGATTTTGGGTTACAATTCCGGGTTTTGGGTTATGGGTCAAGGTCCATGGGTCAAGTGATGTCATGAGTGATATCAAAGACATCTTGGGTCATGGGTTATGGACTTTGGGTTATGGGTTATGGACTTTGGGTCATGGGTTTTACCCATTATGGATGTCATGCATGATGTCATGTAATGGGTCATGAGTTATGGGTTAAGATCCATGGGTTATGGACTTGGCTTTTTGGGTCATGGATAGTCCAAGTCTTTTATAGTTAATTTATAAGTAACATGTAAGTAACTAGTTTACTTAAGTGTTTTTATAAAATGTAAGTAACTAGTTTACTTAAGAGTTTTTATAAAATGGTTTTTGTTTTATGTGAACTTGTTAACTAAATATGTTTAAGGTTTACTTGTTTAATGAAATGAGTTAGTAAGCTTTTGGCTCAAATCGTTACGTATTTTATCTATCTCGTTAAAATGATTTTATGTTTGTTATCGACAAAACATTAGAAGATCGTAAAATATAAATAAACGTTTTGAAGGTTTATTTGTATTAACACACGTTTTACATACCATACGTAAACATACTTAGTGATTTTAAGATGTAAACCTCTTGTGAGGACGTCAACTACTTTCACTATCGAGAAATAAAAGACTTTATATATCAAGTTGTCATAACTCATAAATTGTACTAGTCACCTCCGAAAAAATAACCGCAACATTTTTATGAATCTTATGATTTAGATTTTAAGTTAACTCATTTACATGTTGGTATTTGTTAGTTGAAATTAACAAACTTTGCATGTTGTTTAATTTACAAATATAGATGAAACGAAGTATCTATACTTACTAATATACAGCACTTGAAAAAGACGTTAAATGCCCTTTGAAAAAGTGAATGCTGAATTTTTAGAGTGTCTAGATTGGTCATTTTGCATAGAAAAAAATTAAATTAGCCACTAATAAAGGAAAATATATTCTAATAAAGTAGAGTCTAAAAAAGACTATTTTGCCCCATTAAAAAAGGAATGCTGATTTTTAAGAGTGTCTACATTAGTCATTTAGCATAATTTTCTTTTAAAAATACACTAATTAAGAAAATTAGAAAACATGATATACCAAAATTGCAAAGCTTATGGTGAAAATCCCATTTTTTTCGCCCCACACATGTTCTAACCCAACCCATCCCCCATCAGTTTTCACGAACCAAAATCCTATACACTAATCGACCCTAAATCAGACGCAGCCAAAATAATCAAAACTCAAAATCATCATCAGAAAAACGGCTTGATTCTTCCGGGTTCTATTGAGATAAATGATATTGTGTTCTTAATTCAAAAAAGTAAGTATTGATACATGAATTTTTGTTAATCTCGTCTCTGAATGTGCAGCACTTGAAAAAGACGTTAAATGCCCTTTGAAAAAGTGAATGCTGAATTTTTAGAGTGTCTAGATTGGTCATTTTGCATAGAAAAAATTTAAATTACCCACTAATAAAGGAAAATATATTCTAATAAAGTAGAGTCTAAAAATACTATTCTGCCCCCATTAAAAAAGGAATGCTGATTTTTAAGAGTGTCTACATTAGTCATTTAGCATAATTTTCTTTTAAAAATACACTAATTAAGAAAATTAGAAAACATAATATACCAAAATTGCAAAGCTTATGGTGGAAGCCCCATTTTTTTGGCCCCACACATATTCTAACCCAACCCATCCCCCATCAGTTTTCACGAACCAAAATCCTATACACCAATCGACCCTAAATCAAACGCAGCCACAATAATCAAAACTCAAAATCATCATCAGAAAAACGGCATGATTCTTCCGGGTTCTATTAAGATAAATGATATTGTGTTCTTAATTCAAAAAAGTAAGTATTGATACATAAATTTTTGTTAATCTCATCTCTGAATAAGCAATTAGTGTGGTGCATCAACAAGTCTATTTTGCAAGAATTGATTAATTTAAGTTTCTCTTTTTTTTTTAAGTATTAAAAGTATATATAGATTTAGTTTGATCTTTGGAATGATGTAAGTGGTACCTCAAAAATTGATACAAGTTGTATATGGTATCTCAATATGAGTTTGATTTTTTCATCTAGGGTAAAGGTTGTTTCTGGATAAGGAACAAGCAATCTTGGGCATGTTTCTAAAAGGTAGCGTTGCTCTGAAACAGTAGGTAATTTGGTCGCCTTTTGTTTCTAGAACTCAGTTGAGTTCTTCTATTAGTTGTTATGCTTTAGATTATTGTTGATTTCTAATTAGTTTCCATGGTATAGTGAATTTAAAAAAGGCTTACTCATCACGGTATGTACATTCTTTGCAGTCATAAATAAGTCAGTACCGCATGCACAAATAAGTTAATCTCATCTCTGAATGTGCAATTAGTGTGGTGCATCAACAAGTCTATTTTGCAAGAATTGATCAATTTAAGTTTCTCTTATTTTTTTTTTAAGTATTAAAAGTATATATAGATTTAGTTTGATCTTTGGAATGATGTAAGTGGTACCTCAAAAATTGATACAAGTTGTATATGGTATCTCAATATGAGTTTGATTTTTCCATCTAGGGTAAAGGTTGTTTCTGGATAAGGAACAAGCAATCTTGGGCATGTTTCTAAAAGGTAGCGTTGCTCTGAAACAGTAGGTAATTTGGTCGCCTTTTGTTTCTAGAACTCAGTTGAGTTCTTCTATTAGTTGTTATGCTTTAGATTATTGTTGATTTCTAATTAGTTTCCATGGTATAGTGAATTTAAAAAAGGCTTACTCATCACGGTATTTACATTCTTTGCAGTCATAAATAAGTCAGTACCGCATACACAACAAGGATAAAGTCAACTTGGCATGTGTATCCGTCTTTTAAAAGGTGATCTTGATGAATTTCTTTTAACTCCTATTGTTTCAAAAAGCAAATGCTTTATTATTTCCACTTGATCTTCGAATGAGCTAATTCTTTCTCTCTGAATTTCAGGCTCTTATTTTTGGATTACACATTCTTTGAATATTAAAGGTGGTAGAATTGAATAACAATGCTATTTCTCAGACAGGTTTTAACTACGTTTTATGAATTTGCACTAAACATTGTACTTTTGGTTACACCATCAGAAATGATGTATTATAGATGATTATATAAAGTAATTTTAGTTGCTTACTTGCTAAGTCCAGATTATTCCCTTTCTTCATTGTAATTAACCTTATTATCAGTGTTTTTGAAGTGCATTAAATTATTGTTATGTTAAATTTCAGGTTCGATGTCGTGGGATAGCAATTCTCAGCACCAAGATTCAGCAATGGCTGTGAGAGGTTACGATACTTACAAAATCTGTATAATGTGAGTGTAATCTCAACTTGTGGATGATGGCAAAAAATTATTTTGCAGTTACTAAGGTATTTTGCATAACGATTTAATCTTTATTAAATCTTTCATTTGCCATATGCATAACGAATGATTCAAGTGCTCCTTTTGTTTGGAACTCACTCGCGGTTGTGGACAACTCAACTATGACATAACTTTTGGGTTGAAATGGGTCTATTTAATGCATGCAGGTCAGGGTCTTAAGCATATAATGGATAATGTCAATTGAGAGTGCGGTAGTATGTACTTAGTAAAGTTGTAAATATAATGTTCAACATATATATTGATAGGTATGTCTATGAGATAAGCTAAAGGACCAGCAATAAAGGTTAAAAGTTAATATGGATATGTGATGAAATGATCATTTGATACGTTATTTTGTTGGTTGTGTCTTTAATCATTTGCGATATGCGTAGTTTTAACCCAAACATGGTTAATTTTTTAATCATTTCTTAGTTATAGTCGTGTCAAGTTTGAAAAATTACTTTGATGCACCTGGTGGATTTTTGCTACCCTTTGGTGACAGACGGCAATAGGGAAGTAAGATCAGATTTTTCATTAACGTTTTTGATTTGTTAAAAGCTCTTAGTAAGGATATCTATAGATTTTGTTGCCAAAAGCCCAAAAGTCTTTGACTCATCAACATTCCAACAGGAGGATAATATGTCAATTAGGATATCATGGGAATTCTAGATGCTTGATAACCAAAGAAACAAATTGTTTTAGTAACTAATTCTTGGTAAATAACCTATGGATGAACAAATAGCTACCTGAAGATATAAATGGGCTATTAAAAAAATCCATGGGTTAACCATGTTCGTAAAACCATTATTACTAAAGCATACATTTGAATAATAAGATTCAGAAGGTTATTTATGCATTGGAACAGGACTTTGAATAGTAAGAATTATAACTTCTTTTGTGGGATATAAAATATAAATTTATATTTGAATTATTGATTGGGTCTGTGCAGCTAAAAAAAGATTGGAAGATATGCTTTAGCCACTAGCAATAGCTATGATTAAAAATTAAAGACCTTACTAAAGTCTTCATTTTGTTAAGTTGATATGCATCATACATGAGATGTTTACCAGCTAAGGTGGTCTTATCTTTTAAATAGTAGCATTGTTGCAGTTGGCTTTACTGTATTTCTTGCACCTTGATACGGACAAACATTATTGTGTTAAGGTGAACCAATTTTCAGGCTTTCTTGATTAAAAATTAAAGACTCAAAATTAGCATTATATTGAATGGTCACTCTTATCGCTCATGTGGTTTTCCATTTAATCCCATGAATTCACGGGTCAATAAAATGAGAAGAATTAGAATTAAGTTGTTCCCTATAAGTAACTTACCGTGAAACCTGATGAAATGAAAAGCCATTCTCGGTCTTTGAAACTGAAAAAGTTATCGGTCTTTCAAACTGTTAATTTGTTGTAGATCTACGAGATTGTTGGTACTACAATCGAGACTTGATGAATTTGAATTAAGTTGTTGCTATAAGTAACTTACTGCATGATTTTGATGTTTAGAAAGATTGCTAAAATATAATGATTTTAGTCACTCGACAAGGTATAAGAGAAATATATATTTGAAGGTTGTGATGGATAAATGTTTTTTGGATACTCCGAGAGTATATATGCTACATTTTACATCATTTAACTGTAAGCACTTATACAATACATAATGTTCGACCATGTAGCAAACATGTCAAGAGTATGTTACAATTTTTTATAAAATGCCATGAAATGTTATTTGTGTTTGTTGTTACATATTTTATTTATTTTGTTGTTACCTTATTTTTTCTCTTTCTCAACGAGAAATGTTTTCAAACTTAATTAGCAAAAAACATTAGATGACCTTTATATCGTTTATAGATTTATTTTTATTTTTATGTAGCATAAATATTTTCTATTCATACGTCTAACTAACGTATCATCTATTCACATAATATCAAAAATCGTTCCCTTCTATAAATGTATTTCTTTCCATAACATATTAAAAACTACTATTCTACAGTTCTCCATTTAATCCCGTGAATTTCACGGGTTAATAACCTAATTGCGAAATATACATGTTATTCAATAAAACTCACTGGTACAAAGATTAATGTAACACATTTTAGCATCTGTAAATTACCTTTTTAACAAAATGATACGAGAATACAGACTTATTACGGAAGGCATGTTGACTTATCATAATATATACAGAGGCACTTTTTTTTTGGTAAAAGGTCAAAAGAACCGGTAAATATATTACTCCAAAAAATGTTTAAGTACAAAGGATATGGGTGAATCTCATATTTCAGCCCATTACATAAGCGGAAAAACTTACATAACAAGATACTTCATATTCTCTAAACAAGAAAATAAACCACTACTCAAAAGATAACATTAGACTCCTACGGAAACAAAATTACTTTCTACCAAGGCCTTGGAGCTTGATACCATACATGTCCTAAAAAGCATCCAAATTCCCTGGGATATCGTAGACTAGCTTCGCATAGTCATCATAATTGATGTGTAAGGAAAGCTTTAAATTTATAATACTAGTTTCACCGTTTTTTATTAAACCAAACACACGGGTAAAGTATAACCCACGTATGTAGTATAAGATTATTGGTAAGACCAGGTCGTATCCACAGGGACTTAGTTCATTCGATTAAGCAGGAAATGAGTAGTTAAAGCAAAACAATAATTCAACAAATAGCAAAATAGTGAAATAGGGAAAATTCAATTATAAGATAAATGATTACTTGGATAGCTTATATAATTTAGTGACAATGTTTATGTTAGATCTCAGTTTGATAATTGATTGGTTCATAACTTATAACTTAGCCATTTTCGTCAAAAGAGCAATTTCATAAATCGTTAGGTTCAATTCAAGATTTACGTTTATCTAACCAAATGATTTCTCACAAGATTAGTATTGTATCTTAAGTCTAGATTACTACCAATTCTCCTAAGCAGATTCCTCCAACCAAAGGCTAAAAACGCAGACAAGTTTCTAGAATTGCTTATAATAAATCGGTTCTTTTGACCTTATCCAACAAGTTATACCCAATCAGTTTTGATAAACAAACATAGCAAGACTAAAGACAAAATAGTTCACAACTTAAACTTGAAATTGATAGAGATCAAAGCATAATCATAACATCACTTTATTATATTTACATATCCAAGCAATCACAAGAGGTTTAGCCTCTCATGGCTAATGAGTTCATGATAACAGTAATGATAGAAAAGTAAACAAGAGACATACGGATTGGAATGATCAAATGGATTACACTAGTGTCACAAGTAATAACCCAAAGTTCTACAACCAAGGAGTATATTCGACCCTTGTTTGATCCGATCTACCCCTTCTTCTTGCTCTGGCACACGTTCTTAACTTCGTACTTCTTAGGACTGACTTAGTGGAAAATAGTTGGAGAGTGGAGAGACTCAAATGTCTGCAAATGGGCTCTTTATATAGCCTTCTGATAGGCGAAGTACGACGTACTTCGATTGTAAGTGCGGTTCACTTAGCTATTTTCTTGGCGCCAAAGTTTTATAAATGCAGAGGAAGTACGACGCACATAAAATACAAAACCGTCGTACTTTTATTAATAACTGCGTCTGACTTTTCTTGACCGAGCAAGCAAGTGCGGCGCACATAAGAGGAAAACTGGTGCACTTGGCTAGAATCTTTGGACTTATTTTGTAGACTTCATATTTATTGACTTTATTTACTAAAATACTTGTATTCTTGACGTTTCTTGCTCCAGAGCATCTGCGAGTGAACCTGCACACATTTCATGCTATTAAATATCGAAAGTTCACAAGAAATGATCATAAAACATATTATATCATGCCCAAAAATATGTATAATTAGGGCGTTATCAATAATCATAGTCATCATAATCATCTTCACGATCGTGACCACCACCAAATAGGTTCACTGACTCATCAAAAGTATTCACAACCTCCTCTTCATCACTGTCGGAATCAACAATCTCTTCCACCTTAGGGAATGGGTTAACCCTCGTAGTAGAAGAAGTAGACAGAGAAAAAGAAGAACTAGACTTACTAGCCGCGGCCTGCACCTTCTCTTTCACAACACTCACAAGCGGTTCTTGTGATACATTACCAGTCTTTTGAGACCCATCCACCTTATCTCCCTTTTTATTACCCGAATAATCTATCTTTTTAATAGGATGACCATCATCATCCACAAGAGTAGCTTTCCCATCAATAATTAGCTTTTCAAGCTTCACAATTTTCTCAACAATAGGAGTAGGACCAACCTCCTTAGCTACCATTGTACTTCCAGAATCCAACTCAGCCCCATCCTTAGCCACGACATCAGTAGGAATGCCACATTCATCAGTATCGATCATATTAAGAGCATCAAAGAGATTCGATGTAGCAATCTTGGTCCCGCTCATACTAGCCACTTCAGTGGCCTTCTTCTTTGTACCATCCCCCTTCCTGGGCTCGGGAGGAGGAGCTTTAGGTTGATACCGAAACTTAGGTCCCACGGTAGGTTTAGTACATCCTTCTTTGCCGGGTGCACTTTGGCTACCATTCGTACCCTTACTTTTGTTATTGACCGTTTGAAAACCATCATTAACACACTGTGTGGGTTGAGTAGGAGGTGGAACAGATTTAGGACAATCAACCAGGGTATGACCAAATAGCTTACACATATCACACCGAGGCGGTTTCCACTCATATTCAACCCGAATCTTTTCAATTGTAGAACCCGTCCCATCAAGTAAGGGTATTTCAACAGTGAGGCTCTCCCTAAGCACCTCATCCGCCTTCACTTCAATCAAACACCTAGCAAAACTACTTCAGCCCCACGATTCCAAGCATATTTGACTAGTGTAAGAATCTAACATTTTCGGAGTACCAATCAATGTCGCAAGGAGACTGAGACCATCATCATAGACCATAGCAAGGGGAACATCATGGAATTTGACTCAAACCGGAATGTTAGTCAAATCCTCTTTGAGCAGATTAGTGTTTAGTGTCCAATTTTTAAGAATGATAGGCACATTTCTAATCATCCATGGCCCATTTTCAAGAACATCTTCAACACCTTTAGGAGTGGTAAACTTAAAGAAAAAGAATCCCTTTGCATTCATCATAACCTTTTGAATACCATACTTAGCCCACGCATTACGCACATAATAATCAACAACCGAAAAAGCAATACGTTTACCAAGAAAATAACCATATAGAGTATACGCAAATATGGAGTTTACTTCTTCTACCACTTTCATAGGAACGGAAAGATCCACTTCATTTGTTTTATTGCTACACTCCAGCCTACGAATGTTAGACTTGTGTTTCTTGGGCTCATTAGACGTAGCACCCGCATATGAAACCGGCTTCACATTAGAAACACTAGTAGCTACATTAGTCTGAGGTGATGAATTAGAAGCAGCCACGTTCTCCGCATTCTTAAGTTGAATATTTTGCATTGCTACTTCAAAATCTTTACATGCATCCAAAACCACCTGATCAATCCCATTAGGTTGACTAGCATTAGGTTGTACGACTTCATTAGGTTTACTAGCATTAACTTGAGGTTGCTCATCATTATGACTCCAAGGAATAGATAACTCAGCCACATGTGTGGAAATAGGAGATTCCGCCACATGTGTAGTAGAAGTAGTAACGCTTGGAGTAGTAGCCACACCTGTAGGTTGAGGCTGAGAAACAACCACATGTGTAGTAGAAGCAGTAACGGTTGGAGTAGTAGACACATCATTATGCATACATGCGTTTAGCTCACCTAGATTAAAGTTAACTACAGAATCCTTGACCCCTGGACGTAGAGTCTCAGCAGGCTTCTCTCCCAAATTCGACATCAAAAAACCCTAAAAAGCGACAACTAACACACAAGTAAAAACTAGAAGAAGATAATGTCCACTCTTCAAATCCAGACCGAGTAAAACCCTAGTTAAAAACTAGGGTTTATAGACATTGAAGCGTAGAATTCAACCCATAGTATCTTAATCGGACCAAGGTTGTTTGATGATCGCGTAATGAATACAAAAGTCCAATTAGGGTTTGTTATAAACCCTAAACCGCGATCGCAAGAAACCCTAAGAAAAAATAATCAATCAACTCTTGTAATACGTGTATATGGATTTAGCGTGATTAAAACTTTTAGAGTATAAAAGGGTTTACTAATACAGGTATTTGGTTAATTTCACGTAAACGAGGTATTTATAATCTTCGTTGCAACGCACAGGAATTCAGTATCCTCGTATATTACATTTCTGGAAATATAACTATGAAGATTTTATTACTTTATAGATATAGGAGCTAGTGATGTTTCTTATATTTTCAACCAATGTATATATAGGTGGTTCAAACTTGTTCGTATATATACGACTAGTTGAAGTCTTTCTTCAAAACAGGCGATAACCGGTCTATACAATTCTTCTTACATATATAGAGTTTAGTCAAGTTTCTATGATCCACATGTACGTCTAGAAAAGTCTATATCGTCATTTTTTTTTATTATTTTTTTTTTTTTTTGAACGGCTAACTCCTATACTACCTCTATTACATTAAATCACCATTGCCAAGGTTTGAACCTTGGTCTTTTCCTCCAAAGGCAAATGTGTTTATATCCTTCTTTTTCTTGTGATCTCATGAAATACTTACGTTCACCGCATGATTAATTCTTTAATCAATCCCAGGATATATCTATCTCAAAACATAACTAGTAAGCTTATAAAGCTACAAATTAGCTTATATGAGTACATGTTAAGTTTCAGTTAGAAGAATATTTGGATTCCTCACCGTTTACAGGTTGTTATTCATGCATTGTGCGATATTCTGCATCAACGGTAGTTTTGGGCGTCAAACTAAAATATTTTTTGTCAGATCTTGTTTATTAACCTTACATAAAATAATTACATAATTTGATTTTAACGTCATATATCATGTCCCAGATTAAAGTATCTCTTCGATTATAGATGACGATGAGTTGATTTCAAAGTCATATTAACTTTGATTTATTTAACATCCTTGATTTAGTCCTCTTCACCTTACTAATAGGTGTCACTATTATTGTAAACGATGCTGTTTTCAATATTCAAACAGTAGACTTTGAAGTATACGTTTTGGTCTAGCTAATTATCATTTTATTTTATGTAGTCTTCTTCTATTGCTAGTCAAGCTGCTCATTCAAGATCGAATTTGTAAGGCCGACATATATTCAACAAGTTTACATCCAATTGTACCTAAATCGAGTTTATGGTGTTCAATGAAACGATATAAGCTAGACGTGGATGCAAATATACATTGAGCAAGTTAACACACTACAACATTCGACCCTTTCGGAAGGAACTTTTTCCCCTTTCGATGGGAACATGTCCCCGCCAATGTCCCCGCCGAAACGTCTCCGCCGCAAGCTCGCCGCTGATACTTTTGGCAGGGACAGATGTCAACTTTGGGTGGGGACTTGTGGGTCCCACCGCCTTTTAGCTAGTCAAAGTTGGTCCAGCGTGGCAACTCTTCCCCGCCAAAAACTGTAATAATTAATTAGAAAGTTACTTAACTATGCGATTATACTAATTAATTAAGACTTTTGGCGGGGACATGTCCCCGCCGAAAGAGGCTTCCACTGTTGTGTTAAATGATTTTGGTGGGGACATGTCCCCGCCAATAAGCTTAAACATATAAATCTGCTTCAACCTTTTAACGGGGACATGTCTCCGCCAAAAGCCTCTGACCCATTTTGCAGCATATTGCTGCAAAATGGGTAATTTCCAGATTAAACTCCGGAAAAAATCTACCAAATGCACCCAATTTTCAGAACCTGTTTTTACACCAACTATGCGCCAACTTCGCTAAACATACAACAACAACAAACACAAATTCGCTAAAAATAATATGAATCCAAATTCGCCAACTTCGCTAAACATAGAACCTGTTTTTACAATAAGTATCCAAATTCGCTAAACATAATCATATGAATCCAAATTCGCCAAAAACGGTTCAAAAACCGTGATCACATGATCATCTACAAAACTATACATAAGCTAGCTATCCGCAAAATGGTCCAAAAACTATACATAAGCTAGCTATCCGCAAAATGGTCCAAAACTATACGCGAGGAACAATTTAGCAGAAATCCTAACACATAAACTACATAAACACATAATAATCCATCTAAATCTACACAACTTTGTCCAATACCCCAAAACAAATATAAACTGACCCATCGGACCAAAAGAAGTTGTACACTACTCCCCAGTCTCCCCACTACCCCCACTACCCTCCCCCGTACCTCGAGACTCGCCCTGTGAGGCATTTTGTGATCCCGATGTCCCCGGCAAGCCACTCGCTAACTGCTCGGTAAAACCCGGCTGTCTCCTGGCCCAATCCAGCAAAATATCAATCTGTGTCCCACGCGTGGACAGCTCCTGGGCTTGCTTGTGCACGGTCTCCTGCAGTGAGGACGAGGAGGCTTGCTCGCGAGCTCGTGAGGAGCTGAGGGTCGTCTTCTGACCACTGTCGGGTAACACTGGACCTACGCCAGGAACATGACCGCACTGCTTACCGCCGATCACCTGGCGCAAAATATCCAGGTCAGTCATACGCGTCCCGGAAGAGGTGCTCTCTGTCCGCAGCCGTACCATCTCATTCTGTTTAGTTACAAAAAAAAAAAAAAAAAAAAAAAAAAAAAAAAAAAAAAAAGTAATATATAAGTCGTGATTTATTATATTGCATTAATGTGGGTGAGTTTTTGGAAATAAATTATACTTACGTATCTGGCCGCGGACAGTGGAGACTCAAAGGCGTCGCCTCTCATATGGGTGTGTCTGTAAAGGTCGATCAAGTCTCTACGATCCGTGGAGTCGGTGGGGAGGTTCAACTGTTTATAAATAAAATCAATCAAGACTCACCCAACACTATATATATAAATAAAATGATTAAAAAGTGTCTTACGAAGTTATCGCATATAACAGCTAAGGAATGGGATCCGTGAAGGCTAGAACTCGTGCTCGCGAGCCGGTTTTGCCTGTTGATCTCCCCGATCCTCAACTTCTCCGGGTCTGACCAGTGCTTCACCTGCTTATTATAAATAATAAAAACTATTATATAAATGAATTATTATTATTATTATTATTATTATTATTATTATTATTATTATTATTATTATTATATTATTATATTATTATTATTATTAATTGATGGATGATGATGATGATGATGATGATGATGATGATGATGATGATGATGATGATAATGATGATGATGATGATAATAATAATAATAAAGTGTTGATCCAAAAATTTACCTGTGCTTCCCAATCCTCAGACGTCTTGTTTGCCGAACGCTTTTCCTTGATCTCGTCCAGTTTCTGAATCCCACCTTGCTATATAAAAATTTTTGTAACGATCAAAATCACGTTCAGGAGGTCGGGGAAACTCGAAATAAAGGTTAAACATGGTAGAATTAGATTAATGAATGGGGAGGTGTGTATGTTTAAGTCACAAGTTTGGGTTATTTTACTTCAGTCTCAAGTTCGTCATAGTGGGTTTTCTCCATCAGTAGTCACTACAAAAAGCCGTTGTTTTAGATATAGGGGGTTGATAAAGAATTAGACATTTTAGATGGTATTATTAGTAGCTTGGGTCTATCGACATCTTCTCACGGACTATATGTTTAATGATAAAGTGCTTCCAGTTAATACTTCACGTACACATCATTATGCTGATTTCGATAAATCGTAACCAGCAGGGGAGAGAAATGTGTAAAATCCCGTGATGATGAAACTATCCTGGAGAAAGAAAAGTGCATATCCGGATCTTAATTGATTCTAGTGCTATGGTTTCTGGAGAAAGAAAAGTGTATTTCCGGATCTTAATTGATTCTGGTGATACGGTTTCAACTTCGACGGAGAGAAATGTGTACGTTACGGACTACTTTCTCATATGAAAGATAACTGGGATGCATTTAGTGAGATGAAGATGTTGATACTATATTCCCCCGGATGGACAAATTTGAAGAAGGTCGAGTCTACAGTATGTTCTTCATTTTCTGCTGCGTGTTAGAAGACTAAAGACGGAATGCATTTAATTATCAAAAGACTTCTTCAGTTTCATGGCAATCATTAGAAAGGTTGTCAGTTTGGGGGAGAGCACTAATTAGGGGAGAGTGAAAAAGTCATAATTGATCCCTAATTAGATTTGCTCACGTTGTTCTTCTGCAAGTAAAGAAATGGCAGCTGAGAAGATTCTGCAAGCTGTACGAAGTAATGAAGTTTGAAGACCACTCTCATGTTTTGTATTGAATTTTACTTGTAGGGAACGTTTTAAGCAATTCCCGTATTACATCACTTTGGGGAGAGATTGTTAGCCTTTAAAGTTATGTTATAGTCGGGAATTGCAATAGCATTTAAGTACAAGGACTAGTTTAGACAATAGTGCCAAGTTAGGCTTGTATTCTTGTAATAAGTACCTTCCTAGTCACAACTAGGAAGGTGGGATTCTCATTGTAACATTGAGGTGTATATGCTTCTTTACTTTGAAAGTAAAGAAAACATACACACCTCAATGTTACAATGAGAATCCCACCTTCCTAGTTGTGACTAGGAAGGTACTTATTACAAGAATACAAGCCTAACTTAGCACTATTGTCTAAACTAGTCCTTGTACTTAAATGCTATTGCAATTCCCGACTATAACATAACTTTAAAGGCTAACAAATATCATCGTCGTCTTCGACATCAGTGATAATTGGTGGTGGTGGTGCGTCAACTTCCGCTGGCTGGACATCTATATTTATGGTGTTATAATTCAACTTATCCAACTCAGCAGAGAGTGTGACATGTGATGAGTTGTTGTCATGTACAACATCTTGATTGTCTTCTACCACGATGATATCCGGGTTCCAAATCTTTCGATGATAAGAATCTTGGACGGCCTTCCAATTACCACGTTTACCCGGGAAATCAAGGTAAAAGACTTGTGTTGCTTGTGTTGCAAGAATGTATGGTTCATTTTGAAACGATACACGGTCTGTCATAATTTGTGTAATGTTATTTCTATAGGTACAACGTTTTATGCTTAGAGTATTCATTTTGTTCTAGAATGAATGCAGGCCTTTAGGTAGCAAAGTATGGCCAGAAGGAATTGTTGACAAAACTTCAGACTTAGATATGCGCCCTATGCGGGATTCAACTAATAAAAAGGTGAGTGTAGCAATACAGATTAATATATGCTACCATAGTCCTATTCAATTTCAGCGTTGTGATGGTCTTTCACTATGATGGTATTGTCGATCAATGGAATGATCTAGGATGGGCTAGTGATGTGATTCATGTTTCTGCCATGGGCCAAACAAAATGGTAACCTTTTCGTCCTATTGTTAAAAGGCCCTTGTGGGCTGCTATTAACCAAACACCCTTGTTTGGACAGCATAACCAAACGGCCCTTGCCGCCGGTTGCCTGGATGACTAATTCCCCCCACGACTGCCAATAATTACTTAGGCAGTGTGTAAGTGTGTTGACAACCAAATGATTGCCAATGACTGCCATTTATTCTTAATATTACTTCTATAACAAAATATATCAGTTACTGATTTTATGTATAGAATAACATATTGTGGTCGCAGCTGTGGTTAGCTGTGGTACACGGTTAGATTCGGCTCTGGTCTCATTGGTCAAGGCTGTGTTGTGGTCTCAGTTGGAGTCAACAAGGAGCTAAAAAAACCATAAACACAAATTAATGACTATAAACTTTTGGCGGCGACACGTCCCCGGTACAAACATAAACACACAAAAAAAATAAACACAAATTAATCACTATAACCTGTGGTCTCGGCTTTGGTTCTCGACTTCGGTTCTCAGCAGCAACAGCAACTGTACCAAAACAAATTAACAAAAAAAAAAAAATTTATAAATAACAAAAAACATAATACACATATATCAGAAATTAACATATATCAAAAAATTAACAAAAATTAACATATATAAAAAAATAAAAAAAATCAATAAATTATCACCTGGGTGATTAGTGGACGAGAGGGATAAAGGAAGAAAGAAATGGTGGTGCTGTGGTGGTGCGAGTGTGGGTTTATGTGGTGGAGGGGCTGTGGTGAGGAGGGGCTATGGTGGTGCGAGTGTGGGTTTATGTGGTGAGATGGTGGTGCTGTGGTGAGATGGTGGTGCTGTGGTGGTGATAAGTGGTGTTGGTCGAGATGGTCAGGGTGAGCTTGGGAAGACGATAGGAAGAAGACGAGAGAGATGAGATTTTTTATTTATTTTTTTTACTAAGTGTAGATCTGTTAATAATTGAGGTATGGTTTTGGCTATTACATTCGGCGGGGACATGTCCCCGCTAAAAAAATTTGTCATTTAGCCACTCTTTTAGCGGGGACATGTCCCCGCTAAAAGTTTTTATTAATCGTCAAAAACTTTGGCGGGATAAAGTAAATACGAATAGTGAAAAACGAAATTTTTTGTGAAATCTTTTGGCGAAGACATGTCCCCGCCGAAAGAATTTTACTAAAAAAAATAAAAAAAAAAGAAAGAAAACTCTTTTATATTATTTTAACTAACTCAAATCAATATTAAATCTTTTAAATTTAATTAAAAAATTTCTAAATCATCTTTAATTAATTTAAAACTTTTTAAAATTATTTACATCACTTTTGTTTAGCCTTAAAGTTTATCATATTTGGGAATTGCACTTCATTCTTTATACAATGACTAGTTTAGACATTTAGGCTAAGTTAGTCATTGTATTCTTTGTATAAATACCCTCCTATGTCAATACTAGGAGGGTTGAGGATTCATTTGTATCAAAGGGGTGTGTGTGTTTTCTCTAGCTTCTCTCTAGAAAAACATACACACCCCGCCAGTCAATAAACCGAAAATTCAAAGTTTAATCTTATGTTCGTGTTTATGATGTTTCCTCCACCTCCAAACGTGAATCTTGGTCTTTACAATTGGTATCAGAGCAAACTTGGGAGATTCAAGGTGAATCGTGGTGTGTGTTAATTTTTTTTTGTTCGATCCTTGTTACAAAATCATAATATTGCGTGGTGTTTTCTGTGAAACACATCCATGTGTGTTTTGTGTTGCTTCTGTACACAAGTATCAAGAACAAAGGAGTATTTTTGTTTGATCTTAGAAAGTAAAACATCCACTGTCACTTTTTCTTTTTATAGAAAAGTGACAATTTGTGTTCTACTTCCTTTTCGAATCAATACAAAAATCAAGAGAAAAAGTTGTGTTTGTTTGGTGTTTGTTCGACTTGGCTGTGAAGATTACTAGTTTTTCACACATATATTGGTTTGGAAGATCAAAAGATTGGTGTGTTCTTTGTTTCTTCAAATCGACTAGAATCAAAATCTTGTATAAAGATTTGTGTTTTTGTTTTGTTGAGTGAATTATTTCATTATTGTCCAAGTTGGTGAATATTGTCAGTAAAAGTTGCTTGTTGGTGAAAAGGTGTAAGACTTCACGTGGGCATAGTACTCTAAAGTCAACAAAAGTGGCAAAAATCTGAAATCTTTCGGAATTGCAAAAGTCTCGCAATTGGGCGGCTTTATCGCAATTACAGCCTCTCGCAATTACTGCTGCCTTTCGCATTTCTACTGCTATCGCAATTGCTAGTTGTCTCGCAATTGGCATCGCAATTCAACTGCTGGTCTCGCAATTACACTGTTATCGAAATTGGTGGTTTTTATCGCAATTGTGTCTCGCAATTCAAGGCTTTCTCGCAATTGTGTGCAGTTTCGCAATTGAAGGCCTTCTCGCAATTGTCTCTCGCAATTCACGTTAAGTCTCGCAATTGGAGCTGTTCTTTCGCATTTGGTCTCGCAATTCATACTTAAGACTCACAATTGGTGCAATTTTCAGATTTGGCAGTTTTAGCCCTCGTACTTCTGTGAAACGATTTCAAAGTTGTCATTTTACGTCAAAACTTCAAACGGTTATAACTTTTGAACCGTAACTCCGTTTTCAGTCCACGACCTGTCAAAACGACCGTGAGACCGAGGAGAAGGACACGTTGAATCAATTTATTCATTCAACCCAAGTTTCGAGGCCTGAAAACACTCCAGAATGAAGTTATTGAGGTTTTAAGTTTCCAGACCAAAATTCCACCGTAACAACTCACAACAACAACCAAACTTAACCGTCAACATCACCACGTTTTTGCCGAAAAGATCCTGATCAAGATTCACAATTAGATGACAATGGTCAAATTATCAGCTGTGGCTACAAGGATGATGATTCATTATTACTTATTTGAAGTTGAAGTGGAATATCTCGGGTACGTGTACTTAGTATTTTGAAGATATCGGGGTTGGTTGGATGCATGATTCTTCGAGATCTTGTTTGGGCACTCATGGGATAGTGATTAAGTCTTGGGTTATCTAGTTTTCATAGGTCAAGGGGAGGATGGACGAAGACCTAGTTAACTATCACTTAAAGGAGATACGTTGTAGTACTCAGTGTCACACAAAGATGTGGATAATTCAAGAGATGTTCATATACAGTTAAGGAAGGATGGATGGGTATATGAAACGACCTATGCTTTAAGGAGTTACATTGTAGTGCTCAGTATAGGTTCTTAGTCACACTATCGTGCAAGTTTAAGTCACAAGTTTGGGTTATTATACTTCAGTCTCAAGTTCGTTATAGTGGGTGATACGACCAAGAAACACGTTTGGAGGTGGAGGAAACATGATAAACTCGAACTAAAGATTAAACTTTGAATTTTTGGTTTATTGATTGCCGAGGTGTGTATGTTGTCTAAAGAGAGAAGTAAAGACAACACACACACCTCATTTGATACAAATGAATCCTCAAACCCTCCTACACAACTAGGAGGGTATTTATACAAAGATATCTATGCCTTATTGGCAAGACTAGTCCTCGTATTTACAAACTATGCAATTCCCTACATATGACAAAACTTTAAAGCTAACAATCTCTCCCCAAAGTGATGTCATACGGGAATTGCTTACAATGTTCCCTACAAGTAAAATTCAATACAAAAACATGAGAAAGATCTTCAAACTTCATTACTTCGTTCAGCTTGCATAATCTTCTCAGCCGCCATTTCTTTACTTGCAGACGAACTAAGTGAGCAAATCTAATTAGGGTTTAATTCAGAGTGCCCTGAGTGCTCTCCCCTAAACTGACAACCTCATATTTTGAATGCCCTGAGTGCCCTGCAGTTCGGGGGAATATGGTATCAACATCTTTATCTCACCAAATGCATCCCAGTTATTTTTCCCATGAGAGATCAGCCCGTACATTTCTCTCCCCTGCTGGTTGCGATTAATCGGAATCAGCATACTGATGTGTACGTGAAATACAAACTGGAAGCCCTTTATCAGGAATCATATCAGCCCGTGAGAAGATGTCGATATACCCAATCTAACCTCCTGAATCAAAAACAACGGCTTTATGTAGTGACTACTGATGGAGAAAACCCACTATAACGAACTTGAGTCTGAAGTAGAATAACCCAAACTTGTGACTTAAACTTGCACGATAGTATGACTAAGAACCTATACTGAGCACTACAACGTAACTCCTTAAAGCATATAGGTCGTTTCATATACCCATCCATCCTTCCTTAACAGTATATGAACATCTCTTGAATTATCCACATCTTTGTGTGACACTGAGTACTACAACGTATCTCCTTTAAGTGATAGTTAACTAGGTCTTCGTCCATCCTCCCCTTGACCTATGAAAACTAGATAACCCAAGACTTAATCACTATTCCCATGAGTGCCCAAACAAGGATCTCGAAGAATCATGCATCCAACCAACCCCGATATCTTCAAGATACTAAGTACACGTACCTGAGATATTCCACTTCAACTTCAAATAAGTAATAATGAATCATCATCCTTGTAGTCACAGTTGATAACAATCAACAATCAATATTTAGCCATTGTCATTTAATTGTGAATCTTGATCAGGATCTTTTTGGCTATACGTGGTGATTTTGAAGGTGCCGTCCGACAATTTCAATTGTGATTTTGATGTGAAATATGCCATAAAATGACATTATAATGATGCCGGAAAAATTTGAGTTTAAGAAATTTTTACGCCGAAAATTCCCGAAAAATTCAAATTTTGGCAAAAAAATTTGAATTTTAGGCCAAAATTTTCACTCTTGTACCAGAATTTGAATCTCGCGTAAAAATGGACCGTAAAGTCTCCTGTGAAAGATAAATTTTACTCAACTTTTCCCGCCAAAAAACTTTTTTTTTTTTTTTTTTTTTTTTTTTTTTTTTTTTTTTTTGCAAATGCGATAAGGTTGTCCAATCGCGATAACAGTGAAGATGGTCAACTGCGATAAATCTCAAATGCGATAAATCTCAAATGCGATAAACCTCAACTGCGATAACCATCTGAGTTGTCAACTACGATAAGGTCAAATGCGATAGAGCAAAACAGCGATGCCAAATGCGATAAGGCCAAATGCGATAAGGCCAAATGCGACACCTATCGCAATTCTCATACAAGAAATGCGATAATCACTACGAATTGCGATAACCTCGCTGCTTCTCTTCAATTGCGATAAAACACAACTTTTGCCCACTTTTGTTGACTTTGTTGTGTCACTTGCCCTGACCTTATCTTGCAAGATATTATCCTGAAAACATTTCACCCACTGCTACCAACTTGGACCAATAATTCACACCAATAATGCACTATCTTCACTTAAAATAATCAATAGCAAATCTTTTACAAACTTTGTTAGTGATTTTCGATCAATGAACCAAGAACAAACCAAAGTCTATTCTCCCTTTAAGTAAGATTTGAGTGAAGAACTAGTGAACTTTCACAGCCCAAGTCGATATATCAAAAAACAAACACAACCTTTGATCTAATATTTGTGTACGATTGCAAGAAAATAAAAAAGGCTCACGTTTTTATAACAAAAACGCAACCTTTTTGTTGCTGTGAAACAAAATCCGAACACAAACATGATAATACACACCAAAATCACATTTGTTACCTTAAAAACACCATGATTCGCCCCCGGTTAGCTTTGATACCAATTGATACGACCAAGAAACACGTTTGGAGGTGGAGGAAACATGATAAACTCGAACTAAAGATTAAACTTTGAATTTTTGGTTTATTGATTGCCGAGGTGTGTATGTTGTCTAAAGAGAGAAGTAAAGACAACACACACACCTCATTTGATACAAATGAATCCTCAAACCCTCCTACACAACTAGGAGGGTATTTATACAAAGATATCTATGCCTTATTGGCAAGACTAGTCCTCGTATTTACAAACTATGCAATTCCCTACATATGACAAAACTTTAAAGCTAACAGTGGGTTTTCTCCATCAGTAGTCACTACATGAAACTGTTGTTTTTGATTCAGGAGGTTAGACTGGGCATATCGACATCTTCTCACGGACTAATATGATTCCTGATAAAGGGCTTCCAGTTTGTATTTCACGTACACAACATTATCCTGATTCCGATGAATCGTAATCATCAGGGGAGAGAAAGGTGTACATCGATGACGTAACTGGTATGCATTTCAAGTCTTACGAGTTGCTGAGGGCCTTTGATCGAGAAAAGATGGCTACAAAAAGGTTGCGACTTCAATCCTGATCATAAAAGCGGTTTTTATCACTCTGTGATAAAAATGGTACTTCATCGACAAAGGGGTTCTTTCGCAATTGAAGTGTTTTGCAATTCTTTCTCGAACATAGACTATCGCATTTTGTGAGATGAAGATGTTGATACTTCATTCCCCCGAACAGATTCAGGGCACTCAAGGCACTCATTAAATGAGGTTGTCAGTTTAGGGGAGAGCACTAATTAGGGGAGAGCACGGGAAGAGCACTCAGGGTACTCTAAATTAAACCCTAATTAGAATTGCTCACATGGTTCTTCTGCAAGTAAAGAAATGAATGCTGAGAAGATTCTCCAAGCTGAACGAAGTAATGACGTTTGAAGACTATTCTCTGTGCTTATGGTTTATATTTTACTTGTAGGGAACATTGTAAGCAATTCCCATATGACTTCACTTTGGGGAGAGATTGTTTAGTTTAGAGAGAGAAATGTTAGTCACACGTTCGTGCAAGTTTAAGTCACAAGTCTGGGTTACTTCACTTCAGTCTCAAGTTCGTCATAGTGGGTTTCTCCATCAGCAGTCACTACCAAAAGCCGTTGATTTGATACAAGAGGTTTGAGAAGAGATTGATCCTAAGAGAATCGTAGAGAGAATAGTTATCGACATCAACTCATGGGGTATTGATTTGTATGTTGCTTCTAGTTGATACGTCTATGTACACATATGTAGGATGAGTCCGAAAGATCGTCATCATCCTGGAGGGAGAAATGTATGAAATGTGTACATCGAGGCTGTTTATGATGAACTGGAAGCATTCTAAGTGAGCTGAAGATGTCGATATGATGCTCCCCAAAGAAACCTGTGAAGAAGTTACAAGTCATCAGTCTATAATCCATTTTCCGCTGTGCAAGAGACTGAAGACAATTTGGCAAGATTTCAGAGAAACTTCTTCTACAAGCATCAAAGCTATATCAAACGGGTTGTCATTTTGGGAGGGAGCATGTAAAGAATATGCCTCACTAATTGGGAGGGAGTAATAACCCAATTAGGTCATTACAGTGATTCTACAAGTAAGTCAAGCAAGCTGAGAAAGATACGAGAAGATCAAGAGCTGTGAAGACATCCTCAAAAGGAGACTGCTCTACTTCAGCATTGCTTTTATCATTGTTATGTAATTGTTAGGAATCATTGTAACCAATTCACGTATATCTCCAGCTGGAGGGAGATTGTTAGAAATGAAGCTGGGCGATATTTACGTGAATTGGAAGTAGACAACTAGATTGCATATAATGCAAGGACTTATTGTGTAATATTGTCATAGTTGTCAAGTTAGGCATTTAAATACCCCACAAGTCTTCACTTGTGGGGTGTGGCTGTGTGTAACTTTCAACACAAAAATAATATCCAAAGTTTAACTTTCAAAAAAAAAAAAAAAAAAAAAAAAAAAAAAAAAAAAAAAAAAAAAAAAAAAGCTCTGATACCACTTGTTGTAGTCGATAATCACTCTTTATCACACAATATTTGCAAGTTAAACACAAGAGATGATGAGATGGGACTGTGGTGTTGGATCGTATGATATGAGAAGGATATGAAAGTTAAAGCTTATCTTTTATTTCACACACACATTCACAGTGAACCACTCTTCACAAATGAAGAGATAAGGCTTTAAATACTACAAGGATATTTCCTTGTGGGCCTTGTGTGGGCTTTGCTCATGGGCTAGCCTTTTTACATATAAACTAAGTCTAACATTAGCCTACAAAATACAAAGTTCTAATATGTTGAATGACCATCACGTTAATCACTAAAATTAAAGCTAACAATCTCCCCCTAAGGGATGGTCATTCAAAAGATGCACTACGTGATTAGATCTTTATACTTCAGCATCTTGAACTTTGTGATTCTTTGTTCCTTCATGCATTGTGATCTTCATCATATCGTCTTTTGATTGTTCTTTGCCTTGATCAACATCTTCATGTATTTACAGCGTCTTTTCTTCCATTGTAGATGTTGAGACATACGATGATCGATGGACTTTCTTCAGTACCTGCATAAAACAGTTAGCAATAAATAGTCCAGCTCTTTCTGGTTCAGATCTCATTGTGACACTTACAACTTATGTTCTTTTTGGTGAACACAATTGTATTTTATTGGAAGTGTTCCTAAGAGATCTTTGATGAATCTCATGGCTCTAGACTCAATTATGTGCGTTTTGGTTTTAGATGTCGGAGGCGTGGAGCAGAGTGCCACCTTTTCAATATCAACACATCTCGGAGTGAGAGGTCGATAGATTATGTAGTGTTCTCCGTGAGAAATGAAACAAATATCTTTTAAGAGATATCTGAGTGGCTGGGAGGGGTTTGTGCACCGCGTCACTGGGTCCATGATGACTTGTCTTCAATATCAGTATCACCTTAGTGAGTACCGATAGCATATGTATTGACCCGGTGTCTTTCCTAAGTTTTCATGGAGGGCTATTTCTTTTCACCCTTACATTAAACTTTTGTTTTTAATTCTTCAACCCCTTCTTTCTCCTTTCTCATTTGCTCCTTTTTTCAATCATACCTAAGGACTTCTAATTCTAAACTATTGGAATTGTCCTTGGGTAGATCCCTCCGGTTCTGGCGGATCATTAGACATTACCTAACCATAATCACCTTATTACACCATAATTATCCTAGATTTGTTTATTGCATGCCATAAAACCATTTGTGAAAATCTCTCAAAGTGTTTATGATAAAACACATTTAGATCACATTGAGAGTTTTGTGTTTTTGTAACACTCCCCCTTCACATGTGCTCATGCATTTTTGAAATAAATTGCACATGTTGAGTAGAGTTTGCACATTTTGAAATGATCGATTATCGATGAACATGACCTTCGCGAGACACGCTTACATCACTAGGTAGACTAGCTTGAAATTATTACCCGTCCCGGTCATATTCAATGATCATCTCTCGAATTGGTACATTCTACTCGGACAAGTCCTTTGCGAGACACGCTTTCATCACTGAATAAATTCAGCTTGAAATTATTACCCGTCCAGGACTAGTCTTTTCGATTGCTGACTTTTAAGCTTCGTCAATTCGATGGTTAATCTGAGTCTTTTTGTAGAGCTCTTTTGAGATTCGAACCATGATCACTTTTTAATCCCATTTCTCCCCCTCAAAAATAGCATTTCGATGGTATTTTTGATACTGTTTGATTAAAATCATTGTTTTTGGAAAGCTAATAGGGAGAAACGATTTTGCATGAACTTTTTGGAACAAATTTCTTTTTGGAATACTCCCCCTTAAAACTTGCATTGGTTTTGACATTTTTGAAAATTTTGAAGCAAGTGGGGAGTAAAGGTTTGAAAATCTTAAGCAAAATTTTTGAAAAGTTTTGAAAAACCTTTTGAGAAATTTTGAGTAAAATTTTGCTTAAGATGAAGAAGTTTGGTTTGATAAACTTTGCATGAAAACTTCTTTTCTTTTAGGATTGTTGCAATTAAAACGTACAACAGGGTCCTTTCTTTGAAAAACGGGTTATGCACTGTTATGTGTGCATAAGCCTAAACGTTGAAGCCCGGGTTGTAAGCTGAAATACTTACAAGCCATTGAATTTTAGGATAAGTGCTCGAAATTTTTGAATAAGCACTTTCCTTTCTTTGAAGCACGGGTCCGAAACTGAGATGTTCCGAAGCCATTAATGAAGCGCGGGTTTTGAACTGAATTGAACAAAAGCCATTTTGACCAGATTAGACAACAACTTTTGGAACCCATTTGAGCACTGCACCAACGGGTTTAGCATGTTTTGCAATCCATTTGTAAGTTGTGTCAATCTGGTTCAAAAAAGTTGAATTCCAACGAGGACTGAAAACTAGTTTTTCATCAGGAAATAACACTCGTGGAATCAACGGAGATTTAAAACTATTTTTCAAAACAGAGTCCTTGTGTTGCAGCGGAAGTTTTTCAGAGTTTGAAGGACTTTGCTTTGGTCTCCACACTTGCCTTACCCGTGTAAAACTAGATTGTGGAGTTTGAAATCTTGAAGTCTCTTCATGAGACATGTTTGACCTTGAAAGCTTTGGAGGAGTGAGCGTTTCATAAAAACTTGGTTTCTTTGAAAACTTCCTTCCTTTTTCAAAGAATAGGTTGTAAATTGGGAAACCTTTTTTGAAAATGGTCTTGGTCTTGAAGATTCACCCGTGTAAACCTTCTTTGAAACACTCACTTTTGGCGTTGAGTGATTTGAAATGGGAGCTTTTCCTTTTGAATGTTTGCTAGACTCCTTGAACCTGAAATGGGTTATAGCACATTCAGAGAGAAACTATTGAATAACATATTTCGAATAGAGAACCAAATTGAACGAGGATTTGAATGCACTGAAACATATCAAGCATTCAAGACGCACTTTAAATGGTTTTTTGACTTAGATTTCAGAATAGTCGAAAAATATCCGGGTTATGATTCTATTATCCAAACTTGGAGTGGATGCGTCACAAGTGACCTGGAAGCGGAAACATTTAGAAATGAGTTGCGTTGGAGAATAGACTTACTGGAATCACAGCTTACTCAAAGATCACTTCATCTGAAAGAAGTGCGGGAAGAGAAGCAAGTGATTGAACGGGAAAGAATTGAAATGGAGAAGCAGGAACGGGAAAGAGAGCAAATTGAAAGAGAACGGCTATTCAAGGAATCAGTGGGAAATGAGAAAGAGGCAAACAAAGAAGAAGAAAAGGTCGATGAGGGTACAACATCTGATGCTAGCTTGGTCTTCACGGAAACAGACACATCTTCAGAACAGCATGTTGACAGCAACACTCCAAGATACGATTCGGATGCTGAGGGTTCACACAAGAATGAAGCTGTTTGGGATACTGAAGCTGACCACATCAGAATTTCATCCGACATTGCAATTGTGGCTACGGTACAACATTCAAACGATCATGATAATGTTGATTTGTTCGAGAATATGTTTGTTCATGACAAGACACATCCTGCGCATCCAGAGTCCATCAGTGACACATATGTGGTGAAACAGGTTGATAGTAATATCACTCCTACAACCCCAGATATGGATCCTAATGGAGGTGAGCCTGCCCAGGATGGATCTTCTCCTGATCAAGATCATGCCATATTTGCTTCTTTAATCCATAATTTCAAACATGAACTTGAAAAGTGCAAAGAGGACAATCGCAAAACTAAGCAAACAAACATCTTATTGTCCAAAGAGCTTGAAAATTTAACAAAAAGCAAAGACACTGAAATCTCAAACCTTAAATCTCAAGGTCAGAAATATGTGGATAGAAATTTGGGCCCCGCTAACAGAAAGGTCCAAGAGCTTTTAAAAGAGAATGTTGAACTAAAAATGAGGTACTCAATGCTTCAGGAAAACACTTCAAATCTTAAGATTGTTAATTCAAAACTCGAAAATGAAAATCAAGAGGTTTCAAAACGTTCAAACAATCTTGAAGAAAAACTTCGAAAAACAGACCAAAGTGCTCAAACTCTTCAAATGATGATTCCTAAAGCTGAGAAAGTCCATAAGGGAAAATCAGGAATTGGTTTTGAAAATACAGATCAGGTGGAACATAAATTTTTGCCGCCTGATGCTCTGTTCATATCAGAAGAAGATGAAAAATTGGCAGAGGAAAAACGCTTAAAAGTCAAAAGAACAAAAAACCCACTCTCGTACCAAGGCTTTGTGTATGGTTGTATACAATTGTCAGAAATACCAAAGCCACCTTTAAAAAGAAAAGAAACAAATGTGAAAAGATTTTTCAAAGAAGTTCAACTTGCTACTTATGATGCTAATCTATGGCAAAATAAAGCGAGGAAACAGTTTTGTAATCTTAAATATCACATTGACCACACGTTAAAGGTCATTTGGTCAAAACAACAATACACCGAGAGTGACTACCGTCGTCTCATGTCATCAGATACTTGGCTAAAAAGGGAAGTCTGTAAGTATTTAAAAGATGAGATTGAACCCTTGTGAAAAATATCAATTTCAGTTTTGAACATTTTGAAAAATTTCTTGTCACTGAAATGAGAGAAGATTTAAAGTACATCTATTCTCTTGAAGATGAATTTGATGTAAAATGCTTAAATCTTGATATTCAAAAAGAATTTTTCACAAATCAAATTGAGTCATTCAAATCGGTGTCTGTCAGCCTTGAGCATGAAAATGTGGATTCTGATCATACATATTTTTTGAAATCTGAGAATCTTTGTTTCAAAAGGAAAATCACCGAACTCTCAAAAGAAGTAGCTGAAGTCAAAGAAGAATTATCAAAAAGAATTGCTTCTTCTAAAAACCCTTTGACATCAGTGCTCAAAGAAAAGGAAAAGATTTTTGAAGAAAATTGTGATGATGCCAATATCAAGTTTGATTTGGATGAACTTGATACGAAAAATATTGAATTGGAACATGCTGTGGCATCATTACAAAAAGAAAATGAGCATTTGAAACAGACTAACAAAAACCTGTTTAATTCAATCAAGCGTTCACGTGTTCTGAATCAAAAATCAAACACGCAACAAAAGGAGTCTGAAGTATTGAAGCCTAAAGTTACAAAAGTTTCCTATCCAAATCCTCTGTTTGATTCTACTTATTCAGATTTTGAAACAGACAATGCAAATCTTGTGTTTCAATCAAAAGTGCTTGAGCTTGAAACGCTTTTAGCTCAACGCACAAACGATCTTGGGGATGCCAAAACCGATCTTTTCAACAAAACGAACAAATTTGAAACATATTTTGAAAAACTTGAAAAAGAAAATATTTTTTTCGAACGAAAATTGGCACTTAAAATGGATGATTCAAAAGCCGAAAAAGATCATTTTTTGAAACAAATTGCCTCTCTGGAATCTAGTGTTAAACTTTGGATATTATTTTTGTGTTGAAAGTTACACACAGCCACACCCCACAAGTGAAGACTTGTGGGGTATTTAAATGCCTAACTTGACAACTATGACAATATTACACAATAAGTCCTTGCACTATATGCAATCTAGTTGACTACTTCCAATTCACGTAAATATCGCCCAGCTTCATTTCTAACACTTTTACCTAATAAAGTTAAACCATTTATACTTAATTTAAATCATTTTAAATTATTTTTAAAACATTTTAATTAAGTTAAATCACTATTAAATCATTTAAATGTAATTTAAATATTTTGTAAATAATCTTTAATTTAAAACTTTTTAAAATTATTTACATCATTTTTAACTAAGTTAAGTCATTTATAATAAATTTACGATACGGATATTTGTAACTAAGTTAAACCGAATGAGCCGAGATGATATGGTTGTACACGAGATGTTAAACGAATGAGCCGAGATGATATGGTTGTACATGAGATGTTAAACGAATGAGCCGAGATGATATGGTTGTACATGAGATGTTAAACGAATGAGCCGAGATGATATGGTTGTACATGAGATGTTAAACGAATGAGCCGAGATGATATGGTTGTACACGAGATGTTAAACGAATGAGCCGAGATGATATGGTTGTACATGAGATGTTAAACGAATGAGCCGAGATGATATGGTTGATACATGAGATGTTAAACGAATGAGCCGAGATGATATGGTTGTACAGGATGTAAACGATGAGCGAGATGTATGTGTTATACATGAGATGTAAAGAATGAGCCGAGATGATATGGTTGGGATGTTAAACGAATGAGCCGAGATGATATGGTTGTACACGAGACACTAAATGATAAACCTTATCCTCTTTAATATCCAAAAAATCTTATCCAATCTCTACATAAAATCCAAAAAAGCTTATCCAATCTTTATCTTATATTCCCTCCCTCTCTCTCATTTGCAGATACAACCTCTATCTTATATTCCCTCCCTCTCTCTCACAACAGCAACAACACCACCTCCATCACCATCGAACTCCACCACCACAGGTGACCACCACCTTCATCCCCCATCACCACCTGATAACACCAAACCTCTTATCTTCACACCAATTTCAAAACCTGAGATGCAGCGATATAATCCTTTTATGTTTTCTTGTGGAACAGGAAATATAAAACTAAGAACATCACATCAAGACGATACCTTTGGATGGAAATATTATGCATGTCCTCTTTCGAAGGTGAACAATCATACATTTCTTATTTATGTAAATATACAAACAATCGTAACATTTTCTTATTATGTAACAGCCAAGAGAAAAAGATCATGGACGTGGATATTTTATGTGGAAGAGTGAATTTGATGACCGGTTACGAGTAATCTCTTCTGCTTCAACATCTCAAGGTGATGGATCTGCACCAACAGAGTGCTCAAACTGTAATTCCAAAGATCTTAAGATAAACATGCTGGAATAACAAAAACAGGTGCTAGACACAAGAGTAAACATGCTGGAATCACAAAAGCAGGTGCTAGAGACAAGAGTAAGGATGCTAGAGGCAAGACTTGAAATGGCAACGAATCCCGACGACCCCGACCACGCATGTCAGTCGACTGCAATACTCCGTGAGCTGTTAGGTGACTTGGACAATCTTCATATGTAATGTTGGTGTTGTTGTTGTTGTTGTTGTTGTTGTTGTTGTTGTTGTTTGGTGTTGTTGTTGTTGTTGTTTAATAAAATGTTGTTGTTGTTGCAACCATGACCATTTTGGTTAAAAGAAGCTGGTTAACAGCAGCCCACAAGGGCCGTTTGGTTTATGCTGTCCAAACAGGGCCGTTTGGTTTATGTTGTTTGGTTAACAGCAGCCCACAAGGGCCGTTTGGTTTATGCTGTCCAAACAGGGGTGTTTGGTATTGCTTATTTCTGCACCAAAAGGGTGTTTGGGTTTATGAGCTTATTTGAAGGAACAATATCACAAACACGAAGGCAAACATTTTATTTAAAACACGCAAGAGTTCTCAACCACATATATTTCATACAGACTCAAACGAAACGACTCGACAAGCAAACGAAACGGATGAAACGAAACAACACACGACATATATATACCATAACAAACATCGCCCATTCATTTTATTTTTTATTTTTTGCTGCTACTTCCCACTTTGCTAGAACCTGCACCATCTTTTCCCTTCGTTGCTTTCCTTTACTTGATGAAATGTTCAAACAAAGCTTCAAGATTTGTTATCCTATTTCCCTAATCATCAAGTGTAAAATAAAACGCGCTTTGTCCTCCAACATCATCAGCTTGAGCGTCCAACATCTCTATGTAGTACAGCTTTTTTCTCAATCATTCCAGAATCTGGTCTCTCATCCACGGGCTAATGTTTTTATAAGAACCATATTCATCATAAATTTCATAGCCATATGTATTAAGAACTTCATTAAAGAGATCCAGCGACGATAAAACCATTGACCACACCTCTTCCAGCGTGTAACGATCCATTGCTATGTGTGTGTGGGAATTAATGATTTGCTTATTTGTGTTTTGCCGATTTGAGGATATCGGTTAGGTTATATATAAGTAAAACCTTGGCGGGAAAAATTGGCGCCAGCACTTTTGGCGGGGACATGTCCCCGCCAAAAGCTAGAAAATATTGGCGGGATAAAGTGATCTTTTAGGAGGGAAAATGGATAACACTTTCGGCGGGGACACGTCCCCGCTAATAAACCAGCACTGTGCATCTTTACTTTTGGCGGGGACGTGTCCCAGCCAAAAGTGAGGGCGGGAAAAAAACGTGGGAGCAATTAAGCATTCCAAGTTTGGTCAAACTTAGTCAAATATGGAAAACATGTCCCCGCCAAAAAGGTGCGTTGAAAATTTAGTAAATGGTCAGCGAGACTTTGTGCCAGCTCAGCATTGTTTTTGTCGTTTAGCGACTTTCAGCGGGGACAGAGGCGTCCCCGCCGAAACCTTCCTCGCCCGTCCTCTCTTTAATTTGTTGTAGTGACATTGCCATCCATTTGATATTTCAGGACATATTTCAAACACTTAAACTCAAGAAATTAAAGACTCTATAGTCTTTAAATTAGTTTACATACAAGTCCTTAAACATTTTATTTACGGACAACTATTGCTTGCTAACATTCAACATTCTACATCAAACTCATATGTACGTATATCTAGGTTATTAGCTTAAATTCAAGAAAAAACGCCAATCATCATAATAATCATATATTTGAGTGGATCTTCCATTGACGTGACACACCGTGATTTTGGTGACACAACATATCTTGTAAACATGATAAACAACATTGACCGACTGTGCAAGAGTACTAGAGATGAGGCTGGGTCACTAAAAAAAATGCGTTTTGGGATGATATTCTCGTCCCAAATCTCCAAAGAGAATCGTCCCAAACCAAAAATGGCACGGCATCTCGTCTCATTCTGGTAGTCTCGTTTTTGTTGTCCCAAAAAAATTTGGGACGACAACCCTTATGAAAATTTGGGACGACATTTTGTTGGGCCCCACTGTAAATTCAACTCTAGAAATACAAAATGGGATAATGGTACATGAACAAAAATGCGTAAATATTTCAACATTGATGGTGGCAAAATGGATATTAGTAAAGAAGATACAACTTCAATAAAGGGATTTAGGACTCCGATTGATAAGAAAAATTAATGTGGCTGTATAAGTTTGTAACACTAAAAAGATCAACACTGGTCGAAAATTGCGACAATGGTGGGGCAGAGATTGCTAGTCAAATATAACCATTTTAACAATGCTTCAAAGTTTTTCCGGCACTTAAAAAGGTGCACGAGGTTAGGGTTTTTCTGACTATTTGAACCTGTTGAGAAAATGTAACTATTTTGAGAATGTTTCAAGCATGTCAAGTGTATCTACTCTTTGATCAGTCAACAATGGGTGGCTTCATTGGGAGACAAGAAACCTAGACAATAGCATGGTTTTGAAAACCAGACTAATAAGGTTGAGTATAATTTAATTTCAAACACCCTCTTAATATTCTAATGCCAAACAACTATAACAAATAGTAGGTGATCTTATTTTCCAAAGCTTCTCATAGTATTTTCCATGGAAATTCTTAGCATTCTTGGAATAAAAAATTAATATTTAATATGATGACAATTTAATAAAACTTATTGGCAAGTAATATAGAAAGCCAGCCAAAAACATTTGACTATTTCAATGCATCGACTTTGATTCACGACTATCTTGCGTCTGACTTTGCTTGTAACATCTTGTTATGTACCTTCCTTCTTCTGAAACTGCATGATTCAAAAGATTGACTTGATAGGTACATAATTAAAAATGGAAGTATGACTACGTCTAAAAATCCCACTGCTTATATATTTTATACCAAATATAGGTGATATTGTAGCCTATAAAAAGCACGTACTTGTTGATCCATACACAAGATACATACATACATACTTCAATTCATTACTACACTCAAAGCTCAAAGCATCTCAATGGAAATAGCAAACTTTTTCATGGAGAACAATCTCTTAACTTCTCTTTTTCTAACTGTAGGACCGAAGCTTCTCCTCTTTATCACACACAAACACACTAGATGATGACACTCACAAACAATATAAGAACAATAAGAGTGGTATGGATCATATGTAAATTTTCAAGTCAAATGTTTATTATCTTCAAAGAGAAAGAAATAATACAAGAGACTTGGGTGGGACTCTCTCACACACACACACTCTTTTTCTTATCTAAAATGAGGCACTCACAATGACAAAGCAAGAGTGTGTGTGTGTTATACGTGACTGCCACAAACCAAAGTGGTTTGATGGGCTTTCTAATGGACCTTAAGTGGACTCATGTCTTGCACTACACTTAGGCACATTTAGATACATACATTGCTAGTGCCATAAGCCCACTAATTTGATACATATTATACTTGACACATTTATACAAAAGCCAAAATGACCATCACTTCAAAGTAGCATAAATTCAATGCTAACAATCTCCCCCTAAGGGATGGTCATTTCAAATGATGCTCCCTTGATTGGTCTTTAGCTTTTGACATCTTGAACTTCGTGTGTCAATGTGTAATCTTCTTCATTCAATGTTCCTTCATGCGCTGTGATCTTCATAGAGTCGTCTTGTGGTCTTCCTCGCCTTGATCTACATCTTCAGTTCAGCTGCTTCGCCGTTGTAGATGATGATGGTGAATGGACTTTCGTCGGTACCTGCATAAAACAGTTAGCAATAAATCGTCCTTCGGCCATCATGTCGTGAGGCAAGATCCTTTGATCTCATTAAGACTCATACAACTTGTATCCTTTGGATGAACACAAGTGTATTGCATAGGAAGTGTTCCTAAGAGATCTTTTGATGAATCTCATGTCTCTAGACTCAATAATGTGCGTTTTGATTTTAGTCGTCGGAGGCATGGAGCAGAGTGCCACCTTTTCAATATCAACACATCTCGGAATGAGAGGTCGATAGATTATGTAGTGTTCTCCGTGAGAAATGAAACAAATATCTTTTAAGAGATATCTGAGTGGATAGGAGGGGTGGTGCAATGCGTCACTGGGTCCATGACGTCTTCTCTTCAATACCAGTATCACCTTGGTGAATACCGATAGCAGATGTATTGACCCGGTTTCTGACCTAAGTTTTTCATGAAGGGCTATTTCTTTTCACCCTTACAAAAACTTTTCTTTTTCATTCTTCAACCCCTTCTTTCTCCTTTCTCATTATACTCCTTTTTTCAATCTATCCTAAGGACTTCTAATGCTAAGCTATTGGAATTGTCCTTGGGTAGATCCCTCCGGTTCTGGTGGATCATTGGACATAACCTAACCATAATCACCTTATTACTCCATGATTATTCTAGATTATTTGTCACATGCCATTAAACCTTGTGAAAAATCTCTCAACGTGTTTATGAGAAAAACACATTTTATTATCACATCGAGAGTTTTACATTTTTGAAACACTCCCCCTTCACATGTGCTCATACATTTTTGAAATAAATTGCACATGTTGGGTAGAGTTCGCACATTTGAAATGATCGACTTTCAATGAACATGACCTTCGCGAGACACGCTTACATCACTAGTTAGACTAGCTTGAAGTTATTACCCGTCCTGGTCATATTCAAAGATCATCTCTCGAATTGGTACATTCTACTCAGACAAGTCCTTTGCGAGACACGTTTACATTACTGGTAAACCAGTTTGAAATTATTACCCGTCCAGGACATGTCTTTTCGAGAACGGACATTTAGTTTCGTCAATTCGAGGGTTCATGCTGAGTCTTTTTGAAGAACTCGTTTTGAGATTCAAACGATAAAACTTCTTTTAGATCACATTTTAATCACGTCCTCTCCCCCATATTTATAATAAACACCTAATCTCCCCCTCAAAAATAGCATGAAGTGGTATTTTTGAAAACAGTTGATTAAAATGAAACTTTTTGTGGAGAGACGGACTGATTTTAGCATGAAAAAATGGAAAATTTTTCTTTTTATACTCCCCCTTAAGCAGAGCAAATGGTTTAAACCTTTGAGTTTAAAAAGCATTTAGGGGTCGTTGAGGGAGTTGTTGTGAGCACAAAATTTATAAAAAGACTTTGAAAAATCTTTTGAAACAATTTTGATTAAGTGCTCACCGGTTTTAGCTTTTCGCCATTAACATTGCGAGTTCTGATCGGAAATAATCAGAAGTCATTCAATGTAGCGCGGGTTTCGTACTGAAATGCACGAAAACCTTAATGAAGAAATTTGAGAAACGACATGTTTTAGAAAAACATAAAAATAAATAACTCTCGCTCAAGCATCTGTAAATACCCGTATCATTATTGAATGACATTTCTAAGTACGTACAGAATATTGATTAGACGAGAGACATGTCGTGAGAAGAATATTTTTGGTTTTTGATGTTTTATATTTTTTATGGCTTTTTCAAATTTTCTATTTTTATATTTTGATTTTTTAAAAGGTATGTATATTGATTGGCCTCAAACAGTCAACTTAAATCAACCACGGATGTGGTCAAACAAAGTCAAACTATCAAGGACACAATGCAATTATCCAAGGAGTATAGTTTTATCCCCGGGTCGTTTAAGTCCCAGCGAGATGCGAAATTGTGCTTAAAAACGGATCGTGATCAAGTGTTTATGAACAGAAAAGGGATTATGATTTTGATTACACTAATGAGATAAGAAAATAGCTTTAACCAAGCTATATAAACAAGAATGTAAAAACAAGTTAACTAGAAACGTATGAAAACCTAAAAGCGTACGTTTAAATTTAAACAAACGTAAACGTACGAAATAAAAAGTGAGTTTTAAGAAATAAAAGGCCTACGGATATGAAATTTATATTTTTTACAACCCTAATAATAAAAGAAAATTATTGGAAAAAGAAAATTATTTATTTAACTTATTAATTAATTATTATTAATTAAAAACTATTTAATAATTATTTAAACTAATTAAAATTCTAATAAATACTAAAAGATCAAATAAAAATCTGAAAATTTTTATATAAATACTCTAAGGTGACAAGAAGCTAAGAAAATTATAAAAATGAAATCTACTTAATTAAAATTTAAAAAGATAAATTCTATTAAATAGAAGCTATCACTATATTTATGTTTTTGGTTTTTCTTAAGGACTAAAAATATAATTCTATTTTTCCTAGATTAAAAATGACAAAAGAAAATTATGAAAATTGGATTTATATTTTTATGATTATTTATCTATTTATTATGATTTAATTACTATTTTAATTATTTTTTAATTATTTTTAATTCTAATAAATACTAAACAAACTCAGAAAATTATGAAACTTTTTATATAATTATCCTATGGTTACAGAAACTTATGAAAAATACAAAATCAGAAAGTGCTTAAGTAAAAAGCAGAAAAATAAGCTAAAAAGCTCAAGCTTCTTAAATAGAAGCTATCACTTTCTAAAAAGTGGTTTTTATTGAAAACTTTAAACTACAAACTTGTTATACTACTGAAAAGAAGCAACTTTAATGAAGACAAAAAATTTGAAACCTAAAAAATAAGCAGTTTGGACTTTAAAAGCTTAACAGCCAAGCTTTTGAGCTTGATGAGCTAAAAGCTTGAAAATAAGCTAAAACTTATGGAACAAGGATGAAATGTACTGAGATACTTGCAAATGAGTTAAAGACACCAAGAAAAGCCAGGCTTATAAGCCACAAAAGCTCAAAAATAAGCCAAAGGCTTATTGAGTCTGCTGATGTGCTTGTGGAGCAGGGCAAATTTGCCCAACTTGCAGGCCTGATTTAGGAGTCCAGATGAGCTCTAAAAATCACAAGAAAATTTAGAGATATAGATAAGCTGGGTGAGCTTATTATCCCAGAAGATCAGCTTGTGAGGGCTTATGATGAGTGAGATAAAAATTCTACAAAATCTGCAAAAACCACAAGGACTGCTGATGCAGTATGTGGACTGAAGTGCTATGCACTTTGGTGCACACTTGTGCAGTGAGTCTAGGATTTGGTGGGTTCACTAACTAGACCAAATAGAGCATAAAAATGCCAAAGGCAATGGCTGAATAAGCTTGGGGCTATAACTAGCTTGTATGAGCTTTTGAGTGACTGAAATTAACACTAGTGATGAGAAACTTGATTTTCTACTGATAAGTCCAATTAGATTATGAAAGTAGCTTCTAGGGACAACACTAAGTTGGATCAAAGTTGGCTTAATGGCGAATCCACAGTAACAACTACTTTTGGCTTGTGAATTGACTTAAACCAAACACCCTTTAAAGGTGTGACTGTCTAGCTTTTGAACTGAGATTAGATGTTTTAAGCTGAGATATGAAACAATAACTAACTACTGACTTATATGAACTATGATGAACAACTTACAAAGCAGAATTAAGCAGTAGAATAAGCTACACTAATATTTGACTGTTTTTGACTTTTTTAAGTTTTTTAGGTAAAATTAAAACTAAGCTATATGACTACTGATAATATTAATGGAATAAGATCACAAACTAATACAAAACTAGAAACAATAACAATAAGCTAGAATAAGCACTTGTACAGTACAATGCCAAAAATAAGAGAAATAAGCTTACAACTTAAAACTGTGAATCAAAGAACTAGGAACCAAGAACCTTTCCTAGCTTGTTAACACAAGCTAGAAAACACCCCTAAGCCTTCCCTTATAGCTTATTTCACCCAGAATTGCTTATTTCACCCTGGTTTGACTTCCATTGACTTTCTTGTGTTCTTCATATTTAGACTGAGCTATTGAACTATAAACTTATCAAAAGCTATAATCAGCTTATGTAAGCTTAGAGAAGCAGAAAATGAGCTTATTTTCTCAACTTTCAACTTAATTTGAATTGCTTATTTATTCAGAAACTTGAAAACATGGTATTAACTCTAACTGACTTAAATTACACAAACATTTATGATAACAAACTGAAATTAACTTTTATTGATCACTGGAATTTAAAATTACAAAAGATGAAGACTTTAAAGTAAAAAACGAGTACAAAAAAAACTAACTTTTTTATTCTAACCTATTACATGCTTATAAATACTAAAAAACTACTGGGATAATCTCTGTCGACATCTCTGAATGATTCCCACCACTTCTTGACCTTTGATTGCTTGTAATTCATCATATCCGTCCAAGTGGCATTTTGGCGGGAAAAAGATCAAGAGCAGGTTTCTTCAATTAAAGAAATTTGGGTGTTTGTGGAGGTGGAGGGGAGAGATTAGTGACTAGGGTGATGAGTTGGAAGGTGTTGAGGTGTAAAAACCATGGTGGTTTTGGGGAAGCAGGTGATGGTGAGGAGATGGTACAGGGATGGTTGTATTGTGGGAGGGAAAAGGGGTTTGACTGGGTTTGACTGGGGTCAAACCCTGGTTTTAGTTATTTAAAGGGATTGGGCCGGGTCAAAGGATTTAGTGGTTGGGCTGGGTTAAGGTTAATAGGGTGTTGGGTTTAGTTTATTATTGGATCCGGATTTGGTTTATAGCTTAAATACAACAAGGACCAAAAGTGTAATTTCCTGATTTGTGAAGGGCTGATGTTGTACTTTTCCAAAGTTACTCCAAAGGACCAATATTTCCAAATTTCAAAGTACAAGGACCATAAAACATATTTTTCCATTTTAAAACACCCGGGGACTTGTTTTGTCATTTTTAAAATCCCAGGGACCTTTTTGTAATTTTTGCTCAAACAATCATTCAAGGACCAAATTTGACAATTAAGATTATTTTAGGGACCTTGAATGATAAAATTCCATTTTTTTAGATTCTAAGGACTAGATTTGCCAAATTATGAAAGTTCAGGGACTAAAATGCAAATTATGCCATTTATTGTTTGTTTTTCCCTGAAACTTATAAAAACACAGTCAGCTGATATTTTTATACATTTTTAGACTTTTTAAAGTGTTTTTGACTGTTTCTGTAGCTCAAATGTGAAAGAAATGATGAGTATTTACACACTCATCAATCCCCCACACTAAACTATTGCTAGTCCCTAGCAATCTTTTATGAAGTTTTTAATGGATGTATCTCTTTACCAGAAGCCATCACCTCTGGAGTAGCCAAATATTTCAGTTCAAGTAAGAACTATGGTACACTGATAACCATGTGATTTTGAGCAAATCACCAGCTGTAAACGGTTTTGATTTGTCTTTACCAGAAGCCGTTTGCTTCTGGACTAGCCAGCTCTTAGATAAATTACAACTATTATCTTTGGTGAGCTGATTACCAATTATGGTATTCCAATGCCTTTACCACAAGCCATAACCTTGCGGGCTAGCCCACTCTTTACTAATTAAAGATATGGTGAGTCGAGAACCATACAATTTTTGGCAAATTGCAAGCCATAAACGGATTTGATATATCTTTACCCAGAGCCGTTTGCTCCGGGATTAGCCAATCCTTATGTGGGTTAGACATGGCGGACTGATAACCATTTTCTGAGTTCTAAGTGAGAAAAAATTTTTAAAATTTTGGCTAAAATGGGGGTGCTAGATGATACATTTGATAAAATTCGCTAGAATTTCCCCCCCACACTTAGAACTGAATATTGCCCTCAATATTCAAAGAACCGGCTGTTAAACCAATACTTAGAACGTGAAAGGGAAATACTGAATAGCCATTATTTTATATACATATTTATTTTATTTTTATTTAATTTGCATTTAAGCCGTTAAGGCATGCAAATTCCCTTTTTTTTTTTTTTTTTTTTTTTTTTTTTTTTTTTTTTGAACTGTACATAATTACAACATGTGGGGCATCTCCCCCACACTAGGGTGGTAGAAAATAGAAAGAAGTCAGAAATATGGGTGAAAACCCATATGGTGCGGGCTAATGTTTTTGATCACCGAGTCACTAGCTTGACTCGACCCCGAATTAAGTTGATTCCTCCCGAACAGTCAGGTTTATCACGCAAGCTAACCGCTTGTGAACGGCCAACTGTAATAAAGTGTTCCTGAACAGCCCGGGAGAAAAAGCAATTTAAAAGTCTACGGGGAAGTAAGTGGAAGAGACCATCTCCCCCACACTAGGTAGTAGAAAAAAGAAAGAAAACAGAGACACGGGTGAGAACCCATGTTTTGCTAATGTTTTTGATCACCGAGTCACTAGCTTGACTCGATCCCCGCATTTATTGGTTCATGGGGAAAGTTTGAAGATCCGGGACAACCATGAATGGTATGTCCTCTCCAAAGTAGTGTTTTAATCGATGACCATTCACTTTGAAATTTGGTCCGTCATTTTGAGATAACTCAACGGTACCATATGGATAAACTTTTGTAACAGAGAATGGACCAGACCAACGGGATTTGAGTTTTCCCGAGAAAATCTTCAATCTTGAATTGAAAAGAAGGACTCGATCACCGACGTTGAAAACGCGGTTCTTGATTTTTGAGTCATGAATCTTCTTTGTCTTTTCTTTGTAGATCAAAGAGTTCTCGTAAGATTGATCACGTAGTTCATTTAGTTCATTCATTTGAACTTTACGGTGATCACCCGCAGTTTGAAGGTCAAAGTTCGCATGTTTCAAGGCCCAGTAGGCTTTATGCTCTAATTCGATCGGTAGATGACATGCCTTTCCGTACACAAGCTTGTAAGGTGTACACCCGATGGGTGTTTTATAAGCTGTACGAAAGGCCCATAGTGCATCATCCAATTTATCCGACCAGGATGCACGATTTTCTCCTACAGTCCTTTCTAAGATTCTTTTAATACCCCGATTTGAAACCTCAACTTGCCCACTTGTTTGTGGGTGATACGCAGTGGAAAGACGGTGAGTTACACCATACTTTTGCATGACTTTATCAAATTTGTCATTACAGAAATGCGTACCACGATCACTGATTATAGCACGTGGGGTTCCAAAACGGGCAAAAAAAGCTTTCAGGAATTTTACAACAACTCGGGCATCATTAGTGGGTAAAGCTTTTGCTTCAACCCATTTTGACAAATAGTCAACAGCCACGAGAATGTATTTGTTTCCTCGAGATGATGGAAATGGCCCCATAAAGTCAATGCCCCAGACATCAAAGATTTCACAGACTTGAATTGCATTTTGTGGCATTTCATTCCGTTGTGAAATATTTCCGTGATGCTGACAAGCTTCACAAGTTTTTATGAGATCTTGGGCATCCTTATAGATCGTGGGCCAATAAAAGCTGGAATCAAACACCTTTTTGGCGGTGTAGTTTGGACTATGATGGCCCCCCGTGGGTCCAGCATGGCAGGCTTTGAGAATGTCAATAGCTTCCTGTCCGTAAACACACCGTCGGATGACTTGATCCGCACAGATTTTGAACAAGTAGGGGTCGTCCCAAAAATAATGTTTAACATCCTTGAAGAATTTATTCTTCTGTTGGGTTGACATCCCTTTCACAATGAAGTTACCCGCATGGTAATTTGCGAAGTCAGCAAACCATGGGGTAGTAGAATCTCCTCGAAAAGTAACCGCATTGAGTGTCTCGAGAGGAAATGTTTCATTTATTTCCTTTTTCTCGAAAACATCTTGGTGTGGGTTCTCTAATCGGGATAGATGATCAGCAGCTAGGTTCTCAGCTCCTTTTTTATCACGTATAATGATATCAAATTCTTGCAGGAGGAGAACCCAACGGAGTAATCTCGGCTTTGCATCTTGTTTTGCAAAGAGATATTTAAGAGCCGAGTGATCCGTATACACTACACATTTTGTCAAGATCAAATATGGCCGAAACTTCTCAAAGGCATACACCACAGCCAATAATTCTTTTTCTGTAGTGGTGTAATGAGTTTGAGCTTCAGTCATTGTTTTACTTGCGTAGTGGATAGGCTGAAAATGTTTGGCTTTTCGTTGCCCCAGGACTGCACCGATAGCAAAATCACTTGCATCGCACATGAGTTCAAAAGGAAAATCCCAGTCGGGGGCAACTAGAATGGGTGCCTCAGTAAGCTTTTTCTTTAATATGTCAAAAGCTTTGATGCACTCTGGTGAGAAGATAAAAGGAGCATCCTTTTCAAGAAGATGAGTCATAGGCCGGGCAATTTTAGAAAAATCTTGTATGAATCTACGATAGAACCCGGCATGACCTAGAAAACTCCTAATACCTTTGACGGTAGTGGGATGAGGTAATTTACCAATGACATCAACTTTAGCTCTGTCAACCTCAATCCCGTTCTTTGATATCTTATGGCCGAGGACAATGCCCTCTCTGACCATAAAATGACTCTTCTCCCAATTTAGACAAAGATTGGTGTCTTTACACCGTTTCAACATGTTTTCTAAATTGGAGAGACATGCTTGGAACGAATCCCCAATGACCGAAAAGTCATCCATAAAGACCTCCATTGTTTTACCAATCATGTCGGTAAATATAGCCATCATACACCTCTGGAATGTGCCTGGAGCATTACATAAGCCGAAAGGCATACGTTTATAAGCAAAGGTTCCATAAGGGCATGTGAAGGTAGTCTTTTCTTGATCTTGTGGATCAATGGGAATTTGAAAGTAACCCGAGAAACCATCAAGGAAACAATAATACTCGTTCCCTGCTAATCTCTCAAGCATCTGATCCATGAAAGGAAGAGGAAAATGGTCTTTGCGGGTGGCATCATTTAACTTACGATAGTCAATGCAAACACGCCACCCTGTAACCAATCGAGTTGGAATCAACTCATTTTCATCATTCGTGACAACAGTCATGCCACCCTTTTTTGGAACACAGTGAATGGGACTAACCCAAGGACTATCAGAGATGGGATAAATCAATCCTGCATCAAGAAGTTTGAGAACCTCTTGTTTGATAACATCGTGGATTTTAGGATTCACCCTTCTTTGATGTTGGACTGCTGGTTTAAAGTCATCCTCCATTAGAATCTTGTGAGTACAAAATTCAGGGTCAATACCCTTTATATCGGAGAGTTTCCAAGCAATGGCTTGCTTGTGTGACTTTAAGACCTTTATGAGAGCAGTCTTTTCCTCATCACTTAAATCTTTAGCAATAATGACGGGTAATTTATCATCACCCTCCAAAAATGCGTACTCAAGATGAGGCGGTAAGTCTTTGAGTTCGACCTCAGGAAATTCATCGGTTTTCTCAACTGATCTGATTTCCTCATTATGAAGTTCAACGGGAGGGAGTGGAGGAGAATTGTCCTGATTTAACAATGTCTCAAGAAGAAGAATATCTCCCTCCAGATCAATCTCAGCGTCATCAATCCCCTCTAGGAATGAATCACACTTGAGAAAATCATCGATCTCTTCCAATTTGAAATCACTTCCCTCAAACGGAGTGAGAGAAGGGGAAGAGTCGGAAATGCCAGGTAGAGAAGATGTGGTGGTATCCCCACTCACAGAATTATGAGAATAACCAAGAAACTCTTGAGAATACTCCTCTGAAACAATATCAATGACATCGATTCGGTTAACCGATTCAGAATCATAATTTGAGGAGTACCTCGAAGTTTGATCGAGGTTAAAGGTAACAGCTTCATGACCCACACGTAATGTGATTTCATGCTCAAATACATCTATGAGAGCACGGCCCGTTCTTAGGAATCCTCTTCCAAGAATGAGAGGAACCCTGGAATCAGCATCGAAATCAACAACCACAAAGTCAGCTGGAAAATGGAACTTTCCTACTTTCACAAATACGTCCTCAGCAATGCCGAGTGGACGAGATATTGAACGATCTGCAAGCTCAAGAGTCATGCAGGTAGGAGTAAGTTCAGGAAGAGAAAGTTTCTTCCATACTGATTTAGGCATCAGGTTGATGCTTGCACCAAGATCGGCCAAGGCATAGCATTCAACCATTCCTGGAAAGACACAAGGTAGTAGAAACCTTCCAGGATCTCCAAGCTTCTCGGGAAGCTTTTTCAAGATAACTGCTGAGCAGTTCTCATTTAATGGAGTCTTTGCCATTTCAAACAGTTTTTCCTTATTGCTTAACAAGTGTTTGATTGTGGATGCAAACTTGGGCATCAGAATGATAGCATCCGCAAAGCTTATGTCAAAGTGTAATTCTTGAAAAATTTGAAAGAATTTATCCATTTGTTGACTAGCTTTTTCGCGGAGCTTTTGCTCATTTAAACGTGATGGGTAGGGAATAGAAGTTTTGGATTTAGGGTTTTCAATCGGGGTTTCAGGATGTTCAAAGATAACTTGAGGTTTAGTCTTGGGTTTCGGGACAATATGAGGTTGGACGTTGTTGGTACCTCCGTTATTAGTAGGAAATACCGGGTCCTTGGTCACCTCAGGCTCACTTCTCACTACCTTGGGGAAAGAAGAAGAAGTGGTAGTGGAAACAGTGGGTCCCTCATATGAAACACCACTTCGGGTTGTGATCGCCTTAACATCGCCCTTCGGGTTGACGATCGTGTTGCTCGGAAGTTTTCCTGAGCCCGAAGGTTGATCATTTAAAGATTTTTTAATCTCAGAGATCTGGCTGACCAACAACCTGTTTGTGTCCTCTTGAGCTTTCATGAACTGCCTCAACAACTCATCAGATGATGGATGTTGGGATGGAATGGCTTGATGTTGATTAGGGAAATTTTGCATTCGGTTATTTTGATTATAACCTTGATGTTGAAAATTCCCTTGATTTGGATTACCATTTCCCTGAAAATGATTTCCCTGGTTGGAATTGTTTCGGTTAAAGTTTCCTTGGTGTTGGAAACCTTGATTTTGTCCAGAATTGAAATTCCCTTGGTTTTGATAACCTTGGTTCATTCGAGGTTGATTTTGGTTCCGGTTTTGCAAATTCTGGTTCTGATTAAAACCGGGTGGTCCTTGGTAACTACTAGCTCGGTAATTTGATTCCATTTGAGGACGGTATTGATTACCTCCCTGATTTGAAGTACCGGCTACAGCATTAACTTCAAAAGGACTACCATCGGTGGCAGTACAGTCGTAGTATGCGTGAGGACCACCACAAGTAACACAGACTTCCACTTTCTTCACTTCAGCATGTGAAGGAGTTTGTGTGAAAGTGACTTTCTTTTGGCTTGAGAGAACCAAAGCTTGAATAGCATCCGTGAGTTTGTCAATCTTAGCATCGGTGCTAGAAGTACTCACGGGAGATGAAGTAGAAGGACCGGCACTAGCCTGAGAATGATATGGCTTTGTTCGTGCAGTACGGACCTTAGACTTATTTTCAATAATTGCTAAAGCTTCTTTGACAGTTCTGCTCAAAAAGTTACCTCCTGAGGAGGCATTGAGAGAATCTTGGTCAGATTGGCTCACTCCATTATAGAAAGTGTCGATTTGCATCAACTCGGTAAAACCATGATGAGGACATTTACGAAGCAATTCTTTGAAACGATCCCACGCGTCACTAAACGATTCATCAAATCTTTGTGTGAATTTGATGATTTCATTTTTAAGACTTGTCGTTCTAGACGGTGGAAAAAATTCGTTTACAAACTTTGTAACTAAGTCCTCCCATGTCTCAATTGAACGAGGGGGTTGTTTCTCAAGCCATATCCGGGCTTGTCCCTCGAGAGAAAATGGGAATAGAAGAAGTTTGATTGAGCTAGACGGGATGTTTTTGTATTTGATGGTAGATGTAATCTTGTTAAACCATCGAATGTGAGCATGAGGATCATCCCTGTCAAAACCGTAGAATTGGCTAGAGGTTACAAGATTCAGTAACCCGGTTTTGAGCTCAAAACTTTCAGCTACAATAGCTGGAACAACAATGGCATCTCCATAACCCTCGATGGGTGCTTGGAGAAGCTCATTCATCGGCAAATCTGCCATGACGACAGAATCAGTACGTTCCTCAGATACGACTGATGGAGCAGAACGTCTACGGCGCCTTCGAGGTATGTTTCCAAGCTCACGGAGAGGGCTTGATGACCTAGAAGAACGAGTGCGCATGCACTAAGACGAGTCTAAGAATCCTTTATAGTGGAGGAAACTCAGAAAAGGGTAAGAAGATTCTTTTTGGATTTTTATTTGAACAAAATTTTTCTATTAAAAATCAAGATCGAGAAAAAACACAAGTGAACTTAAACCAATAATCAACAGGCGTACGGTAGCTCTCTAACTGACAAACGCACAGAGTGGCGGAGAAGCAAAGGTGGGCAGTTACGCTCCTTAAAAACCCGCTTCTTTCAGTCCGACAATTTAATGTCAGACTATCCTAGAACCTCCGTTAGAGTTTGTTTATCAATTAAAGGTGAGCCGATATTCGCAAGTGATACAAAGGCAAGTTTTTATCTTAGGTTTGGGAACTTATTATGGCCGCACCCCCAGTTAGGTAGTGCTCAGTCTTGGTTCTCGATGGTTAATTTTTATTTATTGTTTATTATTTAACACAGAAAATGGAAAATATTTTTGATGTTTTTATTTTTTATATGATAGTATATATAGAAAAGAAAAGAAAATATTTTTGTTTTTTATATGGTTTTATGGGGAATAGGAATACGATATTTTTGGTGCTTGATCCGTTAAATGAGTTAACTTCACAAGCGTTTTGCTTTATATATGATAAATATACAAGAGAGAGAAGATATTCACAGTTTGGGGTTCAAAGACACGATACTGCAAAACGTTTAGAACACGCAGCACACCTCCCCGGCAGCGGCGCCAAAATTTGATTGGCCTCAAACAGTCAACTTAAATCAACCACGGATGTGGTCAAACAAAGTCAAACTATCAAGGACACAATGCAATTATCCAAGGAGTATAGTTTTATCCCCGGGTCGTTTAAGTCCCAGCGAGATGCGAAATTGTGCTTAAAAACGGATCGTGATCAAGTGTTTATGAACAGAAAAGGGATTATGATTTTGATTACACTAATGAGATAAGAAAATAGCTTTAACCAAGCTATATAAACAAGAATGTAAAAACAAGTTAACTAGAAACGTATGAAAACCTAAAAGCGTACGTTTAAATTTAAACAAACGTAAACGTACGAAATAAAAAGTGAGTTTTAAGAAATAAAAGGCCTACGGATATGAAATTTATATTTTTTACAACCCTAATAATAAAAGAAAATTATTGGAAAAAGAAAATTATTTATTTAACTTATTAATTAATTATTATTAATTAAAAACTATTTAATAATTATTTAAACTAATTAAAATTCTAATAAATACTAAAAGATCAAATAAAAATCTGAAATTTTTTCTATAAATACTTTAAAGTGATAAGAAGATAAGAAAATTATAAAAATGAAATTTACTTAATTAAAATTTAAAAAGATAAATTCTATTAAATAGAAGCTATCACTATATTTATGTTTTTGGTTTTTCTTAAGGACTAAAAATATAATTCTATTTTTCCTAGATTAAAAATGACAAAAGAAAATTATGAAAATTGGATTTATATTTTTATGATTATTTATCTATTTATTATGATTTAATTACTATTTTAATTATTTTTAATTCTAATAAATACTAAACAAACTCAGAAAATTATGAAACTTTTTATATAATTATCCTATGGTTACAGAAACTTATGAAAAATATAAAATCAGAAAGTGCTTAAGTAAAAAGCAGAAAAATAAGCTAAAAAGCTCAAGCTTCTTAAATAGAAGCTATCACTTTCTAAAAAGTGGATTTTATTGAAAACTTTAAACTACAAACTTGTTTAACTACTGAAAAGAAACAACTTTAATGAAGACAAAAATTTTGAAACCTAAAAAATAAGCAGTTTGGAACTTAAAAGCTTAACAGCCAAGCTTTTGAGCTTGATGAGCTAAAAGCTTGAAAATAAGCTAAAACTTATGGAACAAAGATGAAATGAACTGAGATACTTGCAAATGAGTTAAAGACACCAAGAAAAGCCAGGCTTATAAGCCACAAAAGCTCAAAAATAAGCCAAAGGCTTTTTGAGTCTGCTGATGTGCTTGGAGCAGGGCAAATTTGCCCAACTTGCAGGCCTGATTTAGGAGTCCAGATGAGCTCTAAAAATCACAAGAAAATTTAGAGATATAGATAAGCTGGGTGAGCTTATTATCCCAGAAGATCAGCTTGTAAGGGCTTATGATGAGTGAGATAAAAATTCTACAAAGTCTGCAAAAATCACAAGGACTGCTGATGCAGTATATGGACTGAAGTGCTATGCACTTTGGTGCACACTTGTGCAGTGAGTCTAGGATTTGGTGGGTTCACTAACTAGACCAAATAGAGCATAAAAATGCCAAAGGCAATGGCTGAATAAGCTTGGGGCTATAACTAGCTTGTATGAGCTTTTGAGTGACTGAAATTAACACTAGTGATGAGAAACTTGATTTTCTACTGATAAGTCCAATTAGATTATGAAAGTAGCTTCTAGGGACAACACTAAGTTGGATCAAAGTTGGCTTAATGGCCAATCCACAGTAACAACTACTTTTGGCTTGTGAATTGACTTAAACCAAACACCCTTTAAAGGTGTGACTGTCTAGCTTTTGAACTGAGATTAGATGTTTTAAGCTGAGATATGAAACAATAACTAACTACTGACTTATATGAACTATGATGAACAACTTACAAAGCAGAATTAAGCAGTAGAATAAGCTACACTAATATTTGACTGTTTTTTACTTTTTTAAGTTTTTTAGGTAAAATTAAAACTAAGCTATATGACTACTGATAATATTAATGGAATAAGATCACAAACTAATACAAAACAAGAAACAATAACAATAAGCTAGAATAAGCACTTGTACAGTACAATGCCAAAAATAAGAGAAATAAGCTTACAACTTAAAACTGTGAATCAAAGAACTAGGAACCAAGAACCTTTCCTAGCTTGTTAACACAAGCTAGAAAACACCCCTAAGCCTTCCCTTATAGCTTATTTCACCCAGAATTGCTTATTTCACCCTGGTTTGACTTCCATTGACTTTCTTGTGTTCTTCATATTTAGACTGAGCTATTGAACTATAAACTTATCAAAAGCTATAATCAGCTTATGTAAGCTTAGAGAAGCAGAAAATGAGCTTATTTTCTCAACTTTCAACTTAATTTGAATTGCTTATTTATTCAGAAACTTGAAAACATGGTATTAACTCTAACTGACTTAAATTACACAAACATTTATGATAACAAACTGAAATTAACTTTTATTGATCACTGGAATTTAAAATTACAAAAGATGAAGACTTTAAAGTAAAAAACGAGTACAAAAAAAACTAACTTTTTTATTCTAACCTATTACATGCTTATAAATACTAAAAAAACTACTGGGATAATCTCTGTCGACATCTCTGAATGATTCCCACCACTTCTTGACCTTTGATTGCTTGTAATTCATCATATCCGTCCAAGTGGCATTTTGGCGGGAAAAAGATCAAGAGCAGGTTTCTTCAATTAAAGAAATTTGGGTGTTTGTGGAGGTGGAGGGGAGAGATTAGTGACTAGGGTGATGAGTTGGAAGGTGTTGAGGTGTAAAAACCATGGTGGTTTTGGGGAAGCAGGTGATGGTGAGGAGATGGTACAGGGATGGTTGTATTGTGGGAGGGAAAAGGGGTTTGACTGGGGTCAAACCCTGGTTTTAGTTATTTAAAGGGATTGGGCCGGGTCAAAGGATTTAGTGGTTGGGCTGGGTTAAGGTTAATAGGTGTGTTGGGTTTAGTTTATTATTGGATCCGGATTTGGTTTATAGCTTAAATACAACAAGGACCAAAAGTGTAATTTCCTGATTTGTGAAGGGCTGATGTTGTACTTTTCCAAAGTTACTCCAAAGGACCAATATTTCCAAATTTCAAAGTACAAGGACCATAAAACATATTTTTCTATTTTAAAACACCCAGGGACCATTTTTGACATTTTTAAAAGTTCAGGGACCTTTTTGTAATTTTTGCTCAAACAATCATTCAAGGACCAAATTTGACAATTAAGATTATTTTAGGGACCTTGAATGATAAAATTCCATTTTTTTAGATTCTAAGGACTAGATTTGCCAAATTATGAAAGTTCAGGGACTAAAATGCAAATTATGCCATTTATTGTTTGTTTTTCCCTGAAACTTATAAAAACACAGTCAGCTGATATTTTTATACATTTTTAGACTTTTTAAAGTGTTTTTGACTGTTTCTGTAGCTCAAATGTGAAAGAAATGATGAGTATTTACACACTCATCATATATATTTACCAAAAATATATACATAAATATTTACAAAAAATGTTTACCAAAATATTTACAGAAATATTTACATGCGAAGCTTTATGAAGTAAATCAATGAGATTCGAGAAGACTTTCTAACTCTACGGGAGTTAGGCTTCGCATTCCAATTCGACGAACTAAGTTTTCAAACCGCTCTTTTGGGAGGGCCTTAGTAAATAGATCGGCGAGTTGATATTCTGTCTTCACGAAAAACAATTCAACAGTACCCTCTTCAACGTGCTCTTTTATGAAGTGGTAGCGGACTCTAATATGCTTGGTCTTCGAGTGTTGCACTGGGTTGCACGAGATGGCTATGGCACTTTTTGAATCGCAATACAAAGGTATGCGGTTGAAAGAGAAAGAGAAACCATAATCTGTGAGTTGTGTTCTCATCCAAAGGACTTGAGCACAACACGCAGATAGAGACACATACTCGGCCTCTGCTGTTGATAAAGCAGTGCAATCTTGTTTTCTTGACGACCAGCCTACTAGCTTTTCTCCCAGAAATTGCGCTCCGCCTGATGTACTTTTCGCTGTTACTTGGCATCCAGCATGATCGGCATCTGAAAAGGCAATTAGTGTAAACTCCGAATCCTTCGGATACCAAAGTCCCATGTTAATGGTTCTTCGAAGGTATCGAAAGATCCGTTTAACCTCTTGGAGGTGAAGTTCGGTAGGCCTTGCCTGAAACCGTGCTAATAAACACACAGCAAAATGTATATCTGGTCGGCTTGCAGTTAGGTACATGAGAGAACCAATCATGCTCCGATATTTCTTCGGATCCATGGGTTTCCCATATAGGTCAGCGCCAATTTTTGGTGAAGTGACCATTGGAGTACCAACAGAGTCACAATTTTCCATACCATATTTTTTCAAAATCTCAATTGTGTATTTAGCCTGATTAAGAAAAATACCACGTGGGGATTGATGAATTTGTAAGCCTAAAAAGAATTTTAATTCACCCATCATGGACATTTCGAATTTGCTTTTCATGAGATTTTCAAAATGTTTTGAATGTTGCGGATTAGTGGACCCAAATATTATGTCGTCCACATAAATCTGAACAATCAAAATATCATTTTTGTATTTTCTTGTAAACAACGTTGGATCAATTGTTCCTTTGGTGAAATTATTTGACAACAAGAAAGATGATAACTCGCCATACCACGGCCGTGGGGCTTGTTTCAAACCATAGATTGCCTTCTTTAGCCTATAGACGTATTCCGGATGATCTTTGTCAACGAAACCGTCTGGTTGACTCACATACACTTCTTCTTTCAGAGTTCCATTCAAGAACGCCGTCTTGATTTCCATCTGATAAACCGTGATGTTCTTGTGAGCGGCATAAGCTAAGAAAATCCTGACTGCTTCAAGCCTTGCAACCGGTGCGAATGACTCTTCAAAATCTATCCCTTCTTCTTGTCTGAATCCCTTTGCCACCAGACGAGCTTTGTTGCGAATTACAGTCATTTCTTCATCCTTTTTGTTTTTCCATAACCATTTAAGATCAATGACTAGTTTGTCAATTGGTCTTGGAACTAAATCCCAGGTGTCATGGATTTGAAATTGAAGAAGTTCTTCCTGCATCGCTTCAATCCAGGCATTATCTGTCATTGCTTCCCGAATGTTCTTAGGTTCTATGAGACTGACTGAGCAGACATAGATGCACATGTCGCAATCGGTGTGAAGTTGTTTTCTCGTCTGAATTGGTCTTGAGGGTTCACCAATAACCTGTTCAATCGGATGGTCTTTTGTCCACTGTAGTGTTGAAGGGTACCTTGGACTGTTTGAATGTATGTTAGACGGTTCATGTAATCTGGAAGATGATTCACCAGATTCCGTTCCAAACGGGTTTTCAAAGACTTCTTCGTCTAACACAACATTATTTGGTTCTTGCTCATCAATTCTTGGTAGAACAATTTCAATGAATGGAGTTGCTGGAGTAGATGTAGATGATGTTGATGTCGAGGGAGTTGGTGCGCCAGCTTCGAATGTTGTGGATGCATCTGGATTTTGTGGTGTTGGTGGTGGTTGTTGATGTTGAGTGGTTGTAGCGGAATGTTGGTTAGATGCATTTTTCGAAGCGCCACCATAGTATTCATCGTACATGAACTCGAAGAAATTATCCAATTCTTGAGTTGTTGGTTGTTCCTTATGAATTGATTGAGCTCCTTGAGGTGCGAGTCCCGAACTGATATGTCCGGAAGTCATCGGGTTAAGCGCGGGTTCTAGAGCGAGTCTCTCAGAAGCCATTTGTGAAATTTCATCAAACTTCACATTCATCGTCTCCCTTATCTTTTTCGTTCTCCTGTTATACACCCTGAATGCCCTGGAGTTTTCAGAATACCCAATAAAGATTCCAATATCACCCTTAGCCTTCAACTTTCCCAGATCTTCCCTGTCATTTGTAGGATAGCATAAAGCGCCAAATACATGAAGATAAGAAATATCCGGTTTTCGGTTGTTGATAAGTTCATATGGGGTTTTATTGAATCTTGGATGGATTAGGGATCGGTTTTGAGTAAAACATGCAGTAGAAACAGCATCAGCCCATAAGAATAATGGAGCACTGGAATAAATCAGCATGGTGCGAGCAGCTTCTACAAGGGTTCTATTCCTTCTTTCAACTACCCCATTCTGCTGTGGAGTTCTAACAGCTGATGTCTGGTGAGTAATACCAGTTTCTTCAAAGAATGTTCTTAACTCCTGATTGACAAATTCCGTGCCATTATCCGTTCGTACTATCCTAACTGGAGCTTGAAGTAGAACTTGAATCCGCTTCAGAAAGGCGATGATGGTGCTTGGGGCTTCATCTTTTGATCTCAAGAACTTTACCCATGTATATCTTGAATAGTCGTCAACAATTACAAGAATATACTTTTTCCCATTTATGCTTTGAACTCTCATCGGGCCACATAAGTCCATATGCAACAAATGCAACCTATCAACCGAACTAGGTACGGGTTTAGGTTTAAATATTGCTCTTTTGCTCTTGCCTTGTTCACAAGATGGACATAGGTGTTCTTTGGTGTATTTGAATTTAGGAAGACCGGAGACGATGTTGTCTTTGGCAAGCTTGTTGATCGTGTCAAAGTTCAGATGGGACAAACGTCTGTGCCATAACCAGGATTTTGTTTCACCTGCCCTGGTCATGAGACAAATCGGTGATGAAGAGGCCATTTGGTTTATGTCAATTGCGTAGAGATTGGTGCCACGATTCCCAATTAAGAGATCATTCCCCACCAAATTCCTAACAAAGCAAGTGTTTCTCCTAAACGCAACCTCTAAATCTGCATCACAAAACTGTCCGACAGAGAACAGATTGTGTCCCAACCCTTCGACATAGTAGACTCGTGTGATCAAGTAATTCCCAAACTGAAGATCACCATAACCCAGAATAGCTGCAACATGATCATTCCCAAACCGTACAGTCCCCATGAACTGCCATACAAAGTTGATCAGCAGCTTCAGATTCCCGGTCATGTGCTTGGAGCAACCCGAGTCGACGATCCAAAGACAAATTTCAATGACCTGCAAAGAACAGATGATTTTGTATATGGAAACCGTTTAACATTTGGTTCCAAGGGGTTAGATGTAACAGGTGAGTCACACTTAGATATGGTTTCCTTAGATGCATTGGGAACTATTTCTAATGTGCCATTCTTAAGTGTAAACATTCTACCCGTTGGTTTCCATGCACAAAACTTAGAGTGATCCTTAGGCAATAGGCTGCTAGTGGTTTTCCTAGCTTTTGCAATAAGTCTTCGAATATATCTAGACTTAGCCTTAGTCACTAAAGGAACCTTTTTCTGTTCAGGCATATCATTCTTTGTCACATCATTAGAAACATTATCATCACAAGCATTTACAGACAAAGTTTTCTTTTGCATTAAACAATCAGAATCATTACATGCATT